>CM038672.1:323817028-324327028 GCA_021605145.1 Aegilops bicornis | reverse complement strand
GCCGGGCGACACAATCTCTTGCGTCCCGTTTCTAAGCGGATGGCAATGAACCTAACTGCTTGCACGTGTTGAGACGGACTGTTTGCCATCCGCTGGCGGCGTAAAGAAGTTTGCCGTCCGTGATCTATGCCTTTGCCGTCTGCCATGGCGGACGGCAAAGAAGCTGATTCCAGTAGTGTGGATAGCACCAATAGTATAGCAATTATCATCATCACAATGTGTAATAGGAGCAACATCATTTGGGAGGGATACCTTTTTACCTTTGCTTCTCCGTCTTTTCTTTTTCTTCTTCACATTATGTGTGGGTTTAATCCTCTTTTTGGAGCTCCTTATTAATGAGATTTGGTTGAATAGAAGGCTCCTCCTCGAATTTTTGATTCATCATAAGAAATAATAGGAGGATATTGGGAAGTCTCTTCCCTTTCATTAGTATTCTCTTCATCTTCTATTTGTTTTGTTGTCTTTATGTAATTAGCAATATAAGGATTTTCAATGCAATTCACCGCACAATACATAAAAATTTCTTCTAGATCAAAAATCAAGAACTCCCTCAAGGGCAAATTCTGGAATATTCTTAGTTATACATCTCATTTCTTCATAACCCAAAAGCAAACTAAGTTCATTATGATGTGCAAGGGAAATCAAGTCATCACAATATTTGGACACGATTCAATCATGAAACAATCTGCATTGGATATTTAAATGACCATGTTCAATGCAAAGTTCACAAGCATGGCTAAGAAAATTTAATTTTCAGCACAAACATCTAGCCTTTCTTGCAACCATTTAGTTTGTAAATACTTATGCCTCTTGCAAAATCTATCTTCCCTATTTGGTGTGTACTTGCAGACTCTATGTACTCCACAAAAGAATCTTTTAGTTTCTTGTTTTATCACTAGTTTAGTCTATAAAAGAAAACTACAAAATAAATGGAATTGAGGGTGCCTCATATGCTTCATCTTTTTAATATCTTTCATGAAAATAAGGATTCCGATAATTGTGCCAAAATGTTAGAAGAAGAATTCATTAAAATGTTTGGCACTAAACATTTGAGTGATGAGCATTTATTTTGTAGTTTTCTTTATGAGGCACCCTCAATTCCATTTATTTTGTAGTTTTCTTTTATAGACTAAACTAGTGATAAAACAAGAAACTAGAAGATTCGATTACAAAATCTAAAGATATACCTTCAAGCACTCACCTCCTCGCATTAGGCTAGAAATTGCTTGATGTCTACTACACAACCATTTTTCTTTGTAGGCGTTGTTGGGCCTCCAAGTGCAGGAGGAGTTTGTAGGGCAGTATAGAATTTCCTCAAGTGGATGACCTAATGTTTATCAATCGATTGGAGGCGTGGGATGAAGATGTTCTCTCTCAAACAACCCTGCAACCAAATATCAAAAGAGTCTCTTGTGTCCCCCAACACACACACCCAATACAAAGGTAAATTGTATAGGTGCACTAGTTACGGTGAAGAGATGGTCATACAAAGTGCAATATGGATGGTAGATATAGGTTTTTGTAATCTGAAATTATAAAAACAGCAAGGTAACAAAGCGATAAAAGTGGCGTGGCGGTATTGAAATGCTAGGAAACAAGGCCTAGGTTTCATACTTTCACTAGTGCAAGTTCTCTCAACAATAATAACATAATTGGATCATATAACTATCCCTCAACATGCAACAAAGAGTCACCCCAAAGTCACTAATAGCGACGAACAAACGAAGAGATTATTGTAGGGTACGAAACCACCTCAATGTTATCCTTTCTGATCGATCTACTCAAAAGTACATAGTAAAATAACACGAAGCTATTCTTTCCGTTCGATCTATCCTAGAGTTCGTACTAGAATAACACCTTAAGACACATGTCAGCCAAAACCCTAATGTCACCTAGATACTCCAATGTCACCCTAGTATCCATGGGTATGATTATACAATATGCATCACACAATCTCAGATTCGTCTATCCAACAAACACATAGAACTTCAAAGAGTGCCCCAAAGTTTCTACCGGAGAGTCAAGACGAAAACGTGTGCCAACCCCTATGCATAGAATCCCAAGGTCACGGGACCCGCAAGTTGATCACCAAAACATACATCAAGTGAATCAATAGAATACCCATTGTCACCATGGGTATCCCACGCAAGACATACATCAAGTGTTCTCAAATCCTTAAAGACTAAATACGATAAGATAACTTTGAAGGGAAAACTCAATCCATTACAAGAGAGTAGAGGGGGAGAAACATCATAAGATCCAACTATAATAGCAAAGCTCGCGGTACATCAAGATCGTGCCAAATCAAGAACACGAGAGAGATCAAACACATAGTACATACCCTGCCCAGGTGTTCTCCTCCCTCTCGTCATGGAAGCGTCGGGATGATGAAGCCCACCCGTGAGGGATCCCCCTCTGGCGGTCTTGGGAGCAGGGTCCCGATAGGTTTTTGGTGGCTACATAGGCTTGCGGCGGCGGAACTCCCGATCTAGGTTATGTTCTGGAAGTTTGGGTATATATAAGAGGTGTTGGTGTCAGGAACAAGTCAGGGGGGTCCACGAGGTGGGGGCACCCTCGTGGTGGCCTCGGGACTCTTTTGATCCACCTCTGGTACTCTGTGGGCTTCTTCTGGTCCAAAAACATTCTCCGTGAAATTTCAGGTCATTTGGACTCCGTTTGGTATTCCTTTTCTACGATACTCAAAAACAAGGAAAAAAACAGAAACTGGCACTGGGCTCTGGGTTAATAGGTTAGTCCCAAAAATCATATAAAATTACATATAAATGCATATAAAACATCCAAAACAGATAATATAATAGCATGGAACAATAAAAAATTATAGATACGTTGGAGACTTATCAACAATGAGAGCGGGGCTCGAATCTTCGTCACAAAAGGCTTGATCATCTTCATCTTTGTTCAGGCGCCGGTGCATGGCCACTTGCTTAAGGGCTTCCATATCCTCTTCACTCATGGAGTCAATGTTCCGTCGTCGTTGAGGATCATGGTGCGCTTGTTGGCACACTCAAAGGAATTGTGGACTTGGCCGCCACATGTGAAGCACTTGACTGAACTTATCTTGATGGTCTCATCGGTTGGAGTAGTTGTGATGAAGCTTTGGGCTTGAAGTTGCTTGTAGGAGGAGGACGACTTGAGGTTGTCAAAGTTTTCTTGTAACTTGACTTGTCGCCATTGCTTGTAGAAGGTGTTGGAGTCATTGAAGCTTGGTTGTTGGAGAAGTCATAGAATTTGGAAGAGAACTTTGGCATACTTGTAGTCATCTTGCACTTGCCGCTCTACCTTGGTGGCTTGGTGCACTAGCTCGATGAGGTTGGAGTAAGGTTGGAAGTCGGCGGTCTTCTTGATAGGGTGATTGAGTCCATTCAAGAAATGTGCCATAGTTTGCTCATCATCTTCCGTGACATTGGCTCGTATCATGGCAGTCTCCATTTCTTTGAAGTATTCTTCAACACTCTTGGTTCCTTGCTTGAGGAGTGGTAGTTTCTTGAAGAGGTCGCGGTTGTAGTAGGTTGGCACAAAGTGCGCTCTAATGACATCGTTCATTTGATTCCATGTGGTGATTGGTTCTTCACCTCTTGCTTCTCGACGCTCGATGACTTGTTCCCACCATATGAGGACATAGTCCTGGAACTCAAGGGATGCCATGGGGATCTTCTTCTCTTCCTCATAGTTGTGCAAATGAAAGATTTTGTCAACCTTCAATGCCCATGAAAGGTACTCTTCGGGATCGTTGCTTCCGGTGAACTTGGGAATGGTGAACTCAAGCTTGCCATAACATTGCTCTTCATTGTGTTGGGGTCGGGGATGATGACGCCCTTGACGTGGAGGGTTGTCAACCTCATGTTGCTCTTGGTGAGGTGGCGGTTCTTGTCGAGCTTGTAGTTCATGTCTAACTTGACGAGGGGCTTGAGGACCTTGATGTTGCGAGCGTGCTTGATAGTTCCTCTCTTGAATTTCCTTGTGAAGCGCTTCTTCTTGCTCAAGAGTTTGCCGGTTGCACGCGGCTACGTTGCGACTTGTGTCTCGGAGGGCACGTGGCGCCTCAAGTGCTTGAACTTCACGCTGTTGTTGAAGACGTCGTGCCTCGGCATCTTGCTCATCTTGGTGTTGTCGTGCTCGATCTTCCTCTTGTTGGCATAGACGTTGTCGTTCTTGTGCTTGCGCAAAGGTAGTTTGATTTTGACGATGTCAGTGTTCTTGCGCTTGAAGTTGCTCTTGATGATCAGTGTCGTGTAGAGGATTGCAGTTTGCTTGACGGTCTTGGCTCGCGGCTTGGCAAAGAGTGTTCGACATTGGCGTACTTGAGTTGCCGGAGGAGTATCGACTTGAGTGACTCCGTCTTGAAGAGGACGAAGTGGTAGAAGATCGGTTGACCAACAAGGCACGAATCTTGTCCATTCTTGCATTGCACTCTTGTTTTTGTTCGTCGAGCTTGTTGTCGAAGTAGTCTCTTGTATGTTGCTCGGAGAGTCGCAAGTCGGTGGCGAGATTGTCGATGCGGCCGCTCAATGCTTGTTGTTCTTGATGCAAAGCTCGTTGTGCATCGAAGATGTAGTTCTTGGTGACGTAGTTGTTCGGGTCCTCGTCTTCCTCGATGAAGAGTGGATTGGTAGAAGAACTTGGCCTATCCATCATTCCAAGCAAATAAATGAGTGGGAGAAGGAGAATAACTTATACCAAATGTACCTTGACCGATGTTGAAGATGGATCAATGATCACTCAAATGTGTAACAAGGAAATAGCACAATTGGTACCAATTCTTGTCGGTTCTCACACCTACACAAATAAAGCTTATAGTGGATCTCAGTTAGGATGGTGGCACAAAATTGATGCAATTGTTAGTGAGACTCAATAATGTTGGAAAACATTCGCAAATTTACAATGCAACAATTAGACCAATAGCAAGATATGGTACACGGAAACACACAAACGGACATATAAATGGGGTCGTGCAACCAAGGAATGAGCCAAAATGTGGAATCCACGAAAATGCTGTTGTTGCACAACACTAGAAAGACGCTAGCACGATTGCACAATAGGCGGATACGGAACTTGTGCACAACCCACTAAGCAAAAATGCAACAACTTCTATCCCAAGTATGCTATATGTGTGGTATTCCGATGATATGATCCAAGATGATCGAGTATGACAATCTTAATGTAGTATGATGCTATGGTTCTTGCTTAAAAGCTCTTTGCTTATCTTTTCTCTTTTGCTTAAAAGCTTGTTTGGCTCTTTCTCTTTTGAGCTCTTTCTCATGCAAAATTTTGATGAACCAAGATAGCAATTGTGTATATGCTATGACAACCTTGTGACACAAGATATGATATCAAGATATGGATACCAAGATGATATGATATATGCAACGAGATGATGATCACTAATGTGCACAAGTGACGTTGCCGGAAATACTCAAAGGCTAGTCTCGATGGGTAAGTGACGCAAAAGGAAGGCTATGGGGTTATCAATGCAATAGCAAGGAGTAGACAACGATGTCATCGAAGTTACTGTCCTTGCTTATGGTTGATAGCGTCAAAATGATGTGATTGTTGTCGATGACGAGTCTGTGGCGATGATGAAGTGGCCGGTTCCGTAGTGCACGGTCTTCACTACGTTGGCGAAGATGATGCTACATCGTAGTCGGAGTTGTCGAAGTAGCGGAAGTCATCGAAGATGTGCAGACTTTTTGTCTAGGCCGGAGGTTTCAGGCAAGATGGAAGGTCCGGGGCCCGGCCGGAAGGTTCGGTGGCCAGAAGTTCCGGGGGTCGCGATTCTGCAAGGACAGAAAATTGGGGATTGTGGATTTGGGCGGAAAAACTTTGGGAAAAACCCAAATCCAAGGGGGAAAGGAAAAATTTTTGGGTGGATGGAAGGGTGGGGAAGCTAGATCTATGTGCCACACACGAAATCCACAGATCAAATCCAACAAAACTTCATCACACCAACAAATCACAAAAAAATTGGGAGTGCTATTTTTGTGGGGATTTTCAAAATTGGGACGAATCACAACAAAATTAGGCTAGAAAACAAAGAGGGAGGCTCTGAAATCGTGATCAACGTGGCTCATGATACCAAGATGATGTAGGGTAGAACCCTAGATGCCCGATCTTTCACGAAAGGAGCGGACCCCGTGAAAAACACGAGGAACAGAAGGCGAAAACACGAGGGAAACACGGGGAAAACATGGGAGAAATCACTCAAACCAACAAGATCCGGTTACACATGTGCCAGATCCTCGAAACACAAAGAGATACAAGATCCATGATCAACATGGGATGATACAAGCAAGTTCTTCTCCGTGAGGAGATCTTGACGGGTCTTCCCGTGAGGGGTCTTGAATCCACTTGGGGTATCTTCTCCGTAGAGGTCGTGAACTTCTATGGAGAAGGGATCAAGTGGAGAGCAAAGCTTCTCAAATGAGCTACTACTTCGCTAACCCTAAAACATAGGTAGGAGAACAGTATATATAGTCTCGAGGGGCCGAAGGGTACCTGGCGGTCGGCCCAAATCCTCTGTAGCACTTAGGCGAGGCGGAAGTTAGGGCCAGGTTAGGAAGGTTCGGCCTAACCAGAGAGTTGGCACGGTGAGAGCTTGGCTGGTGTCAAAATTTTGGAAGGTCAGGCGAGCCGGAGGAGGTTAGGGCCGAAAAGGTCCGCGCCAGGTTCCTGGCTGGTTCTCGGCTAACCAGAGAGTTGGCACGCCCGGGCTGTTCTGGGTCGTCCGAGGCCGGAAGTTCCAAGGCGGCCGGAGGTTCCGGGCTGTCCAGAGAATTGATGCATGATTCTTCTTCTTCCTCAGCTATCGACTCCGTGGCTTGTGCGTTGTACCTGATCACACATAGTGTTTCTGACTTAGACAGTAGCCATGTCTCACTCGAATGCAAAGGAAGCTCAAGTAGGACTGGTGTCACCTCGGATTGAATAGCACGAGCTCTTGCTCTTATCATGGGTGAACTTGGAGCTTGGATAGTTGAGGTAGTGTCCATGGGGATGACCGTCAGATGCTCCGCATCAGAACTTTTAATCTAAACAAGACCGAAGTCTAAATGGTGCCCTAAGGGTAGTATATATGGAGATAGAGGGGGGAATTTCGTGGCCCTTGGAGGAGGCGTCCGAAACCAACCCTATCTCTTGTTTCCCCACATCGGACTCTAAAAATAGCCTATACTCAAGTATTTCGAAATTACATGGGCCTGGCCCAATAATAAGGCGATGCAGCACCGATAATAGCCTCTGGACAAAATTTAGGAAGTGACATATTGTATATTTCGTCAAAGCCTTCATGCGCTCATTGTGGTGGCTTCAAAGTCCTAAAATCATCACTTGAAACTTCATTCTTGTTCCCCTTGCGCATGCCATCATCTACATGCTTGAACTTGCTCCAAGGTTCTTCTTTCTTGTCCAAGATAGGCCCTTCATTTGTAAGCAAAACAAATGTATCAAAATTAGGCAGCATCATATTCTCATGAACATTAGAATCTTTACAAAGAAACGAAAGTACCTGGTAATTCAATTGGCATGCACGAGCTCTAGTAAATGGTCCAATATTATAGTAGCAGGGGCTACGGGTGTAACAATGGTATTCATGACCTCATCATCCTCCCTTTCTTGAAATGAAGTCGTCCTCGACGGAAGCTCATTTTGCTCATCCAAATAAGGCTTCAAATCTGCAATGTTAAAAGTGGGACTAACCCTAAAATCTACAGGCAGCTCAAGCTTATATGCATTATCATTTATTTTCTCTAACACCTTAAAAGGACCATCAACATGTGGCATTAGCTTTGATTTGCGCAAATTGGGAAATCTATCCTTACGCAAATGTAAGCAAACAAGATCTCCAGGTGCAACACAACATGTTTTCTACCTTTATCTCCAGAAAGTTTATATTTAGCATTCATACGCTCAATGTTTTCCTTAGTTAACTCATGCATTTTTAAGATCAATTCATCACGTTGTTTAGCATCAAAATTAACCTTCTTCGAAGATGCAAGAGGCAACAGATCAATAGGTGCACGAGGTAGGAAACCATACACAATTTCGAAAGGGCACATCTTAGTAGTAGAATGTAGCGAACGATTATAAGCAAATTCAATATGAGGCAAGCATTCTTCCCACATTTTTACGGTTATTCTTCAAAACAGCCCTAAGCATAGTAGACAATGTCATATTGACTACTTGGTTTGTCCATCGGTTTTGGATGACATGTAGTAACTAAAAAGTAGTTTAGCCCCAACTTAGCCAATAAACATCTCCAAAAGTGGCTAAGAAATTTAGTATCACGATCTGAAACAATAGTATTTGGCACACCATGAAAGAGAATAATTTCACGAAAGAATAAATCAGCAACATTAGCAGCAGCATCGCTTTTATGACATGGTATAAAGTGTGCCATTTTCGAAAATTTATCCACGACAACAAATATGTTATTCCTCCTGTGACACCCGGATAATCATGCTACAGTAATCCCACGCTAATCGTGCCATGACACCTCGGTTACTGTTGCTATCCTCGCAATAATTCGAAACCGTTCGAAATTCAAATTCAAATTAATGATGACAATAAATGTTTTCAAAAATTAAAACAAAAATGTTAATTGGTTGCGAATATTACAAAATGATTATGGGCGCCCAACAAACACATTTTTATAAAATGGCTTCTTGGTTTAAAATGATTTAAGCAGAAAAAGAAAGTAAATTAAAAAGAAAAGTAAGCAGGAAACAAAAAAAGGAAAAAGAAAGAAAGGCCCCATTTGCTGGGCTTGACCAGCAGTGAGCCGACCCATTAAACCACCGGCCGCCCACCCCACACCACTCCCCTTAACCCCTGACCCCACTCACCCGGGTTCACCCAAGCGCACCCACAACCCCCCCCCTGAAAATATCTCACCCTCCTCTCTCCCCGATTGGATCGGGATCGAGAGGAGGAGGTCACCGGCTTGCCGCTCGGCGCCCCCTCCCCCCGCCGCCGAGACGCCGCCACCTCGCCGTCTCCTCCCGCTCACTTCCTTCGTCCCGTCGTTCCCCGAGCCTTCCCCGAGCACCTTGCCCGTTCCTCTCCCCTTGTGAGCCTCCCCTCCTCTACATCCACTTGCCGTCCACTTGCGGTCACCTTGCCCATGACCACGCCCGTCACGTGCTACTTGTGCCATGCGCTCCCCTCTTCCCCTTCCGCTTCGCTCCTGCCCGCCTTGGCGCTCTCCCTCACTCCCCAGCCGGTGCCGGGGCCAGCCAGGAGATCACCCGCGCCCACCTCCCTTGCTCTTGCTGGCTGTCGCCCAGGGGCGTGCCCGCGCCTCGCTGGCTGCCCGCCACCAGCGCCTCGCCCGTCCGCCCTCGCCGCATTATGCATTTCGCCCGGCTGCAGCAGCGCCCATAGCTCCGGTCCCTTGAGCTAGCCCGCTGCTTCACTTGCCGTGGCTGCCGGGCCAACTCCCGGTTGTAGGGCGGTCGAGCCTCGAGCCCCCAGCTGCGTGGCCTCCCCGCGCGCCACCGCTTCCCCAGACCTCCCTTGCGGCCTGCTTGACCACAGCCGCCGGCGCCCTCGCCAGTCGCACCCTCGCCCTCGCCCAGCGATCTCGCTCCGTTAGGTCAGCCAAGCCAGGCGCCCAGCGCGATAACCCCGTCGCCTAACTGGGAACTGCGCCGTGCACCAAATCGCCCAACACACTGTTTGTACGTAGCCAGGCTGCCTTAAGCAGAGGCCCTTTGCCAAGAAAATAAAATGAAATGAAAATGAAATTAGGAAAAGTAATAATTAATTAATTAGTGAATTAATTAAGTTAATTAATTTGGTTTAACTAAATTAATTAGAATTAGTTAACCTAATCAGGTAATTAAGCTAACTAACATGTTTAGTTAATCTCAGTCAATGACAAATGGGACCCACCTGTCAGGTTGACCAGGTCAATGGTCAACGTTGACTGCTGACGCCATGCTGACATCATGCTGACGTCAGCAAACACTATTCTGGATAATGTTAATTTAATTAATAATTAATAAATTAGAAAATGATTTAAAACTTTAAAATTTAATATAAATTAAACCATAACTCAGATGAAAATACTTTGTACATGAAAGTTGCTCCGAGCAACGAGGCGAGTCCGGATCACCTGATCCGTTAAGTCCGCCATACAAATCCTAACATAGCAAACACACAACTTTCCCCCTCGGTTCATCACATAAAAGCGAAACACCGGAATACTTTCCGGATGTTTCCCCGCCGGTATCACCTCATACCGCGTTAGGGCACGCCTAGCATCACACATTGCTTTGTCATGCACCGTTATGGATCTGTTTGCATTGTATTCATTGTTTCTTCCCCCTGTTCTTCCGCTAGACACCGAGACCACCGCCGCTACTACCCAGTACGACTACGGAGTTGACGACCCCCTCCTTCTTATCTGAGCAACCAGGCAAGCCCCCCCCCCTTGATCACCAGATATCGCCTATTCTTCTCTATACTGCTTGCATTAGAGTAGTGTAGCATGTTACTTTGCTGATTAATCCTATCTTGCTTTGCATAGCTTTGTCCTTGCTACTCTTGTTGTTACCTTTACACCTTTATCCCTCTTGCTTAGTATAGGATGCTAGTGTTCCATCGATTGGCCCTACACTCTTGTCAAATACGCCTTACGCTATACTCTTGGGCTGTGATCACTTGAGGTGATCACGGGCATATACTATATACTTTACACTATTACATTACTGTGATCTTGTTAGGAGATGGGGCTGAAAGGGCAGGTGGCTCCATCCCGGTGAGGTGGCGTGGGTTCTGTGACCCCAGCTGACCACACTTTGTGGCGGGCGGCGGCAGGTTGAGACCGCCTAGGAGAGAGGTGGGCACTGGCCTGACCGGCGTTCAGCGGATATAACTGCAGCTTGCGAGATCTTGGTATTTGATCTGAGTTGGGTCGTTGACCTTACTCGCACTAACGCCACGTGGGACAAGATATAGCAAATGACCGGCGTCGTGGTATCAGTAGAAGCATTCGTGGCGTCGGCGATTGAGCGGCGGCGGATTGGAACGTAAGCCTGCTCTTGTATTAAGGGGCTAGTTACGCTTCCGGCCGCCCTACATAGCGATGCAGTGTGCTAAGAGGCGATGAGCACGGACCACAATGCGCTTAAGTTTTAGACCGCGTCTTGACCTCTCTATTATGCCTAGGTGGGGCTGACGTGTTGATCCTCCACACGGCGGGCATGACCAGGAAAGTGTGTCCGGCCAAATGGGATCGGCGTGTCGGGTAATGTGGTGCATCCCTACAAGGAAGTTAATCTATTCGAATAGTCGTGATCTTGATGCTTGGGGCGACTTGGGTTGTACCTTGACCTTATGACAACTAGAGCCGGATACTTAATAAAACACACCCTTCCAAGTGCAGATACAACCCGGTGGTCACTCTCTAACAGGGCATTGAGGAGGGGATCGCCGGGTAGGATTATGCTATGCGATGCTACTTGGAGGACTTGATCTGCTCTCTTCTACATGTTGCAAGGCGGAGGCTGCCGAGCGTAGTCTTCGAGAGGATTAGCTATCCCCCTCTTATTCTGGCATTCTGCAGTTCAGTCCATTGATATGGCCCTTTACACATATATCCATGCATATGTAGTGTAGCTCCTTGCTTGCGAGTACTTTGGATGAGTACTCACGGTTGCCTTGTTCCCATCTTTTCCCCCATACCTCTACCCGATTCTTTGCGACCGAGGCGATGGAGCCCGAGGGCAGACGCCACCATCGATGGCGACTACTACCCGGAGGTGCCTACTACTACGTGCAGCCCACATGACGGCGACCGGAGTAGTTAGGAGGATCCCAGGCAGGAGGCCTGCGCCTCTTTCGATCTGTATCCCAGTTGTGCTAGCCATCTTATGGCAACTTGTTTAACTTATGTCTGTACTCGACCCTATCTCTTGTTTCCCCACACATACGGACTCTAAAAATAGCCTATACTCAAGTATTTCGAAATTACATGGGCCTGGCCCAATAATAAGGCGATGCAGCACCTATAATAGCCTCTGGACAAAATTTAGGAAGTGACATATTGTATATTTCGTCCAAAGCCTTCATGCGCTCATTAAAGGTGGCTTCAAAGTCCTAAAATCATCACTTGAAACTTCATTCTTGTTCCCCTTAGCATGCCATCATCTACATGCTTGAACTTGCTCCAAGGTTCTTCTTTAGAGTGTCCAAGATAGGCCCTTCATTTGTAAGCAAAACAAATGTATCAAAATTAAATGACATCATATTCTCATGAACATTAGAATCTTTACAAAGAAACGAAAGTACCTGGTAATTCAATTGGCATGCACGAGCTCTAGTAAATGGTCCAATATGTATAGTAGCAGGGGCTGCGGGTGTAACAATGGTATTCATGTCCTCATCATCCTCCCCTTATTGAAATGAAGTCGTCCTCGACGGAAGCTCATTTTGCTCACCCAAATAAGGCTTCAAATCTGCAATGTTAAAAGTGGGACTAACCCTAAAATCTGCAGGCAGCTCAAGTTTATATGCATTATCATTTATTTTCTCTAACACCTTAAAAGGACCATCAACATGTGGCATTAGCTTTGATTTATGCATAAATTGGGAAATCTATCCTTACGCCAAATGTAAGCAAACAAGATCTCCAGGTGCAACACAACATGTTTTCTACCTTTATCTCCAGAAAGTTTATATTTAGCATTCATACGCTCAATGTTTTCCTTAGTTAACTCATGCATTTTTAAGATCAATTCATCACGTTGTTTAGCATCAAAATTGTACCTGATCACACATAGTGTTTCTGACTTAGACAGTAGCCATGTCTCACTCGAATGCAAAGGAAGCTCAAGTAAGACTGGTGTCACCTCGGATTGAATAGCACGAGCTCTTGCTCTTATCATGGGTCCACTTGGAGCTTGGATAGTTGAGGTAGTGTCCATGGGGATGACCGTCAGATGCTCCGCATCAGAACTTTTAATCTAAACAAGACCGAAGTCTAAATGGTGCCCTAAGGGTAGTATATATGGAGATAGAGGGGGGAATTTCGTGGCCCTTGGAGGAGGCGTCCGAAACCAACCCTATCTCTTGTTTGCCCACACATACGGACTCTAAAAATAGCCTATACTCAAGTATTTCGAAATTACATGGGCCTGGCCCAATAATAAGGCGATGCAGCACCTATAGTAGCCTCTGGACAAAATTTAGGAAGTGACATATTGTATATTTCGTCAAAGCCTTCATGCGCTCATTATGGTGGCTTCAAAGTCCTAAAATCATCACTTGAAACTTCATTCTTGTTCCCCTTGCGCATGCCATCATCTACATGCTTGAACTTGCTCCAAGGTTCTTCTTTCGTGTCCAAGATAGGCCCTTCATTTGTAAGCAAAACAAATGTATCAAAATTAGGCAGCATCATATTCTCATGAACATTAGAATCTTTACAAAGAAACGAAAGTACCTGGTAATTCAATTGGCATGCACGAGCTCTAGTAAATGGTCCAATATGTATAGTAGCAGGGGCTGCGGGTGTAATAATGGTATTCATGTCCTCATCATCCTCCCCTTCTTGAAATGAAGTCGTCCTCGACGGAAGCTCATTTTGCTCACCCAAATAAGGCTTCAAATCTGCAATGTTAAAAGTGGGACTAACCCTAAAATCTGCAGGTAGCTCAAGTTTATATGCATTATCATTTATTTTCTCTAACACCTTAAAGGACCATCAACGTGTGGCATTAGCTTTGATTTGCGCAAATTGGGAAATCTATCCTTACGCAAATGTAAGCAAACAAGATCTCCAGGTGCAACACAACATGTTTTCTACCTTTATCTCCAGAAAGTTTATATTTAGCATTCATCGCTCAATGTTTTCCTTAGTTAACTCATGCATTTTTAAGATCAATTCATCACGTTGTTTAGCATCAAAATTAACCTTCTTCGAAGATGCAAGAGGCAACAGATCAATAGGTGCACGAGGTAGGAAACCATACACAATTTCGAAAGGGCACATCTTAGTAGTAGAATGTAGTGAACGATTATAAGAAAATTCAATATGAGGCAAGCATTCTTCCCACATTTACTGGTTATTCTTCAAAACAGCCCTAAGCATAGTAGACAATGTCATATTGACTACTTCAGTTTGTCCATCAGTTTTTGGATGACATGTAGTAACTAAAAAGTAGTTTAGCCCCAACTTAGCCGATAAACATCTCCAAAAGTGGCTAAGAAATTTAGTATCACGATCTGAAACAATAGTATTTGGCACACCATGAAAGAGAATAATTTCACGAAAGAATAAATCAGCAACATTAGCAGCATCATCGCTTTTATGACATGGTATGAAGTGTGCCATTTTCGAAAATTTATCCACGACAACAAATATGCTATTCCTCCCCTTCTTTGTCCGAGGTAATCCTAAAACAAAATCCATAGATATATCCTCCCAAGGAACACTAGGTACAGGGCAAAGGCATATATAAACAATGAGACTTTTCGGGGGGGCGTGGGCACGGGGTGGGCGGAAATTTCGCTATTTTGGGGCGGAAATTGAAGATTTCTAGGGAAAAATTGGAGAGATTTCGTGGATGGAAGGTGGGGAAAAGATGGGGGATAGCTAGATCCACTTGAAACCAAGAAGATCCATGGATCAAATCCAACAAAGCTTCATCAAACCAAGAAATCACAAAAAAAAATTGGGGGCTATTTTTGGTGGGGATTTTCGAAATTGAGGAAGAACACAAAAAAATTAGGTTAGAAAACAAGGAGGGGGCTCCAATTTCGTGAGAAACCATGGCTCATGATACCAAGATGTTGTAGGGTGGAACCCTAAGATGGATCTTTCACGAATTGGAGGGGAAATCCCCAAGAACAAGAAGAACACAAGAGAGGGGAAACACTCATATCAACTAGATCCAATCACACGTGTACTAAATCCACATACACAAAGGGGATACAAAGGTCCAGATCCAACACAAGAAGATACGAGAGGTAACTAGTTCATCGCAATCCTATGTGGAAAGAGGTCTTGAATCCATGGAGGATCTTCCCTAGATGGGGTCTTGAATCCACTAGGGATCTTCCCACATGGAGGCCTTGGAATCCATGGGAGTAGAGGTAAGTGGATGAGAAAAGCTCTATCTCAAATAAGCTAATCCTTTTCTAACCCTAAATAATGACCTAGGCACGAGTTATATAGGTGGCTGGAGGTGAGGGACGAGTGGAGGGGCAAAAGGGGCATTCCCCGGCCAACTCGCAGGTAGGCTCGTGCGCATGCGCTAAGTCAGCCCCGTGGGCACGGGGGTCCCATGTGCACGGGGTCTTTTGGGGCCCGTCGTCTGCAGGGTATCCGAGAACTCTCTGGATAGGCCATGCGCCACAGGGTCCAAAAGGCACGTCTTGCCATGAGATCTTCTGAGCTAACTGTGCTTCTTCTTCCTTCGCTTGCCTCTGTCTTCCTTGCGGTCTTCCCGTCCTTCTCCTTAGACTTGGCGAGCTTCCTTCTTCCATGCGTTCTCTTCGTGGATGGTGTAGCTGTACTCTTCCGCTTGGGCTCCTCCTTGAAGAATGTGTAGCTCCGCTCACACCTATTTATGCACACGAGAGAGGGGTGAAGTAGCATACCATCCTCGAAGGGTACAAGTGGACACGTGAAGGAGATGATTCACCTTTGTATGCATGAAGTAGAAGTCACACGTGTCACTTGGCGAATGAACACTTGACATGGTGATGTCCATAGGATGCTCCGCATCAAAAATCCATAGATATATCCTCCCAAGGAACACCAGGTACAGGAAAAGTGATAGAGGCAAAGGTGTCCCGTCTTTCGTTGAGATGGTGGCAATCATTTTTGGTGGAGTAGACTCTGACGATCCGACTACAAACGTGCAAAGACGTCGCGCCTTAGAGATTGCTAAACCAAGTCCGCAAGGTTATTGACCACGCTGGAGCACGATCAACCTGACCACGAAGGTCAATCTCCCACAAGCAAACGAAGAACAAGCAAGAAACTAGAATTGCAATCTAGATATTGAGAATAAAAGAGGAATGCTTAATTGATCAAGTGGGGTTCTATGACGTCTTGGTCTGGCCGTTCAACACAAACGAAGTACATGAAGTTGCAGCTATGGCGAACTTCTAATCTAAACAAAAGCCAAAGTCTAAACGACACCCTAAGGGTTGTATATATGGAGAAGTAGGGGGGGGGATTCGTGGCCCCTTGTAGGAGGGGTCCGAAACCAACCCTAATTTTGTTTCCCCACACATCCGGACTCTAAAAATAGCCTATACAGTATTTCGAAATGACATGGGCCTAACCCAAAAATAAGGTGGCACAACACCTAAAATAAGCTATGGAGGAAATTTATGAAGGGGCATCTTGTATGTTTCGTCCATGTCCTTGTAGGTCATCACGTAGGCTTCAAGGTGCTCAAATATGCACTAGAAACGCCATTCTGGATCCCTTCGTGTGCGCCTTCATCTCCATGCTTGTTTGTGCTCTAGTGTTCATCCCTCTTGTCCATGCAAGGCCCTTCATTACTAATCAAAACAAATGTATCCAATTTACGCAGCATCATATTCTCATGAACATTAGAATTGTTACCAAGAAACGAAAGTACCAAGTATTTCAATTGGCGTGCGCGAGCTCTAGTAATTGGTCCAGTATGTATAGCAACAGGGGTTGTGGGTGTAACAATTGTATTGATATCCTCATCATCCTCCCCTTCTTGAAATGAAGTCGTCCTCGACGGAAGCTCATCTTCCTCACCGAAATAAGGCTTCAAATCTGCAATGTTAAAACTCGGACTAACCGCAAAATCTGTAGGCAGCTTAAGTTTATATGCATTATCATTTATTTTCTCTAACACCTTAAAATTACCATCAGCACGTGGCATTAGCTTTGATTTGCACAAATCAAGAAATCTATCCTTGTGCAAATGTAACCAAACAATATCTCCAGGTTGAAACACAACATGTTTTCTGCCCTTATCTTTACCAAGTTTATATTTAGCATTCATACGCTCAATATTCTCCTTAGTTAACTCATGCATTTTTAAGACCAATTCAGCACGTTGTTTAGCATCAAAATTTACTTTCTCCGAAGATGGAAGAGGCAACAAATCAATAGGTGCACGAGGTGGAAAACCATACACAATCTCAAAAGGGCACATCTTAGTAGTAGAATGCAGTGAACGATTATAAGCAAATTCAATATGAGGCAAGCATTCTTCCCACAGATTTTTGTTATTCTTCAAAACATCCCTAAGCATAGTAGACAATGTTCTATTGACTACTTCAGTTTTTCCATCAGTTTGGGGGTGACAAGTAGTACTAAAAAGCAGTTTAGTCCCCAACTTAGCCCATAAACATCTCCAAAAGTGGCTAAGAAATTTAGTATCACGATCTGAAACAATAGTATTTGGCACACCATGCAAGCGAATAATTTCACGATAGAACAAATCAACAACATTAACAACATCATCGCTTTTATGACATGGTATAAAGTGTGCCATTTTTGAGAATTTATCCACGACAACAGATATGCTATCCCTCCCCTTCTTTGTTCGACGTAAACCTAAAACAAAGCACATAAATATATCCTCCCAAGTAACACTAGGTACATGCAAAGGCATATATAAACCATGAGGATTGAGTCGTGATTTAGCTTTTTGACATGTAGTGCAGCGAGCAACAAAACGCTCAACATCCCGTCTCATCTATGGCCAAAAGAAATATGTAGCAAGTACATCCTCCGTCTTCTTCACGCCAAAGTGTCCCATTAATCCTCCTCCATGCGCCTCCTGCAACAACAACAAAAGGCAGCGGAGCTAGCTGGAATGCATAGCTTGTTAGCAGGAAACACAAATCCATCGTTAACGACGAACTTCTTCCATGTTCTACCTTCTTTACAATTCTGCAATACATCTTTAGATTCAGCATCATGCACATATTGATCTTTGATGGTCTCCAAACCAAATATTTTAAAGTCAAGCTGTGAAAGCATAGTATAACGACGAGACAATACATCAGCAATAACATTTTCTTTACCCTTTTTGTGTTTAATGACATAAGGGAAAGTCTCAATGAATTCAACCCATTTAGCATGTCTACAGTTTAGTTTTGCTTAACTTTTAATGTGTTTCAAAGATTCATGATTAGAATGTATAACAAATTATTTAGGCCATAAATAGTGTGGCCATGTTTCTAAGGTCCGAACAAGAGCATATAATTCTTTATCATAAGTAGAATAGTTCAGACTAGGCCCACTCAATTTTTCAGAAAAGTATGCAAAAGGTTTGCCATCTTGTAATAACACACCTCCTAATCCAATTCCACTAGCAACACATTCAAGCTCAAAAGTCTTATTAAAATCAGGAAGTTGGAGTAAAGGAGCATCTGCCAACTTATCTTTCAACACCGTGAAGGCTTCTTCCTGTGCGGTACCCAAAAAAAAGGCACATCCTTCGTTGTAAGCTCATTGAGACGTGTAGCAATGGTGCTAAAATCTCTCACAAAACGCCTATAGAAACCAGCGAGTCCAAGAAAACTCCTAACTTGTGTGACAGTTTTGGGCCACGGCCAACTCTCAATAGCTTCAATCTTGGATTTATCAACTTCAATTCCCTGTGGAGTCACAACATGGCCAAGAAAAGATACTCGGTCGGTGAAAAAGGTGTGCTTCCCAAGGTTACCAAACAAACGTGCATCACGTAGAGCAATAAAAACAGCACGTAAATGTTCCAAGTGTTCTTCCAAATATTTGCTATAAATCAGTATATCATCAAAATAGACTACCACAAATCGCCCAATGAAAACACGTAAAACTTCGCTCATCAATCTCATGAAAGTGGTAGGTGCATTAGTTAACCCAAAAGGCATGAATAACCACTCATATAAACCAAACTTAGTTTTAAATGTTGTTTTCCATTCATCTCCCAATTTCAAACGAATCTGATGGTATCCACTACGCAAATCTACTTTGGAGAATATTATAGAGCCACTCAATTCATCAAGCATATCATCTAGCCTAGGAATAGGATGACGATAGTGAATAGTAATACTATTAATGCCTCTAAAATCAACACACATACGCGACGTACCATCCTTTTTTGGCACTAGTATAATAGGAATAGCACAAGGACTAAGAGATTCGCGTGTATAACCTTTGTCGAGCAGCTCCTGTACTTGACACATAATCTCCTTTGTCTACTCTTGATTGGTACAGTATGGCGCACGGTTTGGCAGTGAAGTACCGGGAATTAAGTCAATCTGATGCTCAATCCCGCGAATAGTGGTAATTCCGGTGACACGTCTTGTGGAAAGACGTCAGCGAACTTCTGCAAAATATTAGTGACGGTAGGAGTGATGCGGAGCATCCCACGATCATCCCCATGGACACTACCTACTCTACCCAAGCTCCAAGTGGACCCATGACAATAGCTCAAGCACGTGCTATTCAATCAGAGGTGACATCTCTCCTACTTGAGCTTCCCTTACATTCGAGTGAGACATGGCTACTGCCTAAGTCAGAAACACTATGTGTGATCAGGTACAACGCAGAAGCCATGGTGCCGAGAGCTGAGGAAGAAGGAGCAAGTGTCAACTCTCTGTTCGGTCCAGAACTTCTAGCCAGAGCCTGGAACCTCCGGCCGCCCCGGAACTTCCGGCCTCCGACGACCCAGACGAGCCCGGGCGTGCAAACTCTCTCGTTAGCGTGGAACCAGCCCGGAACCTGGCCCGGACCTTCCGTCCCCCGGAACCTCCGGACTGCCCGGACCTTCCGGCCCCCTGACGCTAGCCTAGCTACCACCGTGCCAACTCTCTGGATAGGCCGAAACCTCCCCGGACCATGGCCCGGAACCTCCGGCGCTCGGAACTTCCGGCCTAGCCTGCGCGCAATGACTCGGGCCGAGGCCCATGTACCCTTTCACCCCCTAGACTGTATATACTCTTCTTCTACCTACGTTTTCTCTAGACTGTATATACCCTTTCACCCCCTAGACTGTATATACTCTTCTTCTTCGCTTAACCATGGATCTACTCCACCGAGAGAGACCACGGCCTCTACGGAGAAGATCCACCTTGGATTCAAGACCCCTAACGGGGAGACCTTCAAGACCTCCTCACGGAGAAAAACTTGCTACTTGTATCGTCCCTTGTTGATCGTGGATCATGTATCTCTTTGTGTTTCGCAGATCTAGCACATGTGTAATCGAATCTTGTTGTTTGAGTGATTTCTCTCGTGTTTCCCTTGTTTTCCCCTTGTGTTCTTCGTGTTCTTCGCCGGATCCGCTCCAATCGTGAAAGATGCCATATCTTCCACATCAAGGCCGGCATCAATGGAAGATCCATGAAGGTTATCATCGACGGAGTAAGTTGCCATAACTTGGCAACTGAAGAACTATGCTCCAAGCTCCAATTGGTCAAGTTGAAGCACCCTCATCCCTACAAGGTCCAATGGTTAAGCGACTCTGGCACTTTACAAGTGGAACACATGGTCCAAGTCTCCTTCAAAATCGAAGCACACGAAGACACTTTTGAGTGTGATGTTGTTCCTATGTCCGTTTGCCACCTCCTTCTTGGACGACCATGGCAATTTTACCAAGGCGTCATCCACAATGGGCGAACAAACCACTATAGCTTCAAGATGAAGCGAAAGGAGTACGTGCTACGACCTATGTCTCCAAGTAAAGTGATCGCCGACAAGCAACCCACCCATCATGGAGAGAATAGTGAGAGAGTGAGCCACTCAAAAGGGAGTGAGACCCACAAGCCCAAAAAAGTGCCTCCATGTTGAGCGACAAGAAAAACTTAGTACTATTTTCCACCAAAAGTGAGACAAGAGAAGTGTGTGAGAACCCATCAAGTGTTATGAACTATGTCCGTTCGTGCAAGGACGAGGCACCAAAAACTAACACCTCTCACAATCTACCTTTAGTGTTATCTTCTCTACTATAGGAATTCCAGGTTGTATTCCCCGACGAGCTACCCTTGGGTCTACCTCCTCTTCGAGGCATCGAACACCGCATCGACCTCATCCCCGGAGCACCTCTTCCTAACAAGGCTCCCTACCGCGTCAACCCTGAGGAAACAAACGAGATCCAATGGCAAGTACAACAACTTATCGATAATAACCGTGTATGTGAA
Source organism: Aegilops bicornis (assembly GCA_021605145.1). Classification (NCBI taxonomy): domain Eukaryota; kingdom Viridiplantae; phylum Streptophyta; class Magnoliopsida; order Poales; family Poaceae; genus Aegilops; species Aegilops bicornis. The sequence goes on along the minus strand of CM038672.1, from coordinate 324,305,887 downwards.
AGCTTGAGCCCTTGTGTCGTCCCGGTAATTCTTGTTCCCAAGAAAGATGGTATATATCGCATGTGTTCTGATTGTTGTCCTATCAATGCCATCACCGTTAGATACCGTTATCCTATTGCTCGCCTTGATGATATGCTAGATGAGCTTAGCGGAGCCACAATTTTCTCTAAAATTAATCTTAAAAGTGGCTACTATCAAATACGCATCCAAGAAGGTGACGAATGGAAAACCGCATTTAAGACCAAATTTGGCTTATATGAATGGCTTGTTATGCCAATGGGCTTATCCGAAGCACCCGGTACTTTCATGCGAGTCATGCATTTTGTTATCCGACCCTATATTGGTGTATTTGTTGTGGTCTATTTTGACGATATCCTTGTCTTTAGAAAATCTCTTAAAGATCATGTCACCCATCTTAGAACTGTTTTACAAAACTCTTAGAAAAGAGCGCCTTTATGCTAATATGGATAAATGCCTTTTTGCTGTTGATAATCTTGTTTTCTTGGGTTTCGTTGTGTCTTCTAAGGGTGTTCATGTAGATGAATCTAAGATTATGCTATTAAAACTTGGCCCCAACCAACCAACTTGCAACAAGTGTGTAGTTTCCTTGGTTTAGCCGGTTTACACCATAGATTTGTTAAGGATTTTAGCACCATTGCATCCCCTTTACATGATTTGAGTATGAAAAATGCACCCTTTGTTTGGGGACCATCTGAAGATACTGCATTTAATGAACTTAAAAATTTGCTTACTCATGCTCTCGTGCTTGCATTACCCAACTTTGACAAACCTTCTGCAGTTCAATGCGATGCTAGTGGTAATGGCATAGGAGGTGTGTTAGCATGAAGCGCCCATAGCATACTTCAGTGAAGAAACTTTCCGGAGCGCAACTCAATTATCCCATCTATGACAAAGAGCTATATGCTTTAGTGCGAGTTTTGCGTGAATGGGAATATTACCTTCGCCCCCATGAATTTTTCATACATACCGGCCATGAACCGCTAAGTACCTTAAAGGTCAAACTAAGTTGAACAAGCATCATGCTAAGTGGAGCAAGTTCATTGAGTCTTTTCCATATGTCATCAAATAAATCAAGGGCAAAGAGAATGTTGTGGCGGATGTGCTTTCCCGCAAATGCATGCTTGTCACTAAACTTGAATTGAATGTCATTGGCTTTGAGCACATAAAAGACTTGTATGCACATGATCCTACTTTTGTTATTACTTATGCTAAATGTTTAATGCAGACATCTTGGGAACGATATTACATCAAAGATGATTATCTTATGAGAGCTAACTAACTATGTGTTCCCGAGTCTTCTCTTCGTTTGTCACTTTTGCAAGAATATCATGGAGGAGGATTATGGGACACTTTGGACGCGACAAGACATTCGCAACGCTCTTCAAGAACTACTTTTGGCCCAATATGTTCCGCGACATCTCACGTTTCACCAACTAATGCTCTACATGTTGCAAAGCTAAGTCTAAAGCTCAATCCCATGGTCTCTATATGCCACTTCCTATTCCATATCACCCATGGGAAGATATTAGTATGGACTTTGTGCTTGGTTTACCTAGAACCAGGAATGGCAAATATTCTGTGTTTGTTGTTGTGGACCGATTCTCTAAGATGGCACATCGTATACCATGCAACAAGATAGAGATGTTTCACATGTTGCAAATCTTTTTTGTAGGGAAATCTTGCACCTACAATGAGTGCCAAAGACTATTGTCTTGGACCGCGATGTCAAGTTCTTGAGTTACTTTTCGAAGACCTTATGCGCCAAGCTCGAAATCAAGCTCTTGTTCTCTTCGGCATACCATCCTCAAACCGACGGCCAAACGAAGGTCACGAACCGGATGCTCTCCAATCTACTTCGCGTGTTGATCAAGAAGAACATCAAGGAGTCGGAGGCGTGTTCACCCATCGCCGAGTACGCCTACAACCACCCAAGACCCTCTACTACCGGCAAGTCCCCCTTCGAGGTCGTCTACGGTTTCAACCCATTGTCCCCATTGGACATTATTCCTCTACCACTACAAGAGTGCATCAACATGGATGCGAGTGCATGATTGAAATACCTCAAGAAGATGCATGAAGATACAAGGCACACCATCGAGCGCCAAGTATAATGACTCACGACCAAGCTGAACAAAAACAAGCAACCCATGATATTCAACATCGGAGATCTTGTTTGGCTACACCTTCGTAAGGAATGGTTCCCCAACGAACGCAAGTGATGTGGAGCATCCTTCCATCATCCTCATGGACTCTACACCAACACATCAAGCCCCACGTGGATCTATGACAAGAGCTAGAGCACGTGCATTGGAAACCGAGATGAACTCCTTCCTACTTGACTTGCATATGGATACAAATGGAATTTGGTTACTACCTGAGCAAGATACTCTATGTCTCATTAGGTATGAAGAGGAACGCCACCAAGCAGCTAAGAAGCATCACCAAGTCCAAGGAGAACTGTCCCAAGTCGCCAAGGAGGAAGAAGGAGTCCCCAAGAATCAGGACAGAAGGTCCCAGGCGACCCCGTGCGCACGGGCCCCCGAGACCACGTGCCCACGGGCTACACAGGGAGCTACGGCTATAGCTCCTCGTGCGCACGGGCGTGTAACGTGCGCACGCGACCCCCGTGCGAACGGGCCCAACTTACCCCGTGCACACGGGCCCTACAGGATGGGTGATAGAGATTGTTGTTTGGCCTCCATTTTGCATCCACTTCGTCTCCTACCTCCCCCAGCATATATAAACCGTACCTAGGGTCATGTTTAGGGTTAGCTAAGTATTAGCTGACATATTTGTGAGCTTTGCTCCTTCTACCACCTCCATTGGAGATCAAGGCCTCTTAGAAGAGGATCCACTTGTGGATTTCGAGACCTCCATCTTGGAGAAGACTACCATCATCAAGACCTCATCTCCAAGGAGTGGGAAGAACTTCACCTTTGTATCTTTCCTTTGATTTTGTTTGTTACTTGTGGATCTTGTGTTGCTATTCTAGTGGATATGTAATTGGGTACTGTTGGAGTGATTTCCTCTTTGTGATTTCTTATTGTTCCTCCTTTTTCCCCTCCAAGTGTGAAAAGATCAATCTTAGGGTTTCACCCTACAACATCTTGGTATCATGACCAAGGATGATTCACATCTTGGAGTCCCTACCCTCGACTTTCTAGCTTGATTTTGTTGTTTTTTGTCCTAATTCGAAAATCCCCACACAAAAAAGCCCCAAAAAAATTTCTTGCAATTTGTTGATCTTGTGAGATGTGGTTGATTTGATCTACGAATTTGGTGTTTGGCAAGTGGATCTACCCTACTACCATCTTTGCCACCCATTAATCCATCGAATTTGGCGCCAAATTGGGAAATGCCCACGGATTCGGAGCAGTTCGTCCGCTCACAAAGGACCCCGTGCACATGGGCCTCACTTACCCCGTGCGCACGGACCATCCAGAGACTTTCGGCCATTTTCTGTTTTGCATCATTTGGACATCCCACCATCACTTGTGTTCTTCCACAATATTTCTTGTGGTTGTTTGAGTTTCGGTTTGCGGTTTCTCTCGTGTCCAATGGTGTTTCGGCTACGTAGGCACGATTGGACGTCATCATCACGGCCACTCGCTCATCATCTCGGACTCCACATCGACTTCGACCACTCTATCGTCATACCAACCGTAAGCAAGGACGGTAACCTCGACAACACCATTGTCTTACCCTTGCCATTACCTTGATAGCCTCGAGCCTCTTTCGCGTAGCTTACCCATCGAGACTAGCCTGTTGAGTATTGTCGTGCCACGCCTTAGTGCATCATTAGTGTTACGTTTGTCCCGTGCATATACTACTTGTTACCTCGCATTGTGGCTCGTATATCAAGCATTGTGGCATAGTAAAAAAAGGAATAAGAAAAGCTTTTAAGCAAAAGAGAAGAGAAGTAAGAGCTTGTAAGCAATAGCATTGAGCCACTTTACCTAGTTCATCATCTTGGTTCATACATACATAAGAATATGTGGGATAGTGAGATGACCCATTTCTCTTTAGGTTGGTGCACTAGCGTATCTAGCCCATTAGAGCAATCGAGCTAGCGTATCTCTAGTATCCGTACAACAAGAGCATTTTCCCATGGTTCCACCTCTTAGAGCTCACACCTTGGTTGTGTGGATCCCATTTATCTTCCGTGTGTGTGTTCCTAGTGTTATCCTTGGGCTTGAACTATCTATCTTACTTGCCATTTGTGAATATTCTCAACTCTTTCAACATCTTGACTAACATTTGCTTGAATTATTTGTGCCACTTCCTAACCGAGCTCCTCCATAAGCCTTTTATTTGTAGGTGTGAGAAACAATACCCGGTACCAATGATACTATTATAGCATCATGTGGGATCATACTTGTTACATCCACAATGTTCGCAAAAGGTAACTTTGGTTTTGTTCTCTCATTTTCCTACTCACCACCACTTTCTCATGATGGATAGGCCTTCTTCTTCGGCAAACCCACTCTTCGAGGAGGAAGATGGTCGACGCGACTACGTCACTAAGAGCCACTTCTTCATCGCCCAACGAGCTCTACATCAAGAGAGTGAAACTTTGGGCGATCGCATCGAGCAACTCGCCACCGACCTACGACAATCGGAAGCACGACAACTGGAATATCTAGACGCCAAGCTCTCCAAACAAATGGATGAATTTGGCAACATGCTCATGAGCCGTGCATCTTCATCAACTTCTTCATCAAGAAGGCGCCACTCAAGTCACCACTCATCATCATATTCTTCTTCCGACACGAGTCCTCCTCGACGCGACAACACTGACGACCGCCATGTGCAAGACAATCCATTCCATGGCAATAGCCTCTGAGGCCTAGTTCTAGCACGAGAGCAAGCACGACGCCAAGAGCGAGAAGACATCAATTAAGAGCAACTACCACCACATCGTCCACATCAAGAATCGCAACACGGCGATGCAATCGGGCAAGAGCAACAAAGCCGTGAAGCTCAATCTCAAGCAGGTCAAGACGGACTACGAGATTCCACTCGAGCCGTTGCCCAACGCAATCATCAAGTACGTGAGCAAGAAGAAGCACTTCATCAAGCATGACAAGAAGAAGCTGCTCGACGTGAAGAATAACAAGAAAGGTGAAACTGGGAACATATGCCTCGACCTCCTCCTCGACAACCGGAATAAGTGATCCAAGAATCCCCTCCACTTCTCGAGCGACACCAAGCAAATCGAGAACTTGAAGATCCTCCTCCTCGACAAGAGCAACATCAACACCGTCACTATGATGAAGAACTCTGCTACGGCAAGCTCAAGTTCACCGTGCCAAAGTTCTACGGAAGCAACAATCCCGAGGAGTACCTATCATGGGCATTGAAAGTCGACAAGATATTTCGTCTTCACAACTACGACGAGGAAAAGAAGATCGCCATGGCATCCCTTGAGTTCCAAGACTATATCCTCATTTGGTGGGAACAAGTCATCGAGCGACGTCGCGAGAAGGATGAGCCACCGATCATGACTTGGACTCAAATGAAGAACGTCATCTTGAGCCCGGCTTCGTGCCAACATACTACACGAGATCTCTTCAAGAAATTGCAACTCCTCAAGCAAGGCATGAAAGCGGTGGAAGAATACTATAAAGAAATGGAGATTGCCATGATCTGAGCCAATGTCAAAAGAAGATGATGAGCAAACAATGGCACGCTTCTTGAGCGGCCTCAACCACCCAATCTGACAGTTGCCGATTTCCAACCTTATTCCAACCTTCTCGAGCTAGTTCACCAAGAGACCAAGGCGGGCGACAATTACAAGAAGATTTCAAGTTCGCCAAGTACTCATCCAAGACCTACGGCTCATACACTCAAGCTACCCCTACTTCAACTTTGACACCCTCCTACCTCGACTAGAACATCTCCAAGTACTAGCTACAAGTCAAGTTTCAAGCAAACGATGCATTCCTCGACTCGTCCTCCGGCAAGCAACTACAAGAACAAGACTTCTTCTTCATCGGCACCACCGGATGATCCCGTCAAGACAAGTTCTATCAAGTGCTTCACATGTGGTGGCCGTGGACACAAGTCTTTCCAGTGCATCAACAAGCGAACCATGATCGCCAATGATTATGGCACGTACGACTCCATGAGCGAAGACGAGATGGAAGCTATCGAGCACGTCGCCATGCACCGTCAAGTGAACAAAGAAGAAGATGCTCAAGTCTATTATGACAATGATTCAAGTCCCGCTCTTGTGGTCTCCAAGGTCTTGACGCTTCAACACCAACAAGACGAAGACCAACGGTGCCACATCTTCCACACCAAGCTCGGCATGAATGGGCGTTCCGTAAAAGTCATCATCGACGGAGGGAGTTGCCATAACTTGGCAAGTGAAGAGCTATGTTACAAGCTACAATTGGTCAAGAAGAAGCACCCTCGCCCCTACACGGTTCAATGGCTAAGCGACTCTGGAATAATTCAAGTGGAGCACACCGTGCACGTTTCTTTCAAGATTGGCGCTTATGAGGACACCATTGAGTGTGACGTGGTTCCTATGTCCGTGTGCCATCCTCTCTTGGGAACACCTTGGCAATTCGACCGCGGTGTCATCCACAACGGGAGAACAAACCACTATAACTTCAAGATGAAGGGAACGGAGTACGTGCTATGACATATGCCTCCAAGCCAGGTGATCACCAACAAGCAAGCATCCACCCATCATAGAGAGACTAGTGAGAGAGTGAACCACCAAAAAGAGAGTGAGCGCCACAAGCCAAAATGGAGCGACTATTCGCCACGAGAGAAAAACTTAATCCTCCTAGCCACAAAAAGAGAGATGAGAGAAGTGTGTGAGAATCCATCGAGTGTCATCCACTACGTCCTAGTGTGCAAAGATGAGGTGGAAAAGACTAAAAATCCTAATCTTCCTCCTCTAGTGTTGTCTAATTTGTTGAAGGAATTCGCGGATGTCTTTCCCGATAAGCTACCTCCCGGTCTTCCTCCTCTACGTGGCATCGAACATCGGATCGACCTCATCCCAAGCGCACCTCTTCCTAACAAGGCACCATATCGCGTCAACCCCGAAGAAACCAAAGAAATAGAAAGGCAAGCACAACATCTCATAGACCATGGACATGTGCGTGAAAGTTTGAGTCCTTGTGCCATACCGGTAATTCTTGTGACAAAAAGAGACGGTAGCTTTCGCATGTGTTCCGATTGTAGACCTATCAACGCTATCACCATTCGCTATAGGCATCCCATTCCACGCCTCGGTGATATGTTAGATGAGCTTAGCGGTTCCACTATTTTCTCCAAAATTGATCTGAAAAGTGGTTACTATCAAATCCGCATACAAGAGGGTGATGAATGGAAAACAGCTTTCAAAACAAAGTTTGGTTTATATGAGTGGTTAGTTATGCCTATGGGTTTATCGGAAGCACCCGGTACTTTCATGCGTCTTATGCATTATGTGCTTTGTCCTTATATTGGTGTGTTTGTTGTGGTCTACTTTGACGACATTCTTGTGTTTTGCAAATCCCTCAAAGAGCATGTGAATCACCTTAAGGCCGTTTTGCAAAAGCTTAGAAAATAACGCCTCTATGCTAATATGGAGAAATGCACTTTTGGTGTTGACAAGATCGTTTTCTTCTGCTTTGTTGTGTCTTCCAAGGGAGTTCATGTAGATGAGTCTAAAATTGAAGCAATTAAAAATTGGCCCCAACCCACTAATTTGCAACAAGTGTGTAGTTTCCTTGGTCTAGCAGGTTTTTATTGTCACTTCGTGAAAGACTTTAGCACTACTACCGCACCGTTGCATGCTTTGAGTAAGAAAAATGCACCTTTTGTTTGGGGACCATCTCAATCTACCACATTTGATGAGCTCAAATCTTTGCTTACACACGCCCCAATTTTTGCATTACCCGATTTCACCAAAAAAATTGAGGTTCATTGTGATGCTAGCGGCCATGGAATTGGTGGAGTTTTTATGCAAGAAAAGCAAGCCGTTGCATATTTTAGAGAAAAACTTTCCGGTGATCAACTTAACTATCCTATATATGAGAAAGAATTATATGCTTTATTGCGAGTATTACATGTTTGGGAGCATTATCTTTGCCCACATGAATTTGTCATACATACCGATCATGAGACAGTTAAGTATCTAAAAGGTCAAACTAAGTTGAATAAACGGCATGCTAAATGGAGCGAATTTATTGAGTCTTTTCCTTATGTGATCAAGTACATTAAGGGAAAACAAAATGTTATGGCGGATGCTCTTTCCCGCATATGCATGCTTGTTAACCAACTAGAGTTGAATGTTATTGGCTTTGAGCATATTAAAGATATTTATGTGAATGATCCTTCCTTCGCACTCCCTTATGCAAAATGCATCACTCATACTTGTTGGGAGAATTTCTATCTCAAAGATGGCTACCTTATTCGTGCTAACAAACTTTGTATACCCAAGTCTTCTCTTCGTATGTTGCTTTTGCAAGAGGCTCACAAAGGTGGACTCATGGGACACTTTGGACGCGACAAGACCTTCGCCACACTTTCCTTCAAGTACTTTTGGCCAAAATGTTCCGCGACGTGGCACGCTTCACCAACAAATTCTCTACATGTCGCAAAGCTAAGTCCAAAGCCCAATCTCATGGTTTACATATGCCACTCCCAATTCCATATCAACCATGGGAAGATATTAGTATGGATTTTGTGCTCGGTTTGCCTAGAACTTGAAATGGAAAGGATTTCGTCTTTGTTGCCGTGGACCGATTCTAAAAAATGGCACATTTCATACCATGCAACAAGATAGACGATGCTTCACATGTTGATAATCTTTTTTGTAGGGAAATCCTGAGGTTACATGGAGCACCAAGGACCATTGTGTTGGATCGTGATGTCAAGTTCTTAAGCTACTTTTGGAAGACCTTATGCGCCAAGCTCGGCATCAAGCTTCTATTCTCAACAGCCTGTCATCCCCAACAGATGGCCAAACAGAAGTCACCAACCTGACGCTATCTACTCTCCTACGCGTGTCGATCAAGAAGAACATCAAGGAGTGGGAGGATTGCTTACCCATCGCCGATTATGCCAACAATCGATCTCGACACACTACTACCGGCAAGTCCCCCTTCGAGGTTGTCTACGGCTACAACCCATTGTCCCCATTGGACATTCTACCTCTTCCTCTCCAAGAACGCGCAAACATGGATGCAAGTGCAAGGGCAACTCTCCTCAAGAAGATACATGAATATACAAGGGTAACAATTGAGCGTCAAGTACACCGCATCGCCTCCAAGCTCAACATCAACAAGACACCAATGGTGTTCCAACCGGGTGATCTTGTATGGCTTCACCTTTGCAAGAACCGCTTCCCCAATGAGCGCAAGTCAAAGCTTCTACCACGAGCCGATGGACCCTTCAAGGTGCTAGCACGCTACAATGACAACGCTTACAAGATTGACATCCCATGTGACAAGTACAACGTAAGCGACGTCTTCAACGTCAAAGACTTAGCCAAGTACCATGGTGATGAAGATCATGATCCATGGACAGATCTCTCCCAAGGGGGGGGGAGATGATGCAAAGCATCCTTCCATCATCCCCATGGACTCTACACCAACACATCAAGTCCCATGTGGACCTATGACAAGAGCTAGAGCACGTGCATTGGAAACCAAGGTGAACTCCTTCCTACTTGACTTGCATAAGGATACAAATGGAACTTGGTTACTAACTCACAAAGATACTCTATGCCTCATTAGGTATGAAGAGGAACACCACCAAGCAGCTAAGGAGCATCACCAAGTTCAAGGAAAAGCACCCCAAGTCGCACGGAGGAAGAAGGAGTCCGCAAGAATACGATGAAGGTCCCAAAGCATCACAGTGCCCACGGGCCCTCGAGACCGACACGCTCCTCAGATTCTACTTTTCCAAACACTTTTGGCCTTGTTTTGGACTCTAACTTGCATGATTTGAATGGAACTAACCCGGTTGGCCTGTTTTCAGCAGATTTGCCATGGTGTTATTTATGTGCAGAAACAAAAGTTCTCGGAATGACCTGAAACTTCACGGAGATTATTTTTGGAAATGATAAAGAATACTGGCGAAAAATCAAGGCCAGGGGGCCCACACCCTTTCCACGAGGGTGAAGTGCGCTTCCCCCTTTGCTGCGCCCCACGCCTCGTGGGCCCCACAGGCTCCACCGACCTCAACTCCAACTCCATATATTACGTGTTCGGGAGAAAAAATCGAGAGAAAGATTCATCGCGTTTTCACGATATGGAGCCGCCGCCAACCCCTAAACTCTCTTGGGAGGGCTGATGGAGTCCGTTGGGGCTCAGGAGAGAGAATCCGTCGCCATCGTCATCATCAACCATCCTCCATCACCAATTTCATGATGCTCACCGCCGTGCGTGAGTAATTCCATCATAGGCTTGCTGGGCGGTGATGGGTTGGATGAGATTTATTATGAAATCGAGTTAGTTTTGTTAGGGGTTTGATCCCTAGTATCCACTATGTTACGAGATTCATGTTGCTATGACTTTGCTATGCTTAATGCTTGTCACTAGGGCCCGAGTGCCATGATTTCAGATCTGAACCTATTATGTTTTCATGAATATATGTGAGTTCTTGATCCTATCTTGCAAGTCTATAGTCACCTACTATGTATTATGATCCGGTAACCCCGAAGTGACAATAATCGGGACCACTCCCGGTGATGACCTTAGTTTGAGGAGTTCATGTATTCACTATGTATTAATGCTTTGGTCCGGTACTCTATTAAAAGGAGGCCTTAAGATCACTTAGTTTCTGTTAGGACCCCGCTACCATGGGAGGGTAGGACAAAACATGTCATCCAAGTTCTTTTCCATAAGCACGTATGACTATATTCGGAATACATGCCAACATTACATTGATGGATTGGAGCTAGTTCTGTGTCACCCTATGTTATGACTGTTACATGATGAACCGCATCTGGCATAATTCTCCATCACCGATCCAATGCCTAGGAGCTTTTCACATATTGTTCTCCGCTTATTTACTTTTCCGTTGCTACTCTGTACAATTACTACAAAACCCAAAATATTACTTTTGCTACCGTTACCGTTACTTCCATACTACTTTGCTACTAAATACTTTCTTTGCAGATATCAAGTTATCCAGGTGTGGCTGAATTGACAACTCAGTTGCTAATACTTGAGAATATTCTTTGGCTCCCCTTGTGTGAATCAATAAATTTGGGTTGAATACTCTACCCTCGAAAACAGTTCACGATCCCCTATACTTGTGGGTTATCAAGACTATTTTACGCGCGTTGCACTGAGGAGCATAGCTCTATTCTTTGAGTCACTTGGGATCTATATCTGCTGGTCACTATGAAGAACTTGAAAGTCGCGAAAACTAAAATTTATCCCTCAACTACGATGGGAGGTAAGGAACTGCCATCTAGCTCTGCACTTGATTCACCTTACATTTTTGAGTAAGCTTGCGACACCTAAACCTGATTACGCTATTAATTCTAATATGTCGCATGTTATTGATGATGCCACTTCTGCTATGCATGATACTTATGATGAAACTACTTCTATGCTTGATACTACTGTGCCACTTGCTGAATTTCTCTATGAACAACTTGCTAGGGCTAGAGAGAATGAAATTAGTGAAACTGATAATATTGATGAAAGTGATGATGAAGATTCTCCCCCTAAATATGAATTGCCTGTTGTGCCTGAGGGCTATGTTATGGATGAAGAAACTGCTAGAGACTTTCTTGCTTGCAATGATAGAAGTGATCTTAAGAAATTATTAGCTAAGCTGAAACAAAAAACTCTGAATGCTAGAATAAAATATGACCCTGCTTATGCTACTTCACCTATCTTTGTTACTAATAAGGATTATGGATTCTCTGTTGATCCTGATATAATTACTTTGGTTGAATCTGATCCCTTCTATGGCTATGAATCTGAAACTGTTCTGGCACATCTTACTAAATTAAATGATATAGCCACCCTGTTCACTAATGATGAGAAAACTTGCTACTATTATAGCCTTAAGATATTTCCATTCTCATTAAAGGGTGATGCTAAGATATGGTTTAACTCTCTTGATCCTGGTTGTGTGCGTAGTCCCCAGGACATGATTTATTACTTCTCTGCTAAATATTTCCCTGCTCATAAGAAACAAGCTGCCTTAAGGGAAATATATAATTTTGTGAAAATTGAAGAAGAGAGTCTCCCACAAGCTTGGTGGAGGCTTCTCCAATTACTTAATGCTCTGCCGGATCATCCTCTTAAGAAAAATGAAATACTTGATATCTTTTATAATGGACTAACCGATGCTTCCAGAGACCACCTGGATAGTTGTGCTGGTTGTGTTTTCATGGAAAGAACACCATATGAAGCTGAAATTTTATTGAATAATATTTTGACCAATGAAAATAATTGGACACTTCCTGAGCCAACTCCTGAGCCTATTCCTAAACCAACTCCGAAAAAGGGGTGTTCTATTTCTCAGTCCTGAAGATATGCAAGAGGCAAAAAAATCTATGAAAGAAAAGGGTATTAAACCTGAAGATGTTAAGAATTTACCTCCTATTGAAGAAATACATGGTCTTAATTTACCGCATGTTGAAGAAATATATGATTTTAATCCATTACCTATTGAAGAAGTACACAGTCTTGATAACCCGACACAGGTAGTAAAGGTAAATTCTCTCTATAGATATGATAAAGCTGAAATCCCTCCTACTAAATTTGCTAGCCAATGCTTAGATGAGTTTGATGATTTTATGGTTAAGCAAGAAAACTTCAATTCTTATTTTGGTAGAGAATTAAAACACAATGCTTATATGATTGAACACTTGAGTGATTATATGTCTAGAGTTAAAGGTGAACTTAGACTCATTAGTAAACATGCTTCTATGGTTACCACTCAAGTAGAACAAGTACTTAAGGCTCAGAATGATTTGCTCAATGAATTGAATAATAAGAATAATGATTTTGCTGTTAGAGTGGCTACTAGAACTGGTAAAATGACTCAGGAACCTCTGTATCCTGAAGGCCATCCTAAGAGAAGATTCGCAGAGAAATAATATTGATGCACCTAGTCCTTCTAAAAAGAAGAAAAAGAAAACTGATAGGACTTTGCATGCTTCTAGTGAACCTGTTGTTGACACACCTGAGAATCCCAATGATATTTCTATTTTTGATCCTGAAACACAATTTGGTAATGAACGTGAACCTAGTGATAATGTTAATGATGATGTTCATGTTGATGCTCAACCTAGCAATGATAATGATGTAGAAGCTGAACCTGCTGTTGATCTTGATAACCCACAATCAAAGAATCAACATTATGATAAGAGAGACTTTGTTGATAGGAAACACGGTAAGGAAAGAGAGCCATGGGTTCAGAAACCCATGCCTTTTCCTCCCAAACCATCCAAGAAAAAGGATGATGAGGATTTTGAGCGCTTTCTTTGAAATGATTAGACCTATCTTTTTCGTATGCCATTAACTCGATATGCTCAAGATGAATCCTTATGCTAAGTATATGAAAGAAATTGTTACTAATAAAAGAAAGATCTAGGAAGCTGAAATTTCCACCATGCTTGCTAATTATACTTTTAAGGGTGGAATACCTAAGAAACTTGGAGATCAGGGGTACCCACTATACCATGCTCCATTAAAAGAAATTATGTTAGAACTGCCTTATGTGATCTTGGAGCCGGTGTTAGTGTTATGCCTCTCTCTTTATATCGTAGACTTGGCTTGAATAAGTTAACACCCACTGAAATATCTTTGCAAGTGGCTGATAAATCAACTGCTATACCTATCGGTATTTGTAAGGATGTGCCTGTTGTGATTGCAAATGTTACTATTTCAATAGACTTTGTTATTCTTGATATTCCCGAGGACGATAGTTTGTCTATTATTCTTGGAAGACCCTTTCTGAATACTGCAGGGGCTGTTATTGATTGAAACAAAGGCAATGTCACTTTTCGTGTTAATGGAAATGAGCATACGGTACACTTTCCGAGGAAACAACCTCAAGTTCATAGTATCAACTCTATTGGAAAATTTCCATCGATTATTTTTGGAGGTTTTGAATTTCCTCTACCTACTGTCAAGAGGAAATATGATATTCTTATTATTGGGAATGTGCATATCCCCGTTGAGGTAACATAGTGTTATTCAAAATTTCTCGGGTTCCATGTTATTCAGAATGAGTTTGATAACAAGACTTGATCAACCTTGTTAGTGGATTCCTTTTGATGAGCATGAGATGGATGAAGTTAGAAAGCACAACCTTCTGTACCCTCCTTCTACTTTCTGTTATTTAGATTAAATAAAGTAAAAAATAGTATTTTACATCGATTTTCTAAACTATCCGTGCAATAAAAATACCCGAAAATAAAAGTTCTCCAAATGCCCCGAAATTGAAATATGATTTTTTCTAGAATATTTGAGAATATCTGGCACTGAGAACACATCAGGGGGAGCTGGCACCTGGCCACGAGGGTCCAGGGCACGCCCCTTGCCTCGTGGGCCCACGGTGGCTCCCCTCCACTTATTCCAGCCACCACACATTCCATCTTCCTCCCAAAAAATCACCAACCAGCTCAAGCACGAGTTCTAGCTCATTTTGCTATGATTTTCGATCTCCTTGCTCAAAGCACCTCTCACAAAACTGCTTTGAGGGATTATTCCTTGGTATGTGACTCCTCCAATGGTCCAATTAGTTTTTGTTCTAGTGCTTTATTCATTGCAAATTTGTGCTGCCTAGGTGACCATGTTCTTGATCTTGCATGTCAAATTTATATGGTTCCAAGTAGTTCTAATGCATGATCTGAGTCTCTAGGCACTTGTAGGAGTAGTTGCTATCAATTTTGTTGAGTTCGATTCACTTTTATTTGAAGTTACTAAAAATTTCAGAAATTTTCAGAAAATTATGAAAAGATTTTTTAGGGGCTCATCGAGCCGAAGCTCGAGGGATAAGCAAAGTGAAGAAGAAGAGAGGCCCAAATATAATCTGCCTCGCACCACGGAAGTTCGGCCGTGTGAATGGCCTTATGATGATTTCTTGAGAGCAGTCGAGATTTATGATGATTTTTATGAATTGGCTCAGAATGCAGGCCTGACCAACTTCCTCCGCGACCAATGCGAACAGTATCTCTTACTCACTAATACCTTTGTGCAAAATTTTCATTTCCATTCTAGGAGGTCACCACCTATGGTGGATTTTTATTTATATGATGAGTATAAGGAGATGACCCTTCGCGAATTCTGTGAGGTTTGCAAGTTAACTTTTCCGGATTTCATAGAGGAACCACATCGTAACGATGTGGAGGGGTTTATTGACACAATTGCTGTAGGAGAAACGAGGAAGGTTTCCGACGCACGAATCACTAGCATACACTTTCCTATTCTACGTTACTTTGCTATATTTGCTAGTAGGTGCTTAATTGGTCACGGAGCTGTGGAAACACAGTGTCCCTGATATTATTATTTTGTTCCATGCCTTGTTTCGTGATGACACATTTAGTATAGGCGCTATTGTTTGCAAAGCGGTTAAATCTTAACCGTACTAAGGGCCCTATCTTGGGAGGCATCTTAGCCTCGCCTTGCTACATACTATAACATACCTATTAGGCATTATGAGAAAGAAGAAAAATTGTTGCCTACTATTTTTCTAGACTATAAGAGTATGGTAGCGCATGATTTTATTGTTAAGAATCGGGAAAGGGCGCTTAAATACAAACTGTTATTTGATAAAAATCACCCTGAGATTATTACCTTGCCTGCTCCTTCCCTGTTTGACTTATCTGCAGGCAAGTATCTCGTTCCGCTGGCGGCCATCCACGCCTACCGGAACCCTACATCGGCTACAGAGCGAGAGCGGGAACCACAATTTGATCCTCCACGACAGTCTGATTACCAATGGGATCCGGAGGTGATTGCCAACAAGTGGCAATCCGAGGCTTCTTCACAAGATCGACCCCAACTATAACTTTGGATATCCGCCCGGGCCAGCGGTAGCAATAGACCAACTTAGGCCAAAAGCCTAAGCTTGGGGGAGTATGTATTTCTCACCGACATTACATTTATGTTCACACACTCATTGCTAGTTGTCGGTGCTTGTCGGTGTCAAAACCGGCGGATCTCGGGTAGGGGGTCCCGAACTGTGCGTCTAGGCGGATGGTAACAGGAGACGAGGGACACGATGTTTTTACCCAGGTTCGGGCCCTCTCGATGGAGGTAAAACCCTACTCCTGCTTGATTAATATTGATGATATGGGTAGTACAAGAGTAGATCTACCACGAGATCAAAGAGGCTAAACCCTAGAAGCTAGCCTATGGTATGATTGTTGTTAAATCATATGGACTAAAACCCTCCGATTTATATAGACATCGGAGAGGGTTAGGGTTACTGTGAAGTCGGTTACAAGGGTAGGAGATCTACATATCCGTATCGCCAAGCTAGCCTTCCACGCCAAGGAAAGTCCCATCCGGACACGGGACAAAGTCTTCAATTTTGTATCTTCATAGTCTAGGAGTCGTAACGGTGATAGTTGACTATCCAGGACACCCCTAATCCAGGACACCCTCGGTAGCCCCTGAACCAGGCTTCAATGGCAGACGAGTCCGGCGCATATTGTCTTGACATTGCAAAGGCGGGTTCCTCCTCCGAATACTTTATAGAAGATTTTGAACACAAGGGCGGTGTCCGGATCTGCAAAATAATTTCCACATAACACCGTAGAGAGAATAATATTTACACAAAATCAATTTCTTGGCGTATTCAGCGTGCCATCACGCCATACGGCCAAGTCTTTTATTCGAATCGTTTTTCTTGTACCACCTCGGTCGTTTAGCGAGGCGGTTTCCTTAGCACGTCTTGTCAAAGCAGAGATCGTGTCCCCTTATTCCGTGATTCTCATCAATACGGATGTGGGTAACCCAACGCGCCATTGATTATGGCGCTTGGGAGATCATGAGTTTTACCGGGCTGGTGGGGGACGCATAACCGTCCGTCCATATAAGGGGATAAGGATCCACCTTTTCACCTACGCCTTCTTCCTCCTTTGCTCATCCATTTTCGCGCACTCGAGCTCCAGCGCCCAAGTCCGCACTTCCCACCTCAACCTTCTCCAATCATGTCCGGAGTGGGAGGTAGATGGATGGCCTCCTCCGTCATGGAGGGCCACATCAAAGAGCTGTGGGAAGCCGGATACTTGTCCGGCGACATCGCGTGTCGGCTCCCCAACAAGGGGCAGCTCATCCCCACCCCCAGGCCCCATGAGAGGGTGGTGTTCCTCCCCCACTCCCTCCGCGGACTAGGCTTTCCACTTCACCCATTTGTCCGGGGGCTCATGTTCTACTATGGCCTAGATTTCCCACGATCGGCCCCGAACTTCATCCTCAACATCTCGGCGTTCATCGTGGGTGTGCGAGCCTTCCTTCGCATCCAGCCCCACTTGACATATGGCTGAAGACTTTTAATGTCAAGCCGAAGGTAGTGGGCGGCCGCCAAGTAGTCTTGAGGCGCCATGGTGGGCCGGATGGCCAACGTACTATGGCTCGAGGGCTCCTTCGTGGAGACAATAAAGGGGTGGCAATCGGGGTTGTTCTACATCATCGAGCTGCGCGACTCCAAATGGGCGGCGGCCCCCGAATTCTGATCTGGTTTCCCCACACGGCTCACCTCTTGGAAAGAGATGGGCCTAACGTGGGGAGATTCGGAAGAGCTGACCGGACATCAAACCTGCGTCCGAAACCTGGTGGACAAGAATCTCAAGCTTGTCAACGTAATCCAGGTGATGCTCATCCACCGGATTCTCCCATGCCAGCAACGGGCCTTCAATTTGTGGGAGTTTGATCCGGCACAACACCGAACCTTGAGCCGGCTCTTCGACACTATGTACCAAGATGCTGGAAGGTGTCAGTTTCAAAGCGCCGAAGCTCCCGTGATCCGCTACCAAAGATCGCGGATTCAGCTCACAAGGCCGTCGCCGAGGTAAGCTATTCTACCCTTCTGAGGACTCTTGTTTTTCATAGTCTGACTCTATGTGGGATCTAAACTCCCTTACCTTTGGTGGGTGGCTGAAGACGTCCGGGTTAACTGTCCGGCTCCTTTGCCAGAAGACCCAGTGGACGCCCACTTGACGGGGCTGCTGGTTCCGGCACCTCACGTGGTGTCGGAGAGGAAGGCCAAGAAGAAGGCCACGGGGACTTGAAAGAGTTCCCGACGCCTGGTGGTGTCGGATTTATCGCCCGACGACCCCGAAGCACCCTCCGCCTCTGAGGACGAGGAGGAGGAAGAAGAAGAAGCCTCTCCCCCTCCAGCGGGGGGAGGAAAGAAAAGGAAGGCCGCCCCAACTGGGGAGGCCGGAGGGTCCAAGAAGGGGAGGACCCTTCTGCCGGACTACGCCTCCGATGCCGAAGACGGCAGGGAGGAATGGCCATCCAGGGTCAAGCCCCTGGCAAAATCGTAAGTATCCTGATACCAGAATAACTTATGGCGCTCCTCTGTTATGCACGGTACCTTCTCGCGAATTCAATCATGCAGTCCGCCCAAGGCTCAGCTCGGCAATTAAATCGGCGGCTCCTGAATTCGTCGTTCCGGCCGGCCTCCTCCCTCTCCCCACAGACGACGCCGAGGTGGAGTCCCAAAAAGGGATTAAACCAGGAGGAGGTGGTCTGGAGGCGCCCGCAAGGCGACCTCCTAGACTCGAGCCCAAAGGGGTAAAGCCACGAGAGGATCAATGTCCGGCCACAGGCGGACACCGCCCGAGCCTTTAGTGGTTCCGAGTCCGTGGCGGCCCCTTCGTAAGAAGGGCAAGCCCTCTGACGCCCGGCCGGCCTCCGTCCAACCGGAGGCGCCAGACAATTCTTTGGAGGTGCTTAACGGCGCCTCCATCGACGAGAGCACCGCACTATTATGAGTGCGGTGATTCGAAGGTTCGATCCGCCAAGAGCGGGCCGACAGAGCTCAGTAACAGCCTTCTAACAGGCTTTGAGGTAAGTTTTAAGATATGTAAGAATATTACCGCATAGACAGTAGCCCCTGATGCTTAGTTGATTGTTAGGAAAGAAAAGCCGAGCTGAGGATCTAAAAATATATCTGTGAGAGTCTAACATAAATATGTCAATATGGGAATGCAGGCTGTGCATTGCAGACCTCTGCCGCCTTGGCTGGAGGTCAATGCATTGAAGGAGAGCCTCGGCGGTCGAGAACGAGCTCGGACTTGCCAAGAAGCAGCTCGAGGACAAGGAAGGTAAGTAATACCTTATTAAAGTAATAACTTATAAAAAGGATTTGGTTGCAAAAATGGCAGAATAACGTGAGTATTGCAGGGCCACGAGCAGGTGGCGACCACTGAAGGAAGCGATGTCCAAGGCCAAAAATAGTGCGGCCCATGAGCGCACTGCCGGAGAAGAAGCGAGGCGCGGGTGGCAGAGGTGTGGAAAGAGCTCCAGGCTCTCGTGGAAAAACACGAGAGTTTGGAGCGTGACTCGAAGACTCGAGAGGCCGAGCTCGCCTTGACTCTTGAGAGTGCCAAAGCCGCTAAGGCCGAAGCCCAGAAGGCCCTCCAGGAGAGTGAGGCGATAAAGTAGAGAGCGGCGGGTCAGGCATTCTTTATGCAAAGCAAGCATGTAAAGTGAATTATCTATTACTTACCCGAATCCGGAGCTCTCCGGGGCGTTCGCAGAATCTGCCCCGTAGTGTGTCCCGATCTTTGCTGCGTTCTACCGAGCCGAGGAGGAGCTCGGCGGAAAAGGTGTTCTGGTCTCAATATGCGAGGCCGCACATCCGGTGCCCCTAAGCGACCAGTGAAGCAACTGGTCGAAGCTCCTAAGGTGGCCAAACAGGCCATGAAGGGCCTCATAGTTTGGGCTGTGGCCTAAAGAAGCCATGCACAGGAGCTACTTGATGCAGTGCGGCGGCTGGTGGGCCTTTGTCCATGGATTGAAGTCATCAAGCGCTCCGTCTGCATTGAAGGTGCCCGTCGGGCCCTTGCCCGTGCTAAAGTGCACTGGGGCAAGATGGACGCTGAGAAGCTTGTGACGGACGGGCCACCGCCGGGCAAGGGGCATCGCAAGCCCGAGATATACTATGAGGGCGTCCTGAAGGGTGCCCGCCTTATAGCGGTGAATGCTCCAAAGATGTAGTTTTTGAATAGACTCGCATTTGTTATTCTGTACGCTGAAAACTTGCTCATATGCGCTAAGCAACGCTTGTGAATTTAAAATATTACCTTCTGTGCGGCTGTTTATCAAATTTGAGAGATGGCAAGTCGTTTGCTTCAGTCCCCATGCCACGAGTGCTGGGGTGTTCGGGATAAACCTGAGCGCTCTTGGGAGGCACTCAGCACAACGAACCAGGCCATCGAACATATAATGCATTATCACTCTCACTTAGCCATAGAATTCTATAATTTTAAATTTCGGCAAAGCCCCTAGTATTCGGAAGACCAAGTTTGGGGCGCTATCCACGCCTAGGCCGGATAAATCCGGCTCCTCGCTCTAAGCGGCATAAGTCTTTAGGGACTCGAAAAACCTCTCGAACAGCGACCGGTCTCTCGCACTATCATGACGGTCAGTTTTAGCTTTCTCTACTGAGGTGTTAACCCAGCTCAACTGGGGCACAATCGCAGTAGTTCTCCCAGCGCTACCTTAGCCGACATTGCGGAACGTAAGGTACCAAAACATGGGAGCTGGGCAAACCCAACTATTGACCCAAGACATGATTCGGAGCCGATGCATATAGTGCTATAAGTTCGGGGTGCTGCACTCGTGAGAGTGTTCGGTCTTTTCACACCGTATTATGGGGTACTTAAGTCCCTGGTGTATTGGCCGTACCAAAGTGTACGGTTGCATAATGTCATGACTGAACATATTTGTATAAAAATAAATGAATACAATAATAGATAAGAGCTATGTATTGTTTATTAAAAAGGGCTGCTGTGAAAGCAGAATGATACAAATAGTGTGATAAGCAAGAGATTGGATAATTTGACATGTCCCTCTCCAGGGGCAAGCTGCGAGACTTTAAGTAAAACAGGTATTTAGCTCGTTATAGAGACCACCTGGACGTTTGACGCGGCTTGTTGTCTCCCTGGCTGTTGCATCGTGTGTTCGGCAAGTGTATTGCCGGACAGGCCTCCCGAATAGTTGGGTCCTGAAAGTATAAAAAAGGAAACGGCAGAATATGGAGCCCCTAGTGCGGTTGAGCCGCATTCTGGGCGTGCCGTGGTTGTGCCCCTCCCCTTATGCCCATGGTATTTCCAGAGCGTAGTTATGTACGCGTGGTACCGCTATCGCAATCTCGCGAGGGCTGGGGTTGGGGCCGCACTGCTATGCTTGCTCGGAACGTGCCAGCCGGTTTTGTTGTAGGTTACTTCGGGCGCGCTTGACGTTGTCCGGACGTTTAACAGCCGGATTGGAGAATTGCCTTGAGAGGCTACTTTGTACTTCCGCCGCCAGGGCCGCCGTGTGCTCCTCTGTTCGGAGAGAGCGTTCGGTGTTTCCATTGACCGTAATGACTCCGCGAGGACCTGGCATCTTGAGCTTGAGATATGCGTAGTGCGGCACCGCATTAAACTTTGCGAATGCGGTTCGTCCGAGCAGGGCGTGATAGCCACTGCGGAACGGGACTATGTCGAAGATTAACTCTTCGCTTCGGAAATTATCCGGGGATCCGAAGACCACTTCGAGTGTAACTGAGCCTGTACAGCTGGCTTCTACACCTGGTATGACGCCTTTAAAGGTTGTCTTTGTGGGTTTAATCCTTGAGGGATCTATACCCATTTTTCACACTGTGTCCTGATAAAGCAGGTTCAGGCTGCTGCCGCCGTCCATGAGGACTCTAGTGAGGTGAAATCCGTCGATGATTGGGTCTAGGACCAATGCGGCGAATCCGCCGTGACGAATGCTAGTGGGGTGGTCCCTTCGATCAAAAGTGATCGGGCAGGAGGACCATGGCTTGAACTTTGGGGCGACTAGCTCAAACGCATAGACGTCCTTGAGAGCATGCTTCCGCTCCCTTTTGGGGATATGGGTTGCATATATCATGTTCACCGTCCGTACTTGTGGGGGGAAGCCCTTCGTCCTCTCTGTTGTTCGGCGGCCGGGCTCCTCCTCGTCATCGCTTATGCAGCCCTTGTCTCTGTTTCGGCACTTAACTTGCCTCGTCGTTGAACACCCAACAATCCCCTGTTGGTGTGGTTGGCTGGTTTTTCGAAGTGCCATGTATACGAACGAGCGATCGAGTATTCGGGTCCAGATTGAGACGGGCCCGAGTATTTATTTTGAGCGGCTTTTTCCGTAACCGGGTTTAGAGCCTCACGAATCCGGCATTGACTACTATATCTTGAGCATTGTTGCCGTTAATGCGGCGCTTGTGCTTGTTATGACGCCGACCTGCCATTGCTGTCCTTGGTATCCAAACTACCGGGGTTTTTGGTCGAGGTTATTCTGCGAGCTAGCTACCTGTCTTCTCCCGCGAAGCGGGTCATGAGTGATGTGAGGGCTGCCATGGATTTCGGCTTTTCCTGTCCTAGGTGCCGGGCAAGCCATTCGTCACGGATGTTATGTTTGAAGGCTGCAAGGGCCTCTGCATCCGGACAGTCAACGATTTGATTTTTCTTGGTTAAGAACCGTGTCCAGAATTGTCCGGCCGATTCATCTGGCTGCTGAATTATGTGGCTTAGGTCATCGGCGTCTGGTGGTCGCACATATGTGCCCTGGAAGTTATCAAGGAATGCGGCTTCTAGGTCTTCCCAACAACCAATTGATTCCGCTGGCAAGCTGTTGAGCCAACGCCGAGCTGGTCCTTTAAGCTTGAGTGGGAGGTATTTGATGGCGTGTAGATCATCACCACGGGCCATGTGGATGTGAAGGAGATAGTCCTCGATCCAAACCACAGGATCTGCATTGTGCGTCAGTATGATTCAATGTTTATGGGTTTGAAACCCTCGGGATTTGATGATCCATTACTTCGTCTATGAAGCATAGTGGGTGTCTTGGCGCCTCAGATTGGGCTATATCACGACGCAGCTCAAATGACCTTTGTCTCTTGTGTTCGGCCCAGCCGGAATTCTTTGTATCCGGCGTGATTTGGTTGTCATCACGTGTCGTGGGGCGCCCACGCGATCCGTAGATCGATCTTATTTGCCTTGCCTTGTCCTCCAATATGTCTCGCAAGTCCGGCGCATTTCCCCGTGGCTTTGTACTTTTCGAGCGACGCCGGGGTGCGGCTTTGGTGGAAGGCCTAGAGGCCTCTCTTTCGCGGCCACGAGGTGGTCGGTCAGCCGCGTCATGCGCTGGTGATGTAGGTTTGGGTGCTTCCTCCTCTAATTGGGGTAGCAGCCTGCGTTTTGGGTAGCTCTTGGAGGGGCGATCTAGTTCGTACTCTTCGGCTGCAAGGACTTTAGTCCATCTGTCAGCTAGCAAGTCTTGGTCAGCTCTAAGCTGCTGCTTATTCTTGAGGCTGCTTGTCGTGGCCATAAGCCCGCGCTTGAAACTCTCTTGTTCGACGGGATCCTCGGGCACGCCGAATTCGTCGTCGTCGAGGCTTGCTTCATCTTCGGAGGGAGGCATATAATTATCGTCCTCTACCTCTCTGTCTGCCACTCTATTATGAGGGCTGGCTTCTCCCTCCTCTGTCTTTGAATCCTGCTGGAGGGGTTGTCTTCGGCAACTTGTCCGGTGTTATTATCTCCCGTGCGGAATCACCGCTTTTCTTTGTGGCGGGATTTAGAGCGGCGGCGTTGACGCCGGCGCTTGGGCTGTTTCTTGGAGGGGTCATCCTCCGCTGTTCCATTGCCATTCCCATCTTTTGGGATGTCCACCATGTATATGTCGTATAATGAGGTGGCCTTCCAGTGCCCTGTAGGCGCTGGTTCCTGGTTGTCTCCTGCATCATCGTCTGCATCGATGTCTTGGTCGAAGTCGAGCATGTCGGTTAAATCATCGACAGTGGCTACAAAGTGGGTGGTGGGTGGGCGTTGAATTTCTTCGTCGTCGCATCCCAACCTTTCTCGACCATAGTCCGCGGGGCTCTCCGATAAAGAGAGAGACTTTAGTGAATTCAGGATGTCGCCAAAGGGAGAGTCTTGAAAGATGTCATGCGGTGAATTCCATAACCGCGCCCAATCGGATTTGATTGGCGGTGGGCGAGAGGTTTGGAGTCCGGAGAGGAGTCCGGCACCTCGGAGTCACGGGCTTTGCAAAGGACAGGGATGGTGTTCGGCTCAATCGCCGTAGAGATTGTAGCCCCCGAGGCGGTGTCCAGCCACTCGTCCTCGATCGGCGAAGTCGGCTCCGAGCTAAGGGTCGGAGGCGGGACGTCTGCGACCTCCGAGGGGCACTTGTTATTGGCGAGCTAGATCGTGCCCATCGAAGCGAGGCGGCACGCGGCTTTTGTGGCTCGAACCCGTCGAAGATCAAGTCTCCGCGAATGTCGGCCGTGTAGTTCAAACTCCCAAATCTGACGATGGCCAGGGCGTAGCTTCGATCTACTCCGGATGACCAAGTGAATTGGCCCGCAGTGCAAAGCCGCCGAATCTGAAGATCTGTCCGGAGAAAAGTCTCACCCTGGACCGCGTCGTTGTTGATGACCAAAGGAGCCATCGGACCTAAAGGTGACGGCACAAAGGAACTCTCAATGAAAGCACCAATGTCGGTGTCAAAACCGGCGGATCTCGGGTAGGGGGTCCCGAACTGTGCGTCTAGGAGGATGGTAACAGGAGACAAGGGACACGATGTTTTACCCAGGTTCGGGCCCTCTCGATGGAGGTAAAACCCTACTCACAGCTTGATTAATATTGATGATATGGGTAGTACAAGAGTAGATCTACCACGAGATCAAAGAGGCTAAACCCTAGAAGCTAGCCTATGGTATGATTGTTGTTCGTCATATGGACTAAAACCCTCCGATTTATATAGACATCGGAGAGGGTTAGGGTTACGCAGAGTCGGTTACAAGGGTAGGAGATCTACATATCCGTATCGCCAAGCTTGCCTTCCACGCCAAGGAAAGTCCCATCCGGACACGGACGAAGTCTTCAATCTTGTATCTTCATAGTCTAGGAGTCTGGCCAACGGTGATAGTTCGGCTATCCGGACACCCCATAATCCAGGACTCCCTCAGTGCTCATACTTTTTCACTGTAATATCCATGCTAGTTTATTTTTCTTTTTATGCTTTCTTCTTGTATGTTTGAAAAACTTTAAGAAAAACTAAAAAAATTAGTAGTAGCTTTTAGCTAGCTTATTTTCTTGTTGTAGTAGTAATAATTAAAAGAAAACCCAAAAAGATTTCTCGTTCTTCTTTTGCTTGTTGGGAGCTTTCCCGTGTAAATAGTTTTATTTCTTTTCTTACATTTGGGGGTCGATAGGAGAAGGCCATCATAAAATTGTTGAAGTGGCTCTTGTGTGCATTATTGTTGATTTAACCAAGAGCCCATATTGCCTTGTCTTCTCCTGTTTATTGAATGCCTGCAGATTCCAGCTTAGTCCAATGCACGTGCACTATTATTATTATTCACATCGTTCAGTCGTGCAAGTGAAAGGCAATAATGACGATATATGATGAATTGATTGAGATGAGAGAAGCTGGTATGAACTCCACCTCTTTTGTTTTTGTAAATATGATTAGTTCATCGTTCCTGATTCGGCCTATTATGATTATGAATAAACATGCTTGCAATGACAATTATAGATTATAGTTGCTTATGCCATGCTTAATTAGCTAGGAGTTTATAATGGTTTACCTTGCGTGCCAACATGGTATTAAAATGGTTGTGATGTGGTATGATAGGGTGGTATCCTCCTTTGAATGATTCGAGTGACTTGACTTGGCACATGTTCACACATGTAGTTGAAACAAAATCAACATAGCCTTCGTGATATTTATGTTCATGGGGGATTATATACTACTCATGCTTGCACTTAGTGTTCATTAATTTTAATGCATGTTCATGACTGTTGTCGCTCTCTAGTTGGTCGCTTCCCAGTCTTTTTCTGGCCTTCACTTGTACTAAGCGGGAATACTGCTTGTGCATCCAATCCCTAAAACCCCAAAGTTATTCCATATGAGTCCACCATACCTTCCCATATGCAGTATCTACTTGTCGTTCCAAGTAAATTTGTATGTGCCAAACTCTAAACATTCAAATGAAATTCTGTTTTGTATGCTCGAATAGCTCATGTATCAACTAGGGTCGTCTGTATCTTCCATGTTAGGCGGGTTATTCTCAAGAGGAGTGGACTCCGCTCCTCAGTCACGAGAAAATGGCTGGTCACCGGGATGGTTGCACTCAAATCAAAATAATTGCAAACAAAACTCCCCCGAGACTGTTGTTAGTTGGAGGCACTCGTTGTTTCGAGCAAGCCATGGATTGATGCTTGTTGGTGGAGGGGGAGTATAAACTTTACCATTCTGTTTGGGAACCGCCTATAATGTGTGTAGCATGGATGATATCGCCATCTCTTGGTTGATATGTTGACAATGAAAGCATGCCTCTCAAAATATTATTTATCTCTACTTCAAAACCGAGCTCTGGCACCTCTACAAATCCCTGCTTCCCTATGCGAAGGGCCTATCTATTACTTTTGTGTTGAGTCATCACCCTCTTATTAAAAGCACCAAATTGGAGAGCACCTCTCATCATTTGCATCCATTACTATTAATTTATATTGGGTATGACTGGATCTCTTTTACCATGAATTACAATGTTTAGTCAGTCCTTGATCTTTAAAGGTGCTCTGCATTTATGTTTCTTGATGTCGAGAAAGGGCTAGCGAGATACCATCTTGTTATATCATATTATGATTTTTTGAGCAAGTGTTGTCATCCGAGATTTATTATTATTGCTCGCTAGTTGATTATGCCATTGATAGGAGTAAACATCAGACCTAAGAGTTAGTGTGAATATGGTTAGTGCATAATCTTTGCTGAAAACTTGAATGCTGGCTTTACATATTTACAGCAACAAGAGCAAACAGAGTTTGTAAAAGTTTTTCGTTATCACATTTAGTTTATCAACTGAATTGCTTGAGGACAAGCAAAGGTTTAAGCTTGGGGGAGTTGATACGTCTCCATCGTATCTACTTCTCCAAACACTTTTGCCCTTGTTTTGGACTCTAACTTGCATGATTTGAATGGAACTAACCCGGACTGACGTTGTTTTCAGCAGACTTGCCATGGTGTTACTTATGTGCAGAAACAAAAGTTCTCGGAATGACCTGAAACTTCATGGAGATTATTTTTGGAAATAATAAAAAATACTGGCGAAAGAATCAAGGCCAGTGATGTAGGGCGGAACCCTAGGGGCCGGTCTTTCACGTTTGGAGTGGATCCTGCGGGGAATCACGAAGAACACGCGGAAGCACAAAGGGAAAACACGGGGAAACAAGAGGGAATCACTCAACCAACAGGATCAATCACACAAGTGCTAGATCAACGAACACATAAGGTAGCACAAGATTCAAAATCAACAAAGGACGATACAAGAGTAACCGGGTTCTTCTCCGTGAGGAGGTCTTGATGGGGGTCCACCCTAGAAGCGGGTCTTGAATCCGATAGGATCTTCTCCGAGGAGGCCGCGGTCTCTCACGAGGAGGAGATCCGATGGATGAGCGAAGCTCTATCTCTAACTTGAGCTAAATCAATGCTAACCCTAAAACATACGGGAGGTGGGAGTATATCTAGTCAAAGGGGTGAAGGGGTACACGGTCAAGGCCCAAGGGGAGCTGTCTTGTGACGAGGCGCCGGACATCCAAAGCGTCGGGCAGACGTCCGGTCCTTCACGAGGCGCCGGATGTCCGGCTGGTGGCCGGATGTCCGGCTGGCGGGGACCTCCAGCTTGCATTCGTAGAGGAGGCACCGGATTTCGGGAGGGAGGCGGATGTCCGGTGGCAAGACGGGCCGGATGTCCGGGCGGCATGCGGATGTCCGGTCCTGTAGGATTTCTTCTCGCAGCTTCGGCCTTGTGGACCTCTAGGGCGGATGTCCGGGGCCAGGCGGATGTCCGGTGCACCGGAAGGTGTTTTGCCTTCTTCCGTTGGCTCTCTTCGTCCGTGGACTTGGGGTCTTGTCCATCTTCACGTACATCCTCGGGAGGGTCCTCTTGGTACCTAATCATGCACAACATTTCGGATTGAGGTAGTAGCCATGTCTCGAGAGGGTCATATGAGATATCACTAAGGAGAGAAGTCACCTCGGTTTCGAGAGCTCGAGCTCGTGCTCTAGTCATGGGTCCTCTTGGTGCTTGGTGTGGCGACAGAAGGTCCATGGGGATGACCGAAGGATGCTCCGCATCATCTCTCCCCCCCCCTTGCGGAAGATCCGACCTCGGATCGAAATCCTCATCACCATGGTACGGAGAGAGATCGGAGACGTTGAAGATGTCGCCCACGTTGTACTTGTCGCGTGGGAGATCGACATTGTAAGCATTGTTGCTGTAGCGTGCTAGCACCTTGAATGGTCCGTCGGCTCGAGGGAGAAGCTTGGACTTGCGTTCGTTGGGGAAGCGGTCCTTGCGAAGGTGCAGCCACACGAGGTCTCCAATGTTGAATATCATGGGGTGCTTGTTGACGTTGAGCTTGGTCGCGAGTCGTTGTACTTGGCGCTCGATAGTGTGCCTTGTATCTTCGTGCATCTTCTTGATGTAGCTTGCACGGGCACTTGCGTCGAGGTTGGTGCGCTCTGGTAGAGGAGGAGGTAGAATGTCCAATGGGGACAACGGGTTGAAGCCGTAGACGACCTCGAAGGGGGACTTTCCGGTAGTCGAGTGTCTTGCACGATTGTAGGCGTACTCGGCGATGGGTAGACATGCCTCCCACTCCTTGATGTTCTTCTTGATCAACACGCGAAGTAGAGAGGAGAGTGTACGGTTCGCCACTTCCGTTTGGCCGTCGGTTTGAGGATGGTATGCCGAAGAGAACAATAGCTTGATTCCGAGCTTGGCGCATAGGGTCTTCCAAAAGTAACTCAAGAACTTGACGTCACGGTCCGAGACAATCGTCTTTGGCACTCCATGAAGTCGCAAGATTTCCCTACAAAAGAGATTGGCAATATGTGAAGCATCGTCTATCTTGTTGCAAGGAATGAAATGTGCCATTTTGGAAAATCTGTCCACAACAACAAAGACGGAATCCTTGCCATTTTGAGTTCTAGGCAAACCAAGTATAAAATCCATGCTAATGTCTTCCCAAGGTTGATATGGAATAGAAAGAGGCATGTAAAGACCATGAGATTGGGCTTTAGACTTAGCTTTGCGACATATAAAGCATCGGTTGGTGAAGTGTTGGACGTCACGGAACATCTTGGGCCAAAAGTAGTTTTTGGAGAGCGTGGCGAAAGTCTTGTCGCGTCCAAAGTGTCCCATGAGTCCGCCTCCATGAGCCTCTTGCAAAAGTAGCAAACGAAGAGAAGACTCGGGAATGCAAAGTTTGTTAGCTCTCATAAGATAATCATCCTTTATGTAGTATCGTTCCCAAGATGTGTGTGCCAAACACTTAGCATAAGGACTAGCAAAAGAAGGATCATGCTCATACAAGTCTTTTATATGCTCAAAACCAATAACATTCAACTCAAGTTGAGTGACAAGCATGCATATGCGTGAAAGTGCATCCGCAACTACATTTTCCTTACCCTTGATGTACTTGATCACATAAGGAAAAGATTCAATAAATTCACTCCATTTGGCATGGCGCTTGTTCAACTTAGTTTGTCCTTTTAAGTACTTAAGCGTTTCATGATCGGTATGGATGACAAACTCATGAGGTCTAAGGTAATGTTCCCAAACATGTAGCACACGCACTAAAGCATATAATTCTTTGTCATAGATGGGATAGTTAAGTTGAGCAATCGGAGAGTTTTTCACTAAAATAAGCAATGGCTCGTTTTTCTTGCATCAAAACTCCGCCAATTCGGTACCACTTGCATCACAATGAACCTCAAAAGTTTTGTCAAAATTGGGCAAAGCAAGAATCGGAGCATGAGTAAGCAAAGAGTTGAGCTCATCAAAAGCGGTGGATTGCAAAGATCCCCAAACAAAAGGAGTATTCTTCTTACTCAAAGCATGCAAAGGAGCAGCTATTGTGCTAAAATCTTTCACAAAGCGACGATAAAAACCGGCAAGACCAAGAAAGCTACACACTTGTTGCAAATTGGTTGGTTGGGGCCAAGTTTTAATTGCTTCAATTTTAGATTCATCAACATGGACACCCTTTGAGGAAACAACAAAACCCAAGAAAACCACTTTGTCAACACCAAATGTGCATTTCTTCATGTTTGCATAAAGACATTCCTTGCGAAGGGTTTGCAAAACAGCCCTAACATGATCAAGATGTTCTTTCATGGTTTTGCTAAACACAATAATATCGTCGAAGTAAACCACAATAAAGACTCCAATATAAGGACGAAGCACATGATGCATAAGACGCACAAAAGTACCGGGAGCTTCTGATAGACCCATAGGCATCACTAACCACTCATACAAACCAAATTTGGTTTTGAAAGCAGTTTTCCATTCATCACCCTCTTGTATGCGAATTTGATAATAGCCACTTTTAAGATCAATATTTGAGAAAAAGTTGGTTCCACTAAGTTCATCAAGCATGTCATCTAAGCGAGGAATGGGATGCCTATAGCGGACGGTAATAGCATTTATAGGTCTACAATCGGAAGACAAGCGGAAACTTCCATCGGGTTTAGGCACAAGTATAACGGGAACGACACAAGGGCTTAGGCTTTCACGTACATGACCGTTGTCGATGAGTTGTTGTACTTGCCGTTGAATCTCCTTGGTTTCTTCGGGATTGACTCGGTATGGAGGTTTGTTTGGTAGAGGTGCTCCGGGGATGAGGTCGATTCGATGCTCAATGCCTCGAAGAGGAGGTACACCCGGAGGTAGCTCATCGGGGAAAACATCTTGGAATTCCTGCAAAAGAGATTTAAACACTAAAGGTAGCTCGTGAGAGGTGTTAGTTTTTGCATCTCCATCCTTGCACACAAGGACAAAGTGCATAACACTCGATGGGTTCTCACACACTTCTCTCATCTCACTTTTGGTGGCAAATAGGATGAGGTTTTTCTCTCTAGGCGAAGAGGCGCTCAAGTTTGGCTTGTGGCTCTCACTCACTTTTTGGTGTATCACTTGCTCACTCTTGTCTCTATGGTGGGTAGCTTGCTTGTCGGCTATCACTTGACTAGGAGACATAGGTCGTAGCACATATTCCTTCCCTTTCATCTTGAAGCTATAGTGATTGGTACGCCCATTGTGGATGACACCACGGTCGAATTGCCATGGTCGACCAAGAATGAGGTGGCAAACGGTCATTGGAACCACATCACACTCCAAAGTGTCGTCGTATGCACCAATTTTGAAGGAGACTTGGACCGTATGCTCAATGCGGATAGTGCCGGAGTCACGTAGCCATTGAACCTTGTAGGGGCGCGGGTGCTTCCTCTTGACCAATTGAAGTTTGGAGCATAGTTCTTCACTTGCCAAGTTGTGGCACCTACCTCCATCGATGATGACCTTGATTGACCATCCATTGATGCCAGCCTTTGTGTGGAAGATGTGGCATCGTTGGTCTTCTTCTTGTTGATGTTGAAGAGTCAAGATCTTGGAGACAACGAGAGCGGGGCTCGAATCCTCACCACAAAAGACTTCATCATCTTCATCTTCGTTTACTTGCCGGTGCATGGCCACTTGCTCAATAGCTTCCATCTCCTCTTCACTCATGGAGTCATAGGTGCCATCATCGTTGAGGATCATGGTGCGCTTGTTTGTGCATTCGAAGGACTTGTGGCCTCGGCCGCCGCAAGTGAAACACTTGAAGGAGCTTGTCTTGACGGTCTCATCGTTTGGAGTAGATGATGAAGCACGCGGCTTGAAGGTGCTTGTCGTAGGAGGAAGACGACTTGAACTTGCCGAAGTCTTCTTGTAACTTGACTTGTCGTCATTGTTTGGAGAAGGCTTGGTTGATGTCGATGTTGGAGTAGTCGTTGAAGCTTGGTTTTTGGAGAAACCGTAGGCCTTGGATGAGTACTTGGCGTACTTGAATTCATCTTGCACTTGACGTTCGGCCTTGGTAGCTTGATGTACGAGCTCAATGAGGGTGGAGTATGGTTGGAAGTCTGCGATCTTCTTGATGGGATGATTGAGTCCATTCAAGAAACGTGCCATAGTTTGCTCATCATCTTCCTTCACATTGGCTCGAATCATGGCTATCTCCATTTCCTTGTAGTATTCTTCAACACTCTTTGTTCCTTGCTTGAGGAGTTGGAGTTTCTTGAAGAGGTCGCGGTTGTAGTAGGTTGGCACAAAAGCGTGCTCGCATGACATCCTTCATTTGAGCCCAAGTGGTGATTGGAGGTTCACCTCTTGCTTGTCGTCGCTCAAGGATTTGTTCCCACCATATGAGCACATAGTCTTGGAACTCAAGTGATGCCATAGCGATCTTCTTTTCTTCATCGTAGTTGTGCAACCGGAAGATTTTGTCAACTTTCAATGCCCATGAGAGGTACTCTTCGGGGTCATTGCTTCCATTGAACTTGGGCATGGTGAATTTGAGCTTTCCATAGTGTTGCTCTTCATTGTGTTGTTGGCGATGTTGATGATGACGCCCTTGACGTGGATTGCCATCATCTTCATGTTGCTCTTGTCGTGGAGGAAGACCATGATCAACTTGCTCTTGTTGAACTTGAGGTTGAGGTGGAGCTTGACGAGTTTCTGGAGGAGCTTGAGGAACTTGACGTTGCAAACGCGATTGGTAGTTCCTCTCTTGGATTTCTTCTCGAAGGGCTTCCTCTTGATTGCGCCGTTCGCGATTGTGGTTGGCGATGGCTCGACTTGATTCTTGAAGGGCACGTTGCACCTCAAGAGCTTGCGCTTCTCGTTGTTGTTGTTGAAGGCGTTGCGCCTCGGCGTCTTGTTCTTCTTTGTGTAGACGTGCTCGTTCTTCCTCTTGGCGCCGTAGTCGTTGTCGTTCTTGAGCTTGGGCAAAAGCGGCTTGGTTTGATTGAGGACGAGGGACTTGCTCGTCGACTTGCTCTTGTGAATGCTTGTCATGTAGCGGGTTGCGAGATGCATGACGGTCTTGACGCGCTGCTCGTCGAAGTGTGTTTGATGACGGTGTACTTGAGTCGTAGAAGGTGTCGTCGGAATATCGACCCGAGCGGCTCCGTCTTGATGATGAGGAAGTGGAATGATGCCGGTTCCTCATCAATACGCGGATCTCGTCCATTCTTGCATCATTCTCTTTCTTGTGAGCGTCGAACTTGTTGTCGAAGTAGTTTCTTGTACATTGCTCGGAGAGTCGCAAGTCGGTGGCGAGGTTGTCGATGCGGTCGCTCATTGCTTGTTGCTCTTGGTGCAATGCTCGTTGTGCACCAAAGAGGTGGCTCTTGGTGACGTATGAGGACATGTTGTCATCTTGCTCGATGAAGAGTGGGTTGGTAGAAGTACTTGGCCTGTCCATCATTCCAAGCAAAAATATGTGAGTGGTAGAAGGAGAAAAACTTATACCAATGTACCTTTGACCGATGTTGATGATGAATCAAGTTCACTCAAATGCGGACAATGAAATAGCACTATTGGTACCAATCCTTGTCAGTTCTCACACCTACACAAATAAAAGCTTATGGTAGAGCTTGGTGAGGATGGTGGCACAAATTTGATGCAATTGTAAGTGAGCTTCAATAATGTTGGAAAAGATTCACAAATTTGCAAATGCAACAAGTAGACCAAGCAAGTATAGGAACACAGAAACACACACGCAAATAGATAAATGGGATTGTGCAATCCAAAAGTGAGCCAAAATGTGGAATCCACGAAAGTGCCCTTGTTGCACAATACTAGAGAGACGCTAGCACGATTGCTCAATAGGCGGATACGCAAACTTGTGCACAACCTAGAAGGCAAAAATGCAACTATCTCTATCCCAAGTATGCAATATGTATGATGTTTCGGTGCTATGATCCAAGATGATCGGATATGACAATCTTGATGTTGTATGTTGCTATGGTTCTTGCTCATAAGCTCTTTGTTATCTTTCCTCTTTGCTTAAAAGCTTGGGTGGCTCTTTCACTTTTGAGCTCTTTTCTCATGCAAAACTTCACGAACCAAGATAGCAATTGTGTATGCGATGACAACTTTGTGACACACAAGTGGATCCCAAGATATGCACCGCTATTGTATGGTATGTATGCTATGGAGTATGATCACTAATGTGCACAAGTTACGTTGCCTGCAATACTCAATGGCTAGTCTCGATGGGTAAGCTACGCAAAATGAGGCAATGTGGGTTATGAATGCAATTGCAAAATATGACAAAGATGTCATCGAAGTTACCGTCCTTGGTGATGATGACTAGTCGATGTAGATGAGCGATGGTGATGATGAAGTCGAACCGTACCTAGATAGCCGAAACACAATAGGATACGGGAAACCACAATCCAAACTCTCAAAGACCAAAACGTGTCAAAATCAACATAGGAGGTAGCGGTGATCGGTGGTGGTGTATGTGGTAAGTGGTACTAGCAAATGAGCCCGTGCGTTGCAACGGGTAAAAAACACTTCCTAATCTAATAACCATGAGTCCAAACTTCAGTAGGTCCATGTCCTTTATTTCAACAAATGGCATCCCATCTGTGTTTCTATTTACCTTTCTTCCCACTCTCGTCGATGCTGGCCTCAGTGTTGACATCAACACAACACGTTTGAATGTTGTCAATCTTAAGACGTCTCTCTCTCGGTATACGATGAAAAAACACTCACTAATCCAATAACCATGAATTCGTAGGTCCATGTCCTTTATTTCAACACATGGCATCCCATCTGTGTTTCTATTTATCCTTCTTCCCATTCTCATCGATGCTGGCCTCAGTGTTCACACCATCCCAACACGTTTGAATGTTGTCAATCTTAAGAAGTCTCCCTTTCGGCATAGGATGATAAATCTATTTTCTTACGTGAAGTTTTTAGATATTGTTTTTTCACCATCCTGGTTTTGCGGAAGTGTTCATTTTCAATTCGGAGTGGCACCGGTAATGAAGGAAAGACTGACATGCGCTATTGATTAAGGTTTCATCGTAAATAGCATTTTTAAATGGTTGACAGTTAAAAATAATATAACCCAAACTCTCAAAGACCAAAACGTGTCAAAATCGACATAGGAGGTAGCGGTGATCGGTGGTGGTGTATGTGGTAAGTGGTATGGGTATGCGAAAGAAGATGTGGGCTCCGGGCAAAATTGGACGAAATTATGGTGGCAAAAGGGCTTGGGGTGGAGTTTTTTTTGCTGCCGGGGGCGGATGTCCGCCAGCGCCGGATGTCCAGTACGCCGGATGTCCGGTGGACTCAGCGGATGTCCGGGCTCCTGGATCGGGCACGAACTCGGTGAACTCCACGGGAAAAATTGAAACTCCGAGGTGAAATTCGGAAGAATTTGTGGATGGAAAAGGGTGGGGAGTGTGGGAAAGCTAGATCCACACGTAGCAACACAAATCCATGGATCAAATCCAACAAAATCTCAACAAACCAACAAATCACAAAAAAATTTGGGGCTATTTTTGGTGGGGAATTTTCGGATTTAGGACGAAAACAACAAAATCAAGCTAGAAAACACGGGTAGGGGCTCCAAAACGTGATCAACGTGGCTCATGATACCAAGATGATGTAGAGGCGGAACCCTAGGGGCCAATCTTTCACGTTTGGAGTGGATCCTCACGGGAATCACGAAGAACACGTGGAAGCACAAAGGAAAACACGGGAAACAAGAGGAATCACTCAACCAACAAGATCAATCACACAAGTGCTAGATCACCGAACACATAAGGTAGCACAAGATTCAAAATCAACAAAGGAAAGATACAAGAGTAACCGGGTTCTTCTCCGTGAGGAGGTCTTGATGGGGGTCCACCCTAGAGGGGGTCTTGAATCCGATAGGATCTTCTCCGAGAAGGCCGCGGTCTCTCACGAGGAGGAGATCCGATGTCTCTAACTTGAGCTAAATCAACGCTAACCCTAAAACGTACGGGAGGTGGGAGTATATATAGTCAAAGGGGCGAAGGGGTACACGGGTCAAGGCCCAAGGGGAGCTGCGCGCAGGCAGGGGCGCCGGACATCCGGGCGTCGGGCCGGACGTCCGGTCCTTCACGAGGCGCCGGATGTCCGGGCTGGTGGCCGGATGTCCGGGCTGGCTGGGGACCTCCAGTTGCATTCTGTAGAGGAGGCACCGGATTTCCGGGAGGGAGGCCGGATGTCCGGTGGCCCGGGACGGGCCGGATGTCCGGGCGGCACGCCGGATGTCCGGTCCCTGTAGGATTTCGTCTGCAGCTTCTGCCTTGTGGACCTCGAGGGCGGATGTCCGGGCCCGAGCCCGATGTCAGGTGCCTCGAAGGTGTTTTGCCTTCTTCCGTTGGCTCTCTTTCGTCTGTGGACTTGGGGTCTTGTCCATCTTCATGTACATCCTCGGGAGGGTCCTCTTGGTACCTAATCATGCACAACATTTCGGATTGAGGTAGTAGCCATGTCTCGAGAGGGTCATATGAGATATCACTAAGGAGAGAAGTCACCTCGGTCTCAAGAGCTCGAGCTCGTGCTCTAGTCATGGGTCCTCTTGGTGCTTGGTGTGGCGACGGAAGGTCCATGGGGATGACCGAAAGATGCTCCGCATCAGCCAGGGGCCCACACCCTTTCCACGAGGGTGGGGGCGCGCCTGCCCCCCTGGGCACGCCCCCTGTCTCGTGGGCCCCCTGGAGCTCCGCCGACCTCAACTCCAACTCCATATATTCGTGTTCGGGGAGAGAAAAATCAGAGAGAAAGATTCATCACGTTTTACGATACGGAGCCACCGCCAAGCCCTAAACTCTCTCGGGAGGGCTGATCTGGAGTCCGTTCGGGGCTCCGGAGAGGGTAATCCATCGCCGTCGTCATCATCAACCATCCTCCATCACCAATTTCATGATGCTCGCCGCCGTGTGTGAGTAATTCCATCGTAGGCTTGCTAGACGGTGATGGGTTGGATGCGATTTATTATGAAATCGAGTTAGTTTTGTTAGGGTTTGATCCCTAGTATCCACTATGTTCTGAGATTGATGTTGTTATGACTTTGCTATGCTTAATGCTTGTCACTAGGGCCCGAGTGCCATGATTTCAGATCTGAACCTATTATGTTTTCATGAATATATGTGAGTTCTTGATCCTATCTTGCAAGTCTATAGTCACCTAGTATGTATTATGATCCGGCAACCCTGAAGTGACAATAATTGTGACCACTCCCGGTGATGACCTTAGTTTGAGGAGTTCATGTATTCACTATGTGTTAATGCTTTGGTCCGGTACTCTATTAAAAGGAGGCTTTAATATCCCTTAGTTTCCGTTAGGACCCCGCTGCCACGGGAGGGTAGGACAAAAGATGTCATGCAAGTTCTTTTCCATAAGCACGTATGACTATATTCGGAATACATGCCTACATTACATTGATGAACTGGAGCTAGTTCTGTGTCACTATCGGTGTCAAAACCGGCGGATCTCGGGTAGGGGGTCCCGAACTGTGCGTCTAGGCGGATGGTAACAGGAGACAAGGGACACGATATTTTTACCCAGGTTCGGGCCCTCTCGATGGAGGTAATACCCTACTCCCGCTTGATTAATATTGATGATATGGGTAGTACAAGAGTAGATCTACCACGAGATCGTGAGAGGCTAAACCCGAGAAGCGAGACTTTGGTATGTTTGTTGTTCGTCCTACGGACTTTAACCCTTCGGTTTATATAGACACCGATTAGGGTTAGGGTTACACTGAGTCGGTTACAATGGTAGGAAATCTACATATCCGTATCACCAAGCTTGCCTTCCACGCCAAGGAAAGTCCTACCGGACACGGGCGGAGTCTTCAATCTTGTATCTTCATAGTCCAGAGTCCGCCAAACATGATAGTTCGCTATCCGGACACCCCCTAGTCTAGGACTCCCTCGGTAGCTCCCTGAACCAGGCTTCAATGACGATTTAGTCCGGCGCATATTGTCTTCGGCATTGCAAGGCGGGTTCCTCCTCTGAATACTTCATAGAAGATTTTTAACACAAGGACAGTGTCCGGCTCTACAAAATAATTTCCACATAACACCGTAGAGAGAATAATATTTACACGAAATCAATCTGCTGACGTATTCCGCGGCGCATCATCATGCCATGGCCAAGTCCTCATTCATTTTATTATACCACCTCAGCGCGTTTAGCGAGGCGGTTTCCTTGGCACGTCTTGTCAAAGCAGAGATCGTGTCCCCCTTATTCCGGGATTCTCATCAATACGGAAATGGGTAACCCAACCGCGCCATTAATTTACGGCGCTTGGGAGATAAGCGAGTTTTACCGGACTGGTGGGGGCGCTTAGTTGCGTCCGCCCATATAAGGGGATAAGGATCCACCATTTTCCATCTACGCCTTCTTCCTCCTTTGCTTATCCACTCCTGCGGACTCGAGCTCCAGTGCCCAAATCCGCACATCCTTCCTCAACCTTCTCCAGCCATGTCCGGAGCGGGAGGCAAGTGGATGGCCTCCTCCATCACGGTGGGGCACATCGAAAGGCTGCGGGAAGCCGGATACTTGTCCGGCGACATTGCGTGTCGACTCCCCAACAAGGGGCAGCTCATCCCCACCCCCAGGCTCCATGAGAGGGTGGTGTTCCTCATCCACTTCCTCCGCGGACTAGGTTTTCCACTTCATCCATTTGTCCGGGGGCTCATGTTCTACTACGGCCTGGATTTCCATAATTTGGCCCCAAACTTCATCCTCAATATCTCGACGTTTATCGTCGTGTGCGAGGCTTTCCTCTGCATCCAACCCCACTTCGGTTTATGGTTGAAGACCTTTAGCGTCAAGCCGAAGATAGTGGGCGGCCGACAGGCGGAGTGCGGAGGCGCCATGGTGGGCAGGATGCCCAACGTTACATGGCTTGAGGGCTCCTTCGTGGAGACCATAAAGGGGTGGCAATCGGGGTGGTTCTACATCACCGAGCCGCGCGACCCCAAATGGGAGGCGGCCCCCGAATTCAGATCTGGCTTCCCCACACGGCTCACATCATGGAAAGAGATGGGCCTGACGTGGGGTGATTCTAAGAGTGACTGACTCCAAACCTGCGTCCGAAACCTGGTGGACAAGAAGCTCAAGCTTGTCAACGTGGTCCAGGTTATGCTCATCCGCCGGATTCTCCCATGCCAGCAACGGGCCTTCAATTTGTGGGAGTTTGATCCGGCACAGCACCGGACCTTGAGCCGGCTCTTCGACACTACGTACGAAGATGCCTGGAAGGTGCTGTTCAAGGGTGCCGAAGCTCCCGCATCCGCTACTGAAGATCGCGGATTTCGCTCGCAGCGTCAAGCCAGCGAGGTAAGTTATTTTACCCTCTATGGGACTCTTTTTTCATAGTTTGACTCTATGCGGGATCTAAAACTCCCTATCCTCTGATAGGACTGGCTGAAGATGTCCGGACAGATTAACTGTCCGGCTCCATTGCCAGAAGACCCAGCGGACGCCCGCTTGACGGCGCTGCTGGTTCCGGCACCCCACGTGGTGCCGGAGAAGAAGGCCAAGAAGGAGGCCACGGGAACTCGAAGGAGCTCCCGGCGCCAGGTGCTGTCAGACTCAAAGGCTGAATCTTCTCCTGAGAACGAGGAGGAGGAAAAGGAAGTCTCTCCCCCAGCGGGGGAAGAGAAGAAAAGGAAGGTCGCCCCGACTGGGGAGGCCGGAGGGTCCAAGAAAGGAAGGACCCTTCCTCCGGACTTCTCCACCAACGTCGACAACGACGAGGAGGAGTGGCCATCAAGGGCCAAGCCCCTGGCAAGATCGTAAGTGTCCGGATTCCGGAATAACTCATGATTTTTACTTGTCGCATGTTGTCTTTTAACGCCAATATAACAATGTAGCCCGCCCAGGACGAGCTTCGCTTGCCGAAAGCGGCTCCCTGGATTCGTCGGATGTGAATAGCACTTCACTTCCGACCGCCTCCTCTCCTTGTGACGCAGACGACACCGCGGTGGAGTCCCAAAAGGGGCCCAACTAGGAGGAGGTGGTCCTGGAGGCGCCGCAAGGCGACCTCCCGGACTCGGGCGCAAAGGGGGAAAAACCCTAGAGGGCTCTAAATCCGGCCCTGTGCCGGACTCCGTCATCGAACCTTCGGTTCCAAGTTCAAGAAGCGGTCCCTTCGTGAAGAAGGGCAAGATCGCGACACCGGTGACCACCGTCCATCCGGAGGCACCGGATAACTTGCTGGAGGTGCTTAACGGCGCCTCCATCGACGAGGAGCATCGCACTATCATGAGTGCGGTGGTCCAGAAAGTTCAGTCCGCCAAGAGCGGGCTGACCGAAGCCTGTAACAGCCTTCTAACAGGCTTTGAGGTAAGTTTTTAAGATATGTAAGAATATTACCGCATAGACAGTAGCCCCTGATGCTTAGTTCTGTGTTCGGAAAGAAAAGCCGGACTGAGGATCTAAAAAGATATACGCAGGAGTCTAACATAAATATGTCAATATGGGAATGCAGGCTGTGCTGCTGACCTCTACCACACTGACTGCGGAGGTCAATGCATGGAAGCAGAGCCTCGAGCGGTCCGAGAACGAGCTCGGACTTGCCAAGAGGCAGCTCGGGGACAAGGAAGGTAAGTAATACCTTATTAAAGTAGTACCTTATAGAAAGGATTTGGTTGCAAAAAATGACAGGAATAACGTGGGTATTGCAGGGGCCACGAACGAGGTGGCGACCCTGAAGGAAGCGGTGTCCATAGCCGAAATCAAAGCGGCCGCGGAGCGCACCAAGCGAGAGGAGCAGGAGGCGCGGGTGGCGGAGGTACGGCAAGAGCTCCAGGCTCTCATGAAAAAACATGAGAGTTTGGAGCGTGACTCGAAGACTCGAGAGTCCGAGCTCGCCTTGGCTCTTGAGAGTGCCAAAGCCGCTAAGGCCGAAGCCCAAAAAGCCCTCCATGAAATTGAGGCGATGAAGAAGATAGCGGCGGGTAAGGCATTCTTTATGCAAAGGAAGCATGTGAAGGTGAATTATCTGTTACTTACCCGAATCCGAGCTCTCCAGAGCATTCATGATCTGCCCCGCAGTGTCCGATCTTGCCGCTTTCTACCGAGCCGGGAGGGAAGCGCGACGGAGAAGGTGTTCTGGTCTCAGTATGCTGAGGCCGGACACCTGGTGCCCTTGAGCGACTAGCTGAAGCAACTGGTCGAGCTCCACAAGGTCGCCGAACAGGCCATGAAGGGCCTCATAGTTCGGCTGTGCCAATGAAGCCATGCCTGGGAGTTACTTCGGGCTGGTAAGGCGGCTGGTGGATGCCTGTCCAAGGCTTGAAGTCATCAAGCGCTCCGTCTGCATCGGAGGTGCCCGTAGGGCCCTTGCCCGTGCTAAGGTGCACTGGGGCAAGCTGGACGGTGAGAAGCTTGTGAAGGACGGACCACCACCGGGCAAGGAGCATCGCAAGCCCGAAATGTATTATGAGGGCGTCCTGAAGGGTGCCCGCCTTATAGCGGGTGAATGCTCCAAAGATGTAATTTTTGAATAGACTCGCATTTGTTATCCTATACGCTGAAAACTTGTTCATATGCGCAAAGCAACGCATGTTAATTTAAAATATTACCTTCTGTGCGGCTGTTTATCAAATTTGAGAGATGGCAAGTCGTTGGCTTCAGCCCCCATGCCACGAGTGCCGGGGTGTTCGGGATAAACTTGAGCGCTCTTGTTCCCATTCTTGGGTCCTTCGAGGGAGGCGCTCAACGCAACGAACAAGGCAACCGGACTTATAGTGCTTGAACACTCTCACTTAGCCATAGAATTCTATAATTTTAAATTTCGGCGAAGCCCCTTGTATTCGGAAGACCGAGTTCGGGGCGCTATCCACGCCTTGGCCGGACAATGCCGACTCCTCGCTCTAAGCGGCATAAGTCTTTAGGGACCCGAAAAAACCTCTCGAACAGCGACCGGCTCTCGCCCTATCATGACGGTCAGTTTTAGCTTTCTCCACTGAGGTGCTCAACCCAGCTCAACCGGGGCACAATCGCAGTGGTTCTCCCGGTGCTACCTTAGCCGATATAACGGAACGTAAGGTACCAAAACACGGGAGCCGGGCAAACCCAACTATTGACCCAAGACATGATTCGGAGCCGATGCATATAATGCTATAAGTTCGTGCCGCACTTGTGAAAGTGTTCAGACTTGTCACACCATGTTTTTGGGGTACATAAGCCCCTGGTGTGGTGGCCGTACCTAATTGTACGGTTGCGCAATGTCATAGATGAACATATACAATGGGAAAGAATGCAATATTAGGCAAGAGCTATATATTGTTTATTCAAAAGAAAGTGCAAATAAAAGCATAACGATACAAATTTGGCGATAAGCAAGGTACGGGACTTTGACATGTCCCCCTTCCAGGTAAGTTTGTGGTGTGGTATGTAAAACAGTGTAATCTTGCTCGTAATAGAGACCACTGGACACTTGATGCGCTTTTACGCTTCCTGGCTGTTGCATCGTGTAGTCACGAATGCCGACAGGCTTCTAGAGAACAGAGTCCTGAAAGTAAAAAGAAAAAGAAAAGAAAAAAAAGAAAAAAAAGAAATGACACAAACGGGAGCCCCTAGTGCGGTCTAGCCGCATTCTGGGCATGTCGTGGTC
The DNA here is from genome assembly GCA_021605145.1 of Aegilops bicornis. Classification (NCBI taxonomy): domain Eukaryota; kingdom Viridiplantae; phylum Streptophyta; class Magnoliopsida; order Poales; family Poaceae; genus Aegilops; species Aegilops bicornis. The sequence continues at coordinate 324,263,199 of CM038672.1, read as the reverse complement.
ATGGCCCGTCCCTATGCCCATGGTGCTTCAGAGCGCAGCTTACGCGGCGTAATCTTTCGCGAGTTCGCGAGGGCTGGGGTTAGCCACATTACTACGCTTGTTCGAACGTGCCAGCGGTCTTGCTGTAGGTTACTCCGGCGCCAGCGATGTTGTCCGATTGTTTATTGGCCGGATCGAGGATTGCCTTAAGAGGTTGTTTCGCACTTCGCCGCAAGGGCGGTTGTATGCTCCTCCGCTCGGAGGGAGCGTTGATGTTTCCATTGACCCGTGATTACGCCTCGAGGGCCTGGCATCTTGAGCTTGAGGTACGCGTAGTGCGGCACCGCATTGAATTTTTGCGAATGCGGTTCGCCCGGCAAAGGCGTGATAGCCGCCGCGAACGGGACTATGTCGAAGATTAACTCCTCACTCCGGAAGTTATCCGGGATCCGGAAGACCACTTCAATTGTAACGGAGCTCGCATAGCTTGGCCTCTACACCTGGAATGACGCCTTTAAAGGTCGCTCTTTGTGGGTTTGATTCTTGACGGGTCTATGCCCATTTTGCGCGACAGATCCCGATAAATCAGGTTCAGTTGCCGCCGTCCATCGAGGACTCGTGAGGTGAAATCCGTCAATAATTGGGTCAAGAACCAATGCGGCGAAACCGCCGTGATGGATGCTAGTGGGGTGGTCCCTTCGATCAAAGGTGATCGGGCAGGAAGACCATGGGTTGAACTTCGGGGCGACTGGCTCCATCGCATATACGTCCCTTAGTGCATGCTTCCGCTCCCTTTTGGGTATGTGGGTTGCGTATATCATGTTCACCGTCCGCACTTGTGTGGGGAAGCCCTTCTGTCCTCTATTGTTCGGCGGCCGGGGCTCTTCCTCGTCATCACTATGCAGCCCCTTGTCGTTGTTTTCGGCGCTTAGCTTGCCTGCTTGCTTGAACACCCAACAATCCCTGTTGGTGTGGTTGGCTGGTTTTTCGGGGGTGCCATGTATTTGGCACGAGCGATCGAGTATTCGGTCCATATTGGACGGGCCCTGAGTATTTCTTTTGAACGGCTTTTTCACGACCGGGCTTAGAGCCTCTGAATCCGGCATTGACTGTCGTATCTTCAGCATTATCGCCGTTAATGCGGCATTTATGCTTGTTGCGACGCGACCTGCCATTGCTGTCCTTGGTATCCGAACTACCAGGGTTTTTGGGTAGGCTGTTGCTGCGAGCTAGCCAGTTGTCCTCTCCCGCGCAGAAGCGGGTCATGAGTGATGTGAGGGCTGCCATGGTTTTCTGCTTTTCCTGTCCTAGGTGCCGGGCAAGCCACTCGTCGCGGATGTTATGTTTGAAGGCTGCGAGGCCTCTGCATCCGGACAGTCAATGATTTGATTTTTCTTGGTTAAGAACCGTGTCCAATTGTTCCGCCGATTCATCCGCTGCTGAATTATGTGGCTTAGGTCATCGGCGTCTGGTGGTCGCACATATGTGCCCCGGAAGTTATCGAGGAATGCGGCTTCGTGTCTTCCCAACAACCAATTGATTCTCTGGCAAGCTGTTGAGCCAATGCCGAGCTGGTCCTTTAAGCTTGAGTGGGAGGTATTTGATGGCGTGTAGATCATCACCATGGACATGTGGATGTGAAGGAGATAGTCCTCGATCCGCACTGCAGGATCTGTTGTGCTGTCATATGATTCAATGTTTACGGGTTTGAAACCCTCGGGATTTGATGATCCATTACTTCGTCTCAGTGAAGCATAATGGGTGTGCGGCCCCTCAGATTTATATATCACGGCGCAGCTCAAATGAGCTTTGTCTCATCAGATTCGCCCGGCCGGAATTGCCGTATCCGGCGTGGACGGTTGTCATCATGTGTCGGTGGCGCCCACGCCGATCCGTAGATCGATCTTATTTGCCTTGCCTTGTCCTCTAATATGTCTCGCAAGTCCGGCGCATTTAAATGTGGCTTTGTACTTTTCGAGCGACGCCGAGTGCGGCTTTGGTGGAGGGCCTAGAGGCCTCTTCCGTCAGCGCCACGAGGTGGCCGGTCCGCCGCATCATGCACCGGGTGATGTAGGGTTGTGTGCTTCCTCCTCTAATTGGGGTAGCAGCTTGCGTTTTGGGTAGCTTTTGGAGGGGCGTTCGAGTTCGTACTCCTCGGCCGCAAGGACTTCAATCCATCTGTCAGCTAGCAAGTCTTGGTCAGCTCTAAGCTGCTGCTGCTTTTTCTTGAGGCTGCTTGCCATGGCCCTAAGCCTGCGTTTGAAATGCTCCTGTTCGGCGGGATCCTCAGGCACGACAAATTCGTCGTCGTTGAGGCTTGCCTCTTCTTCGGAGGGAGGCATATAATTATCGTCCTCTACCTCTTCGGTTCACGCACCGTGCTGCGGACTTGCTTCTCCCTCCTCTGTCTTTGAGTCCTGGGCGACGGGTCATCTTGACCTTTGTCAAAATATTATTGTCTCCCGATGCGGAATCGGCGTTTTTTCTTTGTGGCGGGATTTAGAGCGGCGCTACCGACGTCGGGCGCTTGGGTTGTTTCTTGGAGGGGTCATCCTCCGCTGTTCCATCGCCATTCCCATCTTTTGGGATGTCCACCATATATATGTCATATGACGAGGTGGCCTTCCAGTGCCCCGTGGGTGCTTGCTCTTGATCGTCTCCGGCACCGTCGTCCATACCGTCGATGTCGTCGGAGTCGAAGTCGAGTATGTCGGTTAAATCATCGACAGTGGCTACAAAGTGGGTGGTGGGTGGGCGTTGAATTTCTTCGTCGTCCGCATCCCAACCTTCCTGACCATAGTCCGGCCAGGGCTCTCCTGATAAAGAGAGAGACTTTAGTGAATTCAGGATGTCGCCAAAGGGCGAGTGCTGAAAGATGTCCGCAGCGGTAAACTCTATAACCGGAGCCCAATCGGACTCAACTGGCAGGGGCGCGGGAGGTTCGGAGTCCGGAGAGGAGTCCGGCACCTCAGAGTCACGGGCTTTGCAAAGGACAGGGGTTGTGTTCGGCTCAATCGCCGCAGAGATCGTAGCCCCCAAGGCGGTGTCCAGCCACTCGTCCTCGATCAGCGAAGTCGGCTCGAACTAAGGGTCGGAGCGGACGTGCTGACCTCGGTGACACCGCTCGTGGCGTAGCTAGATCATGCCCATCGAGACAGTGCGGCGCGCTTGGCTGTGGCTCGAATCCGTCGAAGATCAAGTCTCCACGGATATCATCCGTGTAGTTCAAACTCCCAAATCTGACCTGATGGCCAGGGGCATAGCCTTCGATCTGCTCCAGATGTCCAAGTGAATTGGCCCGCAGTGCAAAGCCGCCGAATACGAAGATCTGTCCGGGAAGAAAAATCTCACCCTGGACTGCGTCGTTGCTAATGATTGAAGGAGCCATCGGGCCTATAGGTGACGACACAGAGGAGCTCTCAATGAAAGCACCAATGTCGGTGTCAAAACGGTGGATCTCGGGTAGGGGGTCCCGAACTGTGCGTCTAGGCGGATGGTAAGAGGAGACAAGGGACACGATGTTTTACCTGTGTTCGGGCCCTCTCGATGGAGGTAATACCCTACTCCTGCTTGATTAATATTAATGATATGGGTAGTACAAGAGTAGATCTACCACGAGATCGTAGAGGCTAAACCCTAGAAGCTAGCCTATGGTATGATTGTTGTTCGTCCTCTGGGACTAAAACCCTTCGGTTTATATAGACACCGAATAGGGTTAGGGTTACGAGTCGGTTACAATGGTAGGAAATCTACATATCCGTATCGCCAAGCTTGCCTTCCACGCCAAGGAAAGTCCTATCCGGACACGGACGGAGTCTTCAATCTTGTATCTTCATAGTCCGTGAGTCCGCCAAATATGATAGTTCGCTATCCCGGACACCCCTAGTCCAGACTCCCTCGGTCACCCTATGTTATGATCTGTTACATGATGAACCGCATCCAAAGATAATTCTCCATCATCGATCCAATGCCTACGAGCTTATCACATATTGTTCTCCGCTTATTTACTTTTCCGTTGCTACTGTTACAATTACTACAAAACCAAAAAATATTACTTTTGCTACCGTTACCATTACTTCCATACTACTTTGCTACTAAATACTTTGCTGCAGATATTAAGTTATCCAGGTGTGGCTGAATTGACAAATCAGTGGCTAATACTTGAGAATATTCTTTGGTTCCCCTTGTGTCGAATCAATAAATTTGGGTTGAATACTCTACCTCGAAAATAGTTGCGATCCCCTATACTTGTGGGTTATCAGACCCCGTGCCCACGGGCTACACAGGGAGCTACGGTTGTAGCACCCCGTGCGCACGGGCTTGTATCGTGCGCATGGGACCCCCGTGCGCACAGGCCCAACTTACCCCATGCGCACGGGCCCTACAGGATGGGCGGCTGAGATTGCTGTTTGGCCTCCACTTCGCATCCACTTCGTCTCCTACATCCCCAAGCCTATATAAACCGTACCTAGGGTCATGTTTAGGGTTAGCAAAGTATTAGCTGAGATATTTGTGAGCTTTGCTCCTTCTACCACCTCCATTGGAGATCAAGGACTCTTAGGAGAGGATCCACTTGCGGATTTCAAGACCTCCATCTTGGAGAAGACTACCATCATCAAGACCTCATCTCCAAGGAGTGGGAAGAACTTTAGCTTTGTATCTTTCCTTTGATTGTGTTTGTGACTTGTGGATCTTGTGTTGCTATTCTAATGGATGTGTAATTGGGTATTGTTGAAGTGATTTCCTCTTTGTGATTTCTTGTTGTTCCTCCTTTTCCCCCTCCAAGTGTGAAAAGATCCATCTTAGGGTTTCACCCTACAACAACAAGTCCTAAATTCTACCTCGAGCTGACGGACCCTTCAAGGTGCTAGCACGCTACAATAACAAAGCTTACAAGATCGATCTTCCGCGCGACAAGTACTCCATGAGCGATATCTTCAATGTCAAAGATCTCTCTCCCTACCATGGTGATGAGGATTTCGATCCGAGGTCGGATCTTTCCCAAGGGGGGGAGATGATGCGGAGCATCCCACAGTCATCCCCATGGACACTACCTCAACTAACCAAGCTCCAAGTAGACCCATGACAAGAGCTCGAGCTGTTCTATACAATCCGAGGTGACATCTCTCCTAGTTGAGCTTCCCTTACATTCAAGTGAGACATGGCTACTGCCTAAGTCAGAAACACTTTGTGTGATCAGGTACAACGCACAAGCCACGGAGCCGAGAGTTGAGGAAGAAGGAGCAAGCGTCAACTCTCTGCTCAACCCGGAACTTCCTGCTACATGCCCGTAACCTCCTGGCCGCCCGAAAGTTCCGGCCTCCGTTGACCCAGACGAGCCCGTGCGTGCAAACACTATGGTTAGCCCGGAACCAGCCCAGAACCTGGCCCAGACCTTTCGGCCCCCAGATGCCAGCCCAGCTACCACCGTGTCAACTCTATGGATAGGCCGAAACCTCCCTGAACCTTGGCTCGGAACCTCCGGCGCCCGGAACTTCCGGCCATGTCCGCGCGCAATGACTCGGGCCGAGGCCCATGTACCCTTTCGCCCCCTAGACTATATATACTCTTGTTCTACCTACGTTTTAGGGTTAGCATTGGTTTAGCTCATACTTGAGATAGAGCTTTGCTCATCCATCTGGGTCTACTCCACCGAGAGAGATCGCGGCCTCTACGGAGAAGATCCACCTTGGATCCAAGACCCCTAACGAGAAGACCTTCAAGACCTCCTCACAGAGAAGAACTTGCTACTTGTATCATCCCTTGTTGATCGTGGATCGTGTATCTCTTTGTGTTTCGAGGATCTAGCACATGTGTAATCGAATCTTGTTGTTTGAGTGATTTCTCTCGTGTTTCCCCTCGTTTTCCCCTCGTGTTCTTCGTGTTCTTCGCGGGATCCGCTCCAATCGTGAAAGATCGGGCATCTAGGGTTCTACCCAACATCAAGGAGGCAAAGAGGAAGGCACGTCCTCGAATGAAAATAATGCCTCTTTGCACACGAAATCATAGCAAACTGATTTTCTAAAATCTAGATCATCAATATCAGATTTGGTGGCAAGTAAACGTGCACTTTTCAATATAATTTCAGAAGCAACACTAGATGGTTTAGTATTAGGCTTCATTTTTTGCTCAAATTCTTTTGCCACAATCTGATTTTCACTCTTATTTTTCTCCTGTTTTGCTTTATTAGCTCTATTAATATCATCTTTCAAAATGGAATCAAGAGTCAAAGGAAGCAAAGTAATATGTTTATCCTTATGAACATGAGTATACTGATTGTTTCTACCATTGTGTACAGATTTTTTAATCAAATTTCCATGGTCTACCAAGTAATAAGGAACATGCTTGCATGTGTACCACATCACAATCAACATAATCAGCATATGTAGAGATACTAAAATGCACACGAACCGAACATGTTACCTTAACCTTGCCGCTTTTGTTGAACCATTGCATGTAGTAAGGATGTGGATGTGGTCTTATGGTGAGAAATAGCTTCTCCACCATCTCCATGCTAGCCAAGTTGTTGTAGCTCCCTTCATCTATGATGACGCTAATGTAACGCTCCTTCACAACTCCCTTTGTATGGAACAAATTATGTCTCCGATTTTGCTCAGCTTGTGTGACCTGCACAATCAAAACACATTGAGAAACTAAACTTGCATACGTGTCAGCATCTTCAGCAGCCATGTATTGCGTCTCATGATCAGAATCATCTCCACCGTGTTCTTCACTTGTAATAAGAGCCAAAGTTTCCTCATCATAGTCACTAGTGGACTCATACCCACCATCCTCAGTAGCAATCATAACACGCGGAGATTTGCATTCTCTCGTATAATGACCTCTTCCCTTACAACGACGACAAATAATATCACTTGTGTGCCTCAATTGATTGATACGTCCATTTTGATCATGTTTTCCTTTTTTTATTTATATTATTTTTATCCATAATAATGTTTTTTGGAGTAATTCTAATGCATTTTCTCTCATAATATGCAAGGTACACATAAAGAGGGAGAATTACGACAGTTGGAAATCTGGACCTGAAAAAGCTACGTCATGCCACCTATTCTGCACAACTCCAAATGAGCTAAAACTTCACGAGGAATTTTTATGAAATATATAAGAAATATTGCAGCTTATAAGTACTGGTGAGGCCCACCAGATACAGCCCACCCGGACGCCGCCAGGAGCCTGTAGCGCCGCCTCGGGTGGTTGTGCTCCCCTCTGCCACTTCCGGTGCCCATCTTTTGGTATATAAGTCATTTTCACCTATAAAAAATAAGGAGAGGACTTTCGGGATGGAGCGTCCCCATCTCAAGGTGGAACTTGGGCAGGAGCACTTTTGCCCTCCCATGAGCGATTCCGCCAGGGGAACTTCCCTCCCGGAGGGGGAACTTTCCGCCTGGAGGGGGAAATCATCGTCAACATCATCACCAACAACTCTCCCATCTTGGGGAGGGAAATCTCCATCAACATCCTCAACAGCACCATCTCCTCTTAAACCCTAGTTAATCTCTTGTGTTCCATCTTTGTACCGGAACTATAGATTGGTGCTTGTGGGTGCCTAGTAGTGTTGATTACATCTTGTAGTTGATTACTATATGGTTTATTTGGTGGAAGATTATATGTTCAGATCCAATATGCCATTTCATACCCCTCTAGTCATGAACATGTTTATCACTTGTGAGTAGTTTCTTTTGTTCTTGAGGTCACGGGAGAAATCATGTTGCAAGTAATCATGTGAACTTGATATGTGTTTGATATTTTGATAGTATGTATGTTGTGATTCCCTTAGTGGCATCATGTGAACATCGACTGCATGACACTTCACCATATTTGGGCCTAAGGGGATGCATTGTGGAGTAATTATTAGATGTTGGGTTGCGAGAGTGACAGAAGCTTAAACCCTAGTTTATGCGCTATTCCGTAAGGGGCTGATTTGGTTCCAAAAGTTTAATGTTATGGTTAGAATTTATCTTAATAATTTTCTCATAGTTGCGGATGCTTGCGAGGGGGTTAATCATAAGTAGGAGGTTTTTTCAAGTAAGAACACCACCTAAGCACCGGTCCACCCACATATCAAATTATCAAAGTAGTGAATCAAACCAACATGATGAAAGTGACTAGATGAAATTCTCATGTACCCTCAAGAACGCTTTGCTTATTATAAGAGACCATTTTGGCATGTCCTTTGCCTCAAAAGGATTGGGCTATCTTGCTACACTTTTGTTACTATTATTGTTACTTGCTGGTTACAAATTATATATCTTGTTATCAAACTAATCTGTTACTTACAATTTCAGTGCTTGCAGACATTACCTTGCTGAAAACCACTTGTCATTTCCTTCTGCTCCTTGTTCAGTTCGACACTCTTACTTATTGAAAAGACTACAATTGATCCCATATACTTGTGGGTCCTCATTGATGCCATGGACGAATAAGATCTATGTGAAGGCCCGATAGGTGTGCTCTTGGAAGATAGTGGTGTTAGTGCCTGCTTTCTTGTATCACGGCTGGAGGTGGAACCCGACGGAGGTTCCCATGCAGCTGAACGTGTGGAAGTATAAGATGCACGCGGTGTCCATGATGAAGGTTGACCTGCAAAAAAATTAGTACACGCCAATGCCTGTCGACCCTGCACTTCACGTTCAGCTTTGCAAGCAAGATGGAATAAACGAGTAATATTGTTATACTCCTTATACTCTAAACTAGTTTGAATCTTTCTATTTAATCCACCCATAAAACATGCAAGCATAGCTTCATTATCCTCAACAATACCACATCTAATCATGCCTGTTTGTAATTCCTAAGAATACTCCTCTACAGAACTTTTTCCTTGGCTCAAACGTTGTAGTTTTTGAAGTAATTCATGTTGATAATATGGTGGAACCCAACGAGTATGCATAGCAGTTTTCAAAGCAGCCCAAGTAGTAGGGATATTATCATGATATAATCGACAATGTTCAGACCACCTAACAATAGCAAAACTAGTGAATTCACAAACAACAACAGCAACACGTCTATCCTCAGGATATTGTAAGCATGTGAAACATTGTTCAGTTTCTAACTCCCAAGTAAGATACACATCAGGAATTTATCAACCCTCAAATGGTGGAATATTCAATTTTAGTTTAGGAATATGGTCATAATCTCGTACCTGAGGTGGTGGTGCAGCCCTATCGTTGTGATTATAAGCATGAGGACGACCTGGTGGTGGTGGTGCTGGCGATTGCACGTAGTTCTGATTTTGATCAACCTCATCCTCGTAATAGTCCTCCACCTCTGCAGTAGTAGCGGCACCAGAAGTTTGTCCTGGCTCAAGAGGAACACGGCTCGCTCAGCGAAGGGTTGTTTCGCGATGTGGAGGTGGTTGTTGTTGTTGTTGTTGCAATGGTGTAGCAAAGACAGGTGGTGGTTGTGGTAGACGTGCGAGTACTTCATCGAACTTGGTGTCCGACTTGATGTCAATTGTCTTCTCAACGTCATCAATCCTATCCAGTGCCTTTCCAAAGCTGGCCATCACGTCTTCCACCTGTTGTCTCAACATTTGCTGAAATTTATCATGAAGCTCCTTCTTAGTCATGTTCTCCCAGTCAATCTCCTCGGCTTGTGACCCTGCCATGGTTAGCAGCAATAGAAACACACAGTAATATGATCCTACTAACAACTAAAAAGTGGTGGTGTCACAAACCCGTCAAGCAAATCTCAAATTCTTACCAGTTCTTACCCAGCAGCAGGTGGTGATCGGCAACCGTTGTGGTCAAAACTCTCAAATCTTGGACAGAGCGATTGCCATGTGGTGTCAAACGCACGATGTAGATGTATGTGGAGCTGGGAAGGCTTATGATATGGTAGCAAAAATGTCAGCAATAATCAATTCAGAGATGCAAAGTTCAATAAAGGCTTAATGACGGTACTGTGCTGGTCCTAGGCTAGACCGTACTAGAGACGCGAGCCTAGAACACTAACGGAATCACGGCGCGACACGTAAACAAGGGAGGAGCACACTCTAAAAAAATTCCTTTGTTTCTTCACTTTTTTTCCTCTTTTTTTTGCTCCGCAACAATTTTTTTTGAAAAAGTCTACAAATGGTCTAAAAACTGCCTAGCCAGAATTTTCCAGACTTAGTTTTTTTTTTAAACTGGAACTATTTTTTCTACTGCGGGTGCCACGGAAGTTGGGGAGTCCAACTTGATCACGACTCGGAGTATGGCGTGATCTAGATATCGAAAACACAGAAACAAATACTAGACTCGGACTAGGACTGGTGGCGGAGATGAATCTGATGGAAACTCGGACTGGTGACGGCTATATGTAGGGCGGTGGAACACGGACTGGTAGCGAATTTGTGATGGAGGTGGACTCGGATTATCATGATGCGTTGGATATGTGGTATATGGCAGCGGTGATGATGATGTTGGTATATGGTAGCAGTGGCAACGATGGTGGTATATGGAAGCGTGATGACAATGGTGGTATATGACAACGGAGATGACGATGGTGGTATATGGCAGCGGTGATGACAATGGTGCGCCGGCTGCATGACAACCAATGAGCAGAACTCAAAACTCTAAGGGATTGGACGCTAAGACCAGCAACTCAAGACGACGATGCAACCACAAATTCAACAAAGCAAAACTCTAAAAAGATTATGCAAAGGCTCAAATTGGTTCGGGTATGAGGAACTAACCCTAATTTTTTTTGGCTTTTTCGTGTATTCTAGGTATGAAGAACAGACTCGATCTGAACTACGGAAAGCTCAAAAATCTCACCGAGCAACCTGGAAATCTGATACCAGTTGATAGAGGCAAAGGTGTCCCGTCTTTTGATGATATGGTGGGTATCATTTTTTGCTGAAGTAGACTTTGATGATCCGACTACAAACGTGCGAAGACGCCGCGCCTTAGCGATTGCTAAACAAACTCCGAGAGGTTATTGACCACGCCGGAGCACGATCAACCTGACCACTAGGGTCTATTTCCTGCGAGCAAACGAAGAACAAGCAAGAAACTAAGATTGCAATCTAGATATTGCGAATATAAGAGGAAAGCTTTATTAATGAAGATGGGATTCTGTGACGCCTTTGTCTGGTCGTAGAACACAAACGAAGTACGTGAAGTTGCTGCTATGGCGAACTTTTAATCGAAATTACATGGGCCTAGCCAAAAAATAAGGTGGCACGGCACCTAAATAAGATACAGACGAAATTAATGAAGGAGCATCTTGTATATTTCGTCCATGTCCTTGTAGGTCATCATTAAGGCTTCAAAGTGCTCAAATATGCACTAGAAATGCCATTCTGGATCCCTTCGCGCGCGCCTTCATCTCCATGCTTGTTTTTGCTCCAGTGTTCGTCCCTCTTGTCCATGCTAGGCCCTTAATTAGTAATTAACACAAATGTATCCAATTTAGGCAGCAACATATTCTCATGAACATTAGAATTGTTACCAAGAAACGAAAGTACTTGGTATTTCAATTGGCGTGCGCGAGCTCTAGTAATTGGTCCAGTATGTATAGCAGCAGGGGCTGTGGGTGTAACAATGGTATTGATGTCCTCATCACAAAAGCATATATAAACCATGAGGATTGAGTCGTGACTTAGCTTTTTGACATGTAGTGCAGCGAGCAACAAAACACTCTACATCTCGTGTCATCTTTAGCCAGAAGAAATGTGTAGCAAGTATATCCTCTATTTTCTTCACGCCAAATTGTCCCATCAATCCTTCTCAATGCGCCTCCTGCAAACAACAAAAGACGAACAGAGCTAGCTGGAATGCATAGCTTGTTAGCACGAAACACAAAATCCATCATTAACGCATTTAACTTGTTCCATGTTCTTCCTTCTTTACAATTCTGCATTACATCTCTAAAATCAGCATCATGCCGATATTGATCTTTGATGGTCTCCAAACCAAATATTTTAATGTCAAGTTGTGAAAACATAGTATAGCGACGAGCCAATGCATCAGCAGTAACATTTTCTTTACCCTTCTTGTGTTTAATAACAAAAGGAAAAGTCTCTATGAATTCAACCCATTTAGCATGTCTACGATTCAGTTTGGCTTGACTTTTAATATGTTTCAAAGATTCATGATAAGAATTTATAACAAATTCTTGAGGCCATTGATTAGGACATGACTACCTTGGAAACGACCAAAAATATTGCATACATGTATATTTTTGAGGTGATTTCTAATGCAAACTATGCAATAATTTATTTATGTCATCCGGGACAAAAAATACTTCACAAACTTTTGTGCCATGTCTAATTTAGTTGTATGGGACATTTGTATAATCCACATATGAAAAGATAAGGGAAAAATAGAATTTTAGATGTTGATCAAAAAGTCCTCTCACGTCACTTTTGGGCCAAGAGAATATAGAGTCCAAGTCTCTCACGTTCTTAATGCAGATTCGGACTAAAAAGACATACCTGACTCAAAACGCCAAGAACTCCTTCATACGGACTTCGAATTGGGTGATTCTGTTTTTGTTGGAAAGTAGATTTCGTCCTCTTTCCAACCCAATTGTATTCACCTTCAAATTCGTCCGGAGCAATTAGTTATTGGCAAAACAGTCTGACGCTGCAGCAGAATCTGAGTCAAACTACAAGTCCTAAGGTGTTGCATCACCTCCACTTGGGCCCATGAGCCTTGTACGACCTAAGGTTAGTTCTAGGCTGCCTTGGAACATCCTCCCACCTCCTTGGCAGCCACCCCTTGCCCCTGTATAACTAGATCCATCTAGTAGCTTTTTCCTTGGGATTTGTTTAGTTAAAAGTTAGCCATTGCAACTTCGTGTACTTCGTTTGTGTCCAACGACCAGACCAAGACCGCTTACGGATCCCCATCTTGATCAATATCTAGATTGCATTATCATATTCTTGCTTTTTCTTCGATTGCCTGCAGGAATAGACCTTCGTGGTCAGGCTGATAATGCTTCCAGCATCGTCAGTAACTTCAGGAGATTGGTTTAGCGATTGCTAAGGCGCAACGTCGTGCATGTTTGTAGTCGGATTGTCAAAGTCGACTCCACCAAATCGATAGTTATCATCTCATCGAAAGATCGGGACACCCTCGCCTCTATCAGCCATAAATAATGTTGCCATGTTTCTAAAATTTCAAACAAGAGGATATAATTCTTTATCATAAGTAGAATAGTTCAGACTAGGCCCACTCAACTATTAAGAAAGGTATGCAACAGGTTTGCCGTCTTGTAATAACACACCTCCTAATACAATTCCACTAGTGATGAGGACATCAATACCATTGTTACACCCACAACCCCTGCCGCTAAACATACTGGACCAATTACTAGAGCTCACACACGCCAATTAAATTATCAGGTACTTTCAGTTCTTGGCAATGATTCTAATGTTCATGAGAATATGATGCTGCCCAAATTGGATACATTTGTCTTTCTTACAAATAAAGGGCCTAGCTTGGACAAGAGGGATGAACATTGGAGCAAGATCAAGCCTGGAGATGATGGCATGCGCAAGGGGAACAAGAACGGAGTTACAAGTGATGATTTCAGGACTTTGAAGCCACCATAATGAGTGCATGAAGCCTTGGACGAAATATACAAGATGCCACTTCACAAATTTCGTCCAAAGGCTATTATAGGTGCTGCGACATTTTATTTTTTGGCCAGGCCCATGTAATTTCGAAATATATAAGTATAGGCTATTTTTAGAGTCCGTATGTGTGGGGGAAACAAGAGATAGGGTTGGTTTCGTACCCCTCTTCCAAGGGTCACGAAATCCCCCCCCCCCTCTTCCTCCATATATACAACCCTTAGGGCGTCATTTAGTCTTTGGGTTTTGTTTAGATTAAAACTTAGCCATAGCCGCAACTTCGCGTAGTTCGTTTGTGTTCAATGACCAGACGAAGACGTCATAGAACCCCACTTTCATCAATAAAGCTTTCCTCTTTTATTCGCAATATCCAGATTGCAATCTCAGTTTCTTGCTTGTTCTTCGTTTGCTCGCAGGAAATGGACCCTCATGGTCAGGTTGATCATTCTCCGGCGTGGTCAATAACCCCTCAGAAGTTAGTTTAGCGATTGCTAAGGCGCGACGTCTCACACGTTCGTAGTCGGATCATCAAGGTCGACTCCCACAGAAAACGATAGCCACCATCTCATCGAAACATCAGGACACCTTCACCTCTATCAAGTGGTATCAGATTTCCAGGTTGCTCGATGAGATTTTATAGGTTTTTTGTAGTTTAGATCAAGTCTGTTCTTCATACCTACAGTCCACGAAAAAGCCAAAAAATAGGGTTAGTCATCATCCAAACCAGTCTAAGCCATTTCATAATCTTTTCTGTATTTTCTTTGTTGAATTTGCGGTTGCATCGGCGTGTCTAGTTGCTGGTCTTAGTGTCTAGTCTTTTAGAGTTTCGAGTTCTGTTCACGGGTATTCATGCCGCCGCCGCACCATCATCATCCGCTGCCATATACCACCACCACACCAGATTCATCATCCGCTGCCATTTTTTGAAAAAATATAAACAGTAGGGTAAAAACCCCACTGCAACTTTATTAATTAAAAAAAATAAAGGAACTAGAGTAAACAGAGAGGCTTAAGCTAAGCCCCAAAGAAGGAAAAAAAAGAGAAAACTAAGAAAGAATCTAGAGAAAGAACTCAAAGAAAAGAAAGAAAAAGCTAGAAAGACAAGCTAGCAAAACTAAAAGAAGAAAACTACTACTAAAAAAAGGAAAATTACAACAGAGCTTCAAGCCCCACAGAGAACTGCCTTTCATACTTCTGCTCCATCCTGTATTTTAGTAGTTTTAGTTCCTCTATGAAGATGAATTTCCATCCTTGGAATGATGGTGTAATGTTTTCAAAGATCTTATTATTTCTGGTTATCCAAATTGCCCACGACCCAAGAATAATGATCTACATATAGAAAGGTTAATTGAGCTTGTCCTTCAGATCTTGAAATGCTTCTAACACTGATAAGTTTAGTATTCTTGTTGGACAAATAAATCCGAGCATTGCTGTGCAAAGGGACATCCCCAGAAAAGATGATGCAATGTTTCCTCTTGTTGACAGTCCCTTACTGATGAGGACATCAATAACATTGTTACACCCACAACCCCTGCTGTTATACATACTGGACCAATTACTAGAGCTCGCGCATGCCAATTAAATTATCAGGTACTTTCGTTTCTTGATAATGATTCTAATGTTCATGAGAATATGATGCAGCCTAAATTGGATACATTTGTTTTGCTTACAAATGAAGGGCCTGTCATGGATAAGAGGGATGAACACTGGAGCAATACCAAGCATGGAGATGATGGCATGCGCAAGGGGAACAAGAACAGAGTTACAAGTGATGATTTCAGGACTTTGAAGCCACCATAATGAGTGCATGAAGCCTTGGACCACAAGTCTCGGCGGAGGGCAGTTTCATGATGCAGAGGTTGTTGTTGTTGTTGTTGTTGTTGTTGTTACAATGGTGCAGGAGAGGCCGCTAATGGTTGTGGAAGCACGCGAGTACTGCATTAAACTTGCCGTCCAACTTGGTGTCAATTGTCTTCTCAACGTCATCAATCCTCTCCAGTGCCTTTCCAAAGCTGGCCAAGACGTCTTCCACCTGTTGACTCAACACTTCCTGAAATTTATCATGAAGCTCCTTCTGCGTCATGTTCTCCCGATCAATCTAAATAAGCTTGTGGTCCCGCCATGGTTAGCGACAATAGAGACACACAACAATATGATCCTACAGACTACTAGAAAGTGGCAGTGTGTCACAAATCCGTCAAGCAAATCTCAATTCTTACCAGTTCTTACCCAGCTGCAGGTGGTGATCGGCAACCCTTGTAGTCAAAATTCTCAAAGCTCAGATAGAGCGATTACTGTGGAGAGTCAAGCGCGACGTAGATGTATGTGGAGCTGGGAAGGCTTATAATATGGTAGCAAAAAGGGTCAGCAATAATCAATTCAGAGATGCAAAGTAGAATAAACGCTCAACGATGGTACTATGCTGGTCCTAGGCTAGACCGTACTAGAGACGCGAGCCTAGAACACTAACAAAATCACGGCGCGACACGTAAACGAGGAAAAAGCACACTGGAAATTTTTTTTGTTTGTTCTTATTTTTGGCGCTCTTTTTTTTTGCGCTCTTTTCTTTTTGTGTGTGAAAAATCACTATAATGGTGAGTGTCTTAAAACTCTTCCCAAGTCAAATTAACAGGATATAGCAGCGGTGGTTGTATATGGCAGCGGTGCTGGTATATGGTAGCAGTGGTGGTATATGAATACGGATCGGTGGTGGTATATGGATACGGATCGGTGGTGGTATATGGATTCAGAGCGGTGGCGGATAAGCGGTGGTGGTAGATGGCAAGAGCGATGATGATGGTGCAGCGGCGGCGTGACAACTTATCACCAGAACTCGAAACTGTAAAAGACTAGATGCTAAGGCCAGCAATTTGACACGACGATGCAACCGCAAATTCAATAAAGCAAAATACTGAAAAGACTATGCAAAGGCTCAGACTGGTTCGAATATTATGAACTAACCCTCATTTCTTTTGTTGGTTTTTAGTCGCCTGTAGGTATGAAGAACAGACTCGATCTAAACTACGAATAATTGTAAAATCTCACCGAGCAACCTGGAAATCTGATACCACTTGATAGAGGCAAAGGTGTCTCGTCTTTTGATGAGATGGTGATTATCATTCGGAGGAGTTGACTTTGATGATCTGACTACGAACGTGCGAGGACGTCGCGCCTTAGCAATCACTAAACCAACTCCAAGAGGTTATTGACCACACCGAAGCACGATCAACCTGACCACGAAGGTTATTTCCTGCAAGCAAACAAAGAACAAGCAAGAAACTAGTATTGCAATCTGGATATTGCGAATATGAGATGAAAGCTTTATTGATGAAGGTGGGGTTATGTGACGCCTTGGTTTGGTCGTTGAACACAAACGAAGTACGCGAAGTTGTAGCTATGGTGAATTTTTAATCTAAACAAAACCCAAAGCCTAAACGGTTCCCTAAGGGCTATATATATGGCCCTTGGAGGAGGGGTCCTAAATCAACCCTATCTCTTGTTTCCCCACACATATGGACTGTAAAAACAACATATACTCCCAATAATAAGGCGACACAACACCAATAATAGTCTCTGGACGAAATTTAGGAACTGGCATCTTGTATATTTCATCCAAGCCTTCATGCACTCATTATGGTGACTTCAAAGTCCTGAAATCATCACTTGAAACTTCATTCTTGTTCCCCTTGCGCATGCCATCATATCCATGCTTGAACTTGCTCCAAGGTTCATCTTTCTTGTCCAAGCTAGGCCCTTCATTTGTAAGCAAAACAAATGTATCCAATTTAGGCAACATCGTATTCTCATGAACATGAGAGTCTTTACCAAGAAACAGAAGTACCTGGTAATTCAATTGGCGTGCACGAGCTCTAGTAATTGGTCATGTATGTATAGCAGCAGGGGCTATGGGTGTAACAATGCTATTCATGTCATGATCACTGATATATGGACAATAACATATAGAACAATGCACCATCCTTGATGTAGGGTGGAGACCCTATGGCCGATCTTTCACGATTTGAAGGTGATCCTACGAGGAACACGAGGGGAAACACGAGAGGAAAACACTCAAATTGACGAGATCCAATCACACATATGCTTAATCAACGAACATCAAGAGTGATACAAGATGCAAACGCAACAAAGGACGATAGCAAAGGTCTTCTTCGTGAGGAGGTCTTGAGGGGTCTTCTCATGATGGGGTCTTTAATCCACTTGGGGGATCTTCTCCGCAGAGGTCGTGAACTCTAATGGAGAATGTATCAAGTGGATGAGCAAAGCTCTATCTCTCAAATGAGCTAATCCTTTGTTAACCCTAGAAAAGGGGAGGAGGAGTAGTAGTATAAGTGCGAAGGGGTACATGGGCCTCGGCCCTTCACCGTGCGCAGACAGGCGGAGCCGGATGTTCGGGCGTCGGGCCGGATGTCTGGGCCTTCACGAGGATCCGGATGTCCGGGCAGGGGGCCGGATGTCGGAGCTGGCAGGGCCGGTCTCGGTGCTCTCTGGATAGGCGGTGTCCGGATTTTCAGGATGGAGGCCGGATGTCCGGCGGCTCGAGAAGAGCCGGATGTCCGGGCAGGTGGTGTCCAGCTTCGGTAGTGTTTTGTGATGGGCGCCGGTTTTCCGGGCGGGGGCCGAATGTCCGACTGGTGTTGGGATCGATGTCCGGGCATGGGCCGGATGTCTGGGCCCTGTAGCTTCGGCTGGGCGGTGGCTGTGGTAGATGCTCCAAGGGACGGATGTCCGGGTCCTGGAGACTACTCCGGTTCCATCTATTGTTCCTCTTCATCCATGAACTTGGGGACTTGTCTGTCTTCGCGTTCATCTTCGGGAGGGCCTTCTTGGTACTTTATCATGCACAACATTCTGGACTTAGTTAGTAACCATGCCTCGAGTGGATCATATGGAATATCACTAAGGAAGGAAGTCACCTCGTTCTCGAGGGCTCTAGCTCTAGCTCTAGCTCGTATCATTGGTCCTCTTGGCACTTGATGAGATGATGGTAGGTCCATGGGGATGACCATAGGATGCTCCGCATCATCTCCCCCCCCCCTGGGAAATATCCGACCTCAGATCGAAATCCTCATCACCATGGTAGGGAGAGAGATCTTTGACGTTGAAGATATCACTCACGGAGTACTTGTCGCGTGGTAAGTTGATCTTGTACGCATTGTTGTTGTAGCGCTCGAGCACCTTGAATGGTCCGTTGGCTCATGGTCGGATCTTGGACTTGCATTCATTGGGGAAGCGTTCCTTGCAAAGGTGTAGCCAAACAAGATCTCCAATGTTGAATACCATGGGTTGCTTGTTGATGTTGAGCTTGGTCGCGAGTCGTTGTACTTGGTGCTCGATGGTGTGCCTTGTATCTTCATGCATCTTCTTGAGGTAGGTCACTCGTGCACTCGCGTCCATGTTGATGCGCTCTTGTAGTGGTAGAGGAAGAATGTCCAATGGGGATAATGGGTTGAAGCCGTAGACGACCTCGAAGGGGGACTTGTCGGTAGTCGAATGTCTTGCACGGTTGTAGACGTACTCGACGATTGGTAGACACTCCTCCGACTCCTTGACGTTCTTCTTGATCAACACGCGTAGTAGAGTGGAGAGTGTCCAGTTCGTGACCTCCGTTTGGCCGTCGGTTTGAGGATGGTATGCCGAAGAGAATAAAAGCTTGATTCCGAGCTTGGCGCATAGCGTCTTCCAAAAGTAGCTTAAGAACTTGACGTCGCGGTCTGAGACAATCATCTTTGGCACTCCATGTAGACACAATATTTCCCTACAAAAGATATTTGCGACATGTGAAGCATCGTCTATCTTGTTGCATGGGATGAAATGAGCCATCTTAGAGAATCGGTCCACAACAACAAACACGGAATCTTTGCCATTTCTAGTTCTAGGCAAACCAAGCACAAACTCCATACTAATATCTTCCCATGGGCGACACGGAATTGGAAGAGGCATATAGAGACCATGGGATTGAGCTTTAGACTTAGCTTTGTGACATGTAGAGCATCGGTTGGTGAAACGTGAGACATCATGGAACATCTTGGGCCAATAGTTGTTCTTTGAGTGCATAGCAAAGGTCTTGTCACATCCAAAGTGTCCCATAAGTCCTCCTCCATGAGATTCTCGCAAAAGTAACAACCGAAGAGAAGACTCAGGAATACACAGTTTGTTAGCTCTCATAAGATAATCATCTTTGATGTAATAGCGTTCCCAAGATGTATGTGTCAAACATTTGGCATATGGAATAGCAAAAGTAGGATCATGCGCATACAAGTCTTTTATGTGCTCAAAATCCAATGACATTCAACTCAAGTTGGGTAACAAGCATGTATCTATGGGAAAGCGCGCATCCGCCACAACATTTTCCTTACCTTTGATATATTTGATGACATACGAAATTACTCAGTGAATTCACTCCACTTAGCATGACACTTGTTCAACTTAGTTTGACCTGTAAGATACTTAAGTGTTACATGATCAGTGTGAAGAATGAACTCATGTGGGCGGAGATAATGCTCACAAACATGCAACTCTCACTAAAGCATATAGCTCTTTGCCATATATGGGGTAACTGAGTTGCGCTCCGGAAAGTTTCTCACTAATGTAAGCTATGGGGTGCTTCTCTTGCATTAACACACCTCATACGCCATAACCGCTAGCATCGCAATGTATCTCAAATGGTTTATCAAAGTTGGGTAATGCAAGCAAAGGGGCATGTGTAAGCAAATTCTTAAGCTCATTGAATGAGGTATCTTGGGATGGTCCCCAAACAAATGGTGCATTTTTCTTACTCAAAGCATGTAAAGGTAAAGCAATTGTGCTAAAATCCTTCAGAAATCTACGATAGAAACCGGCTAAGCAAGGAAACTTCGCACTTGTTGCAAATTTGTTGGTTGGGGCCAGGTTTTAATAGCATTGATCTTAGATCCATCTACATGAACACCCCTACAAGACACGACGAAACCCAAGAAAACAAGCTTACCAACACCAAAAAGGCATTTATACATATTAGCATAAAGCTGCTCTTTTCTAAGAGTTTGCAACACGGTTCTAAGATGGGTGACAAGAACATCGTTAAAATAGACCACAACAAATACGCCAATGTAGAGGTGAAGAACAAAATGCATGACTCGCATGAAAGTACCGGGTGCTTCAGATAAGCCCATTGGGATAAAAAGCCATTCATACAAGCCAAACTTGGTTTTGAAAGCGGTTTTACATTCATCACCTTCTTGGATGCGTATTTGATAGTAGCCACTTTTAAGATCAATTTTAGAGAAGATTATGGCTCCGCTAAGCTCATCTAGCATGTCGTCTAAGCGTGGAATGGGGTAGTGATATCTAATTGATAGAGGCGAGGGTGTCCCGATCTTTCGATGAGATGATAACCATCGATTTGGTGGAGACGACTTTGACGATCCGACTACAAACATGCACGATGTTGCGCCTTAACAATCGCTAAGCCAAGTCCGAGAGGTTATTAACCACGCCGGAGCACGATCAACCTGACCACGAAGGTCTATTCCTGCAAGCAATCAAAGAACAGGCAAGAATATGATTAAGTAATATGAATATTGCGAATATGGATGAAGTATTGATAACAGTGGGGTTCTAAAAGCGGTCTTGGTCTGGTCGTTGGACACAAACGAAGTACACGAATTTGCAGCAGTGGCTAACTTTTAACTAAATAAAAGCCAAGTATAAACGATGCCTTAAGGGCTATATTTATAGGGGAGAGCAAAGGGGATTTAGTCCACTCATGGCAAGGTGGGACTAAAATACCTCCTGGTTCGTTTCCCCTACAATATGGACTCTAAAAACAGCCTATAAAGTAGTATTTCGAAATTACATGAGTCTGATCCAAAAATAAGGTGGCCCAGCACCAATAATAAGCTATGGACGAAATTTATAAAAGGCCATCTTTTCTATTTCGTCCATCTTCTTGTATGTCATCATGGTGGCTTCAAAGTGCCGAAATCTCCACTACAAACTCCATTCTTGTTCTCTTCGCACGCGCCTTCGCCTTCATGCTTGATAATGCTCCAATGTTCATCCTTCCTGTCGATGCTAGGCCCTTCAACTGTAGGCATTAAAAATGTATGAAGGTAGGCAGCATCATATTCTCATGAACTTCAGAAACATTACCATGAAACGAAAGTACCTGATAATATATCTGGCATGCACGATCTATACTAATCGATTCAATAGGTATAGTAGTAGGGGTTGTGGGTGTAATTATGGCCTCCATGTCCTCATCATCATCCCCTTCTTGAAAACAAATCCGTCCTCGGCGTTGCTTAATCTGAAATGTGGCTAACAAAAGAGACAAGGTGTACACATTGTATATGTATATGTCATCCATTTTTAATGATCTTAGTTGTGGCACATGTGACACAGTTATACAATAGCACCCTTCAAAAGTCGTGAAATATAATGCCTATATATTGTCACAAGAAGTCAAAGGCATGAAAATATTGCAACTCAGTTTGCACATATAAGTGAAGCTCTTATTCATATCACAAGATTGACAATGCTTATCATTAAACCATCACATTGGTGAACCATCACCAATATTAGAGGTCATATCAAAATGATTAAACATTGCTATAATTATTTTCAAACGTCTTTGATCCAAATCTGATTTATTCTCTAATTCACATGGTTCTTTCTCAATAGTTAATTCAATGGGTTCACTCAAAATTGTTTGATCACATGGCAAAGTCAAATCATCAACATAGTCCTTTAAAATAGCTAGTGGGATCAAAGTAGGGTAGCTCATCGCATGGTGCATTTAAAGTGACAAGACATTCATCCTACTCAGTGGAGGTGGAAGATTAATACCTTTGTCATTACCTCTTATGGTCAACTCAAATGATGTAGGCACTCTAGGTGGCGGCACGTGACATGATGTAGGTGATGTAGTGCTCTCAACAATGGATGGTGTTATCATAGTACGCGCAGTGGTGGAAGGAACAACGGTCGCAACTCTTGGGCTTAGCACATTCCGCTTGTTTGTCTTGTGGGCAACACGTCTTGTTATCTCCTATTCAGCTTTGCAAGCAAGACGAAACAAACAGTCCATAGGATAACACTTTTCATGAATTAGTATCTCCTGAATGTCATGGTTTAATCCTCCCCAAAATCTATCAATAAAATTTTCTTCACTTTCTTCTAAAGAGAAATGCAACAAGGTATTTATTATGTCGTTACGGGGTCACTACCTTGTTTTAAATGTTGCAACTTTTTCATCATGGCACGAGTATAATAAGCGGGGACAAATGTATGTCGCATGGCAAGTTTCAAATCATCTAGTAGGTATATAATCAGGGTGTAACCGACAATATTCACTCCACCAAACTAAAACATAACTGATGAAAGAACCAACCGCAACCTTAACTTTTTTATATTCATCAAAATTATGGGAAGCAAATATATTATTTATGTCGAACTCTCATTCAATATATAAAGCAGGTCTAAAACGGCCATTAAATGGTGGTATAGAAACATTAACCTGATCATGTGCATCTGGATGTTTGTGCACCTCTCGTGACGGTTGTGGTATTTGCATAGGTGGTGGCACGTCTGCCGCGATCGACAAAGCCCATGGATTGACTCTGAATCCTGTCATGATTAGTAGAAACAAGAAACAAAATCCAAATATAATGTTCCTATGAACGACTAGGAAGTGGTGGTAAAACGCTGACATAATAAATCAAAGTCTTACAAGTTCTTACCATGTAGCAGGAGGTGACCGGCAACCAGCGGCGTCAAATAACTCCAAAAGTTGATAAGGCGATTGCCAGGTGAACGGATGTATACACAGTGTAGAAATATGTGGAGCTGGGTTGGCTTTATATGTGTAGGAAAAATGCTACAACCACAATAGTTAATGCAAGCTAAAAATTCGCTCAAAGTGGTCGAGTGCTGGTTCTAGGCTAGACCGTGCTAGAGATGAGAGCATAAGACACAAGTAAAATTCACAAACGGTGGCAACAAATGCAAATTGTATGAAAAAACTATGAGCGACGCAGCAACTTGAAAGTAGTACTAGCACTAGTATGTCTCTTCTCTTCCACCACTGTATAATACTTTTTTTTTCAGCCAAACGTACCAAATTTACTTGCCAAACTAGCACTACTACAGGTATGTGTAATATGCGAATCAACCTGTGGTTGAGATTGGTTAGGTGGACAGTGGTATCCCTAACCCACCAGGGTTCAAATCCTGGTGCTCGCATTATTTCTGGATTTATTTCAGGATTTCGGTGATGCGCTTTTCGATTGGGAGGAGACGTTTTAAATTTAGCGGCGCCTTGGTGACTTCGTAAATCTCAAGATGACATGCCGGCTCAGTCTTTCGAAGGTGCTCATAGAGGTAGGGTGTGCGTGTGTGCGTTCATAGGGGTGAGTGTATGCGCGTGTATATGAGCGCTTGTGTCTGTACTGATGGTAAAAAAAAGGTATGTGTAATATCTCTGAATATTGGTACGTGACTGCTCTCTTTTGAATTAGTTTGAATTAGTCTGAATATTGGTACGTGACTGCTCTCTGTTATGCTGTCAAGCGTAGCGTGCATGCACAACCAAATTTTTTTTGTTGAAGTATCCTATTCCAAAACGTCCAAATAAAATATGCACTTTATGTCCTTCCTTTTCTTAGTTACGAGGGTTTATCTCCTTCCTTTATTGCGGGATCTCTTCTCTTTTCTAATAAAACAAGTCAATCTGTCCAATTAAATCAAACTGATCAGCCCTCTTTTTTTTATTTAGCCGATTTGTTTTTTTTCTTTTGCTTCTTTACTTTTTAATTAGTAGCGCACAACTCACGTCCTTCCTTCCTTCTTTCCTTTTTTTTCAAAGAAAATTGCCCAACAAAACGGCCACCCAACCAAACCGATTAACAGTTGCCTTTTTTTTTCACTTGTCTCCTTATGACACGTACCAGACTTTCCACAACACACGCAAAATTTCGTCCAAACAGATCAACGCTGGACTTTCTTTTCCCTTTTTTTTTTGCGATTCTTTTCTCTTGCTTAACAAACCAGGAAACTTTCCAAGTAATACCACGTCCTCCTTTCCTTTTTTTGCTTGGCTCAATGGCTCGCCCTTCCGTGTGCACCCAGCCAACTTCTCTCTCTCGTTTTTTTTGCAAGATCCAAATATCCTATGCTTGGAAACCCAAACCGAAATAGCACCTCCCTTTTTTTCCTTCCTTGTTTACCACGAAAAACAATCTGGGATTTATTAGAACGAATCAGTACTTGCCTTCTTTGAATTTTTTTACTCTTTCCGAACAACAAGAGATCTTTCCTATTTCGTGATTGGCTTCCTATGGAAACTGATCCGAAGAATATTCTTGCCGAATACTATAACTTTTTAAAATAACAGCAGTTTTTTTATGACAATCAGACTTTCCTTTATTCTCTCTCTCGCTCTTTGTTATTCTTTTCATAAGTCAAACAATCAATGTGGATCACTTCCCAAACTCCAACCGGATCTCTTTTGTTCTTTTTTTTCACTGATCACAACCTTTCCAAACTAGCAACAGATTGGCTGTACTATTTCTTTTTACCTAAAATCTAAAAAGTGCATACGCACTATTTGTTTGAATGGAGCGGCCGCGTCCCGCATGCATGTGGCTGTTAATTTTTTTGTCTTTTAGTGCATGTGGATGTTAGCATTAAATGCGTTCACGCTGATTACTTCATTCCGAACAAAACAGATCCATGCATATTCATTTTAAAGTTTTAAATTTTAAAAAGTCATATCTTTCAAACCGCGCGTCGGAATTCAGATCCGTTTTCAATTCTGAAACTCTTGCGACGAGATCTTTGAAACTAGATCCCGCATGAGTATGTTTCGACGAATTTTTTTTGATGCCAACTTTGGTGCTATATGGTGCAACTTTAGTACTGTATTGTGCAACTTTAGTACTACATCATGCAACTTTTTGCAAAACCAATTTTTGGATCTGCATGATTCAACTTCCTATGAGATTGCAGTCTAGCAACCATGACAAGCTTGATGTTTAGTTGGAAGGACTATTGGCACACACATATGCTCAGTTGACGCGGCAATGTAGTCTAGTTGCACACACGTTGATATTTAGTTGGCAGGACTAGTTACACACACATACGGTCAGTTGGCGCGACAATGTAGTCTAGTTGCACACATATTGATGTTTAGTTGGCAGGACTAGTGACACACATATGCTCAGTTGACGCTGTAATATAGTCTAGTTGCACACACATTGATGTTTAGTTGGCATGACTATTTGGCACACACATATGCTCAATTGGCGCGGCAATGTAGTCTAGTTAAACATATATTGATGTTTAGTTGGCAGGAAGACTAGTTCGTCGAAACATACCCATGCGGGATCTAGTTTCGAAGAGCACGTCGTAAGGGTTTCAAAAGTGAAAGCGGATCTTAATTTCGATATTTGAAGTTATGGCTTTTAAAATGAAAATGAACTCTAAATTAATGTGCTTACACGTGGGTGCCTTCCAATCCGTAATTCAAAACACATTGCATGCCCTTTCTATCTTTTTACGATGAGAAAAAATCTTTCCTTTCTTGTTTAATGGGAATATAAATGATAAAATAGACAGCCGCCGCGGAGCGCTAGCGAGCGGCGACGCGTCCTTCTTTTTATACTCTCTTTTTTATGACCGAATCAATCTCTTTAGATTTCACGTGAGCACAAGCTCTTCCTCCAAGGAAGCAACAAAAGAGGCAAGATACAAAAGAGGAAAGATCCAAAAGAGACCATCATGTATCTCTCTTTTTTCTCTATATTATTTTTCCACAAGATGAATTCAGCTCCAAGATGAACTAATGTGATGACGGCGACGAAAACAAAAGCGGACAGATGGTGATGAAGTTGGCACCAGCGGAATATGACAACAAGGTGAATGATTGTGTTTGCGGAAGCGGTGTGAACAAAAACATGCTCAGAACTCGAAACTCTAAAAGACTAGACCTAAACCAGCAACTCAACACACGATGCAACCAAAAAGTCAAAAATGCAAAAACTAAATAAATGATAATAGCGAAAGGCTCAGACTCTCTGGGTCATGGATGAACTAATCTAACTTTTTTCCCCTTTTTTCGTGGACTGTAAGTATGAATGACAGATGCGATCTAAACTTACGAACAACTGTAAAATCTCACCGAGCAACCTGAAAACTGATACCACTTGATAGAGGCGAGGGTGTCCCAATCTTTCAATGAGATGATAACTATCGATTTGGTGGAGACGACTTTGATGATCCGACTAAGAACGTGCACGACATTGCGCCTTAGCAATCGCTAAGCCAACTTCGAGAGGTTATTGACCACGCCGGAGCACGATCAACCTGACCACGAAGGTCTATTCCTCCAAGCAATCGAAGAACAAGCAAGAATATGATTAAATAATCTGAATATTGCAGATATGAATGAAGTATTGATAAAAGTGGGGTTCTAAAAGTGCTCCTGGTGTGGTCGTTGGACACAAACAAAGTACACGAAGTTGCAGCAGTGGCTAACTTTTAACTAAATAAAACCCAAGTCTAAACGATGCCTTAAGGGCTATATTTGTAGGGGAAAAGAGAGTGGATTTCATCCATCCTTGGCAAGGTGGGACTAAAATACCTCCCGGTTCATTTCCCCTACGATATGGACTCTAAAACGGCCTATAAAGTAGTATTTCGAAATTACATGGGCTGGCCCAAAAATAAGGTGGCCCACCACCAATAATAAGCTATGGACGAAATTTATAAAATGTTGTCGTGTATATTTCGTCCATCTTCTTGTATATCATCATGGTGGCTTCAAAGGGCGGAAATCTCCACTACAAACTCCGTTCTTGTTCTCTTCGCACGCGCCTTCGTCTTCATGCTTGATAATGCTCCAATGTTCATCCTTCTTGTCCATGCTAGGCCCTTCAACTGTAAGCATTTAAAATGTATCGAAGTTAGGCAGCATCATATTCTCATGAACTTTAAACATTACCAAGAAATGAAAGTGCGATAATATTACTTTGGAATGCGTGATCTATACTAATCGATCCAATAGGTATAGTAGTAGGGGTTGTGTGTGTAACTATGGCCTCCATGTCCTCACCAGGTTCAGTCACGACAGAAGGAGGAGGCTCTACCTTGCATCAAAACCCAAGAATTCATGCTTGACATGGTCTATCACCCATCCCGCTATCACCCTCACGTTTTCACCAGCGGATGCATTATTCTTGGATCATAAAGTACATAACAGTTTATCCTTACTCCGTTTATACACTTGAAAAATTATAGGTCATTCTGAATGGTGCAAGATGGCTCGTCGATGCGATCAACTTACCTTGAAAGTTGTATTCATGGTCTGTCACATGATGTAGTATCATGAAACAGCCACAATTTTTCCATAAAAACTACATTGGAGCTCCATGACCCGCTAAAAGTATCACAACCAAAAGTTGTATCCGCCCATAACGCACTCGCCGGCTTCGACAACATTTCGGAGGCAAGATCTGACTGTAAAATTGAGTTCTCGACAATTTTATATTTGAAGTATACTCTGCCACCCTTTACCACCCTTATGTGAGCTCACCTATGGACTGTTATATGGACAATAACATATAGAACAAGGCACCATCCTTCCATTACAAACTAGAAAGACGGCAGGTTCAGTCACGACACAATGAGAAGGATCTTCCTTGCATCGAAACCCAAGAATTCATCCTTTAAAAGGTCTATCACCCATCCCGCGACCACCCTCACATTTTCACCAGCGGATGCATTATTCTTGCATCATAAAGTACATAACATTTCATCCTCACTCCGTTTATGCACTCGAAAAATTATAGGTCATTCCAAATGGTGCAAGATGGCTCCTCGGTGCAATGAACTTACAATGAAAGTTGTATTCAATGTCTGTCCCAGGATGTTGTATCCATAAAGCGGCCACAATTTTACCATAAAAATTCCATTGGAGCTCCATGACCCACTAAAACAATCACTACCAAAAGTTGTATGCGCCCATAATGCACTCGTCGGCTTTGACAACATTTCAGAGGCAAGATCTACTTGTAAAATTGAGTTCCTAACGATTTTATATTTGAAGTACACTCTGCCACCATCTACCACCCTTCTGTGAGCTCACCTACGGACTGATATATGGACAATAACATATAGAACAATGCACCATACTTCCATTACAAACTACAAAGACTACAGGTTCAGTCACGAGACAAGGAGGAGGCTCTTCCTTGCGTCGAAACACAAGAATTCATGCTTTCCATGGTCTATCACCCATCCCGCTACCACCCTCACGTTTTCACCAGCAGATGCATTATTCTTGGATCATAGAGTACATAACAATTCAACCTCGCTCCGTTTATGCACTCGAAAAATTATAGGTCATTCCGAATGGTGCAAGATGGCTCGTTAGTGCGATGAACTTACATTGAAAGTTGTATTCACGGTCTGTCCCGCAATGCTGTATCCATAAAGCGGCCATAATTTTGCCATAAAAACTACATTGGAGCTCCATGACCCGCCAAAATGATCACAAACAAAAGTTGTATGTGTCCATAACTAACTCGGCGGCTTCGACAACATTTCGGAGGCAAGATCCGGCTTGTAAATTGAGTTCCAAATGATCTTGTGTTTGAAATATACTCTGCCACCCTCTACCACCCTTCCGTGAGCTCACCTCCGGACTGATATATGGACAATAACACATAGAACAATGCTCCATCCTTTCATTAGAAACTAGGAAGACTGCTGGTTCAGTCATGACACAAAGAGGAGGCTCTTCGTTGCATCAAAACCCAAGAATTCATGCTTTACATGGTCTAGCACCCATCCCGCTACCACCCTCATGTTTTCATCAGTGGATGCATTATTCTTGGATCATAAAGTGCATAACAGTTCATCCTCACTCCGTTTATGCACTCGAAAAAATTTAGGTCATTCCGAATGGTGCAAGATGGCTCGTCGGTGCAACCAACTTTCCCTGAAAGTTGTATTCATGGGATGTCCCGTGATGTTGTATCCATAAAGCAGCCACAATGTTGCCATAAAAACTCCATTGGATCTCCATGACCCGTTAAAACGATCACAACCAAAAGTTGTATGCACCCATAACACACCCGCCGGCTTCGACAACATTTCAGAGGCAGGATCCGCTTGTAAAATTGAGTTCCTGACGATTTTATGTTTGAAGTATACTCTGCCTCCCTCTACCACCCTTCTGTAAGCTCACCTACGGACTGTTTTATGGACAATAACATATGGAACAATGCACCATCCTTCCATTACAAACTAGAAAGACTACAGGTTCGGGATTTACACAAGGAGGAGGCTCTTCCTTGCATCGAAAACCAAGAATTCATGCTTTACATGGTCCGTCGGCCACCCTACTCCCACCCTCATGTTTTCACAAGCGGATGCATTATTCTTGGATCATAAAGTACATAACGGTTCATCTGCACTCCGTTTGTGCACTCGAAAAATTAAGGTTATTCCGAATGGTGCAAGATGGCTCATCGGTGTGATGAACTTGAAATTTGTATTCCCGGTCTGTCCCGCGATGTTATATCCATAAAGCGGCCAAAAAATTTCCATAAAAACTCCATTGGAGCTCCATGACCCACCAAAACGATCACAACCAAAAGTTGTATGTGCCCATAACCAACTCGCCGGCTTCGACAACATTTTGGAGGCAAGATCCGGCTAGTAAAATTGAGTTCCAAATGATCTTATGTTTGAAGTATACTCTGCCACCCTCTACCACCCTTCTGTGAGCTCACCTACGGAATAATATATGGACAATAACATATAGAACAATGCACCATCCTTCCATTACACTACTAGGAAAAGGGCTATAGATGATATGGCCACTAATGGCGCACCAGACATGTGGTGCGCCACTACTATAAGTGGCGCACCATGTGCCAATGCGCCATTAGTGTGAAGACACTAATGGCGCACTGCACACATGGTGCGCCACTAGTAACAATTTTTTTTTCCAAAATACTAATGGCGCACTAGGGCAAAGTGCGCCATTACTAATTCTAACTAGTAATGGCAAGATTAGGGGCACGATCTTGCCATTACTAGTTAGAACTAGTAATGGCGCCTTTGTGCCCTGGTGCGCCATTAGTATAAATTTTTTTTTTGCAAAAATACTAATGGCGCACCGCCAGCAGGTGCGCCATTGGTAACCAGGGTTACTAATGGCGCATTTGTATGTGGTGCGCCATTAGTAACCTGGGACCAGCTAGATATTACACCTAGCTACCCACTCGCTTTCCCCACTTCATTCTCTCCACCTTCTCCTCCAAGCTTGTCTCGGTTGCCGCCTCCTCCTCACCTCATTTGCACCATAGATTCATCCAAATTAAGTGGTTAAATTACCTTTTTTTGATAGGTAAGTAAGGGGGAAGCTATTTTTATGTTGTAGATCTACTTTTTTTCTCCCTCCAACCACGTGCACATGCACTTTTTATGGCCTAGCTAGATCTATGTATGTTTGTGGTGTTGCATATGTTTGTGGTGTTGCATATATGTTTGTGTTTGCAGTACCGGTATTTGAAATGCGATAGTTGCCAATATTTTGCGGAATGTTGATTCATTTCCGTTTATGAGAATTTTGGCACTATGCATTCTTTTGGTCCAATTTTTAGGGAAAGTCATGCCAAATTTTTCTTGGTCCTAAAATATCGTTTTGCTCTACCCACAAAGGCGACCATGGTCCGCATACGATGACCGAAGGCATCGTGAATAGGTTTTTGAGCTCCGAAGGCCGAGATGCTTCAAAAGAACGAGACGGAGATAAGATGTCCGTGTCGAAGATGCAAGTCAAGAGCCTTATTGCAGACCCGGATTCCGGGCAGGTGCGGGACCACCTGCTCTTGCGTGGTTTCATGGATGGCTATCGGTGGCAAGGTGATGAAGATGACTATGAAATCGTCCATGGGGGCCGGGCAAGAAATGAGGAAGGGCAGCAAGACAACCACCACGGCTCGGGCGGGCGAGAAGACGAGGAACGTCATTCTGGCACGAACGTCTTCCCAAGGGGAACAAGTGCCCGACCAGTTTCGAGGAGGTGAAGAAAATCGTGCGTCCTCTGGATTTACAGCACGTGAAATACCATGTGTGCATGAACAATTGCATCATTTATCGGGACGATTCGCTGAGTCTACAATATGTCCGGTGTCTTGGCGTCACTCGATACAAGAAGAGGAAGAAAGCTCCTCAAAAAGTGGTGTGGTACTTCCCGATCACTCCTCGTCTGCAGCGGTATTTCGCGGACCCTAAGGTAGCAAAGCTCCTGCATTGGCACGCGGATAGGGAGGAGAAGAAGCGAGAAGATGACGCAAATGATCTGGAGATAAATAAAAAAGGCAAGATGCTGTCACCCTAAGGATGGGAGCCAGTGGCAAGCGTTGAACTTTGAACACCCAGAATTTGGGAAGGATCCAAGGAACATCGTGCTGGGCGCGAGCACCGATGGAGTCAATCCATTTGGCAGCCAGAGAAGCACACATAGCACCTGGCCTGTGTTTGTGTCGATGTACAACCTTCCCCGTTGTGCATGAAGAGGAAGTACATTCACATGAGTATGCTAATTGAAGGGCCGAAACAACCGAGGGAACGATATCAATCAAGATGTCTGGGCTGCTGAAGAGGAGCTAGACGCTACCGTGGAAAACACCAGCCAATACGTGAGATGCCGCAGAAAGAATATTTCCCTATGAGAGCCGCATCGCTCCACGATGGTGCCACGACTATCTCGGTAACGGATATCTCATGCAAGGTGTGGTCCACGGATTTTTGGATGCATCAGTGCATGGATGACACAACGTATCGCCAGCTAGATAGAGATCCCGGTCTTCGAAAACCGAGTTCATGGGACATCGAAGGTGGCTTCGACGATGACCCGTGGAGGAAATGCAAGGATCTGCTCGATGGTGAAACCGAACTCAAGATGCCCGCGTCGAGGAGCGGCGAGGAAATAGACGAGCTGTTGAAAAATTGGAAAGATTGCCCATCGCCGGAAAGAAGCAAAAGGCGCCAGAGCCGGGAATAAAGCGAAAGGCGCCAGAGCCGCTGCTGAAGGTATGGAAAACGAGGTCTGTTTTCTGGGACTTGCCGTACTGGAATGCCTCACAGCCTTGATGTCATGCTTATCACGAAGAACGTGTGCGAGAGTCTGCTTGGTACCTTGCTCAACATGCCAGAGAGGACCAAAGATGGGCCGAAAGCAAGGGCAGACTTGAAATCAATGGGTATCGGGGAGGAGCTTCACGCTAATGATGATGATGATGAGGCGAAGCAGGACACGGAAAGTCGTCGCAAAGGCAAAAAGGCCAAGAAGACCGGAAATGACTTCCCACCCGCGTGCTTCACTCTAAGTCAGGAGGAGATCGATCAGCTTTTCACCTGCCTCGTAGGAGTAAAACTTCCTTACAGTTACGTGCGGAAGATAAGCAGATACCTAGACCCAGCGAAGCAGAAGTTCAACGGGATGAAGTCTCACGACTGTCACGTGCTGATGACGTAGATACTTCCAGTTGCAATCCATGGGATCATGGACGCGCACGTCCGTGAAACGCTATTTGGCCTATGCAACTTTTTCGACGTCATCTCTCGGAAGTCGGTTGGCGTGAGGCAACTCAGAAGTCTACAGGAAGAGATCGTGGTGATACTATGCGAGCTTCAGATGTACTTCCTGCCCGCATTCTTCGATGTTATGGTGCATCTACTGGTCCATATCATGGAGGATATCATCCAACTCGGGCCGACGTTCCTCGCACAAAGATGATGCCATTCGAAAGGATGAATGGTGTCATCAAAGGATACGTTCGCAACATGTCACGTCCAGAGGGAAGCATAGCCAGGGGCTTTCTGACCAAGAGTGCATCTCCTACTGCACGAATTATCTAGGCATTGAGAACCCCGTTGGTCTACCCGTCAATAGGCACCTCGGCAGGCTCGCTGGATTGGGTCACCGTGAGGGTCGCCGCGAAATGCATGTCGACTTCGAGGGTCGACTCGCCGACTTTGAAAGAGCAAACCTAGTCGCGCTACAACACATAGACGTGGTCGATCCTTGGGTGGTAGAGCACAAAACCTTTATTGAGAAGACGACAATGACCGAGGCCAACAGAGGACGGACGGAGATATAATCAAAGAGCACAACTCATGTTTCACGCGTTGGTTCAAGCGAAGCTTCTTTCATACCCTTTACATGAGGATTCTTCAGGAAGAACAACTCATATTCGCCTTGTCATAGGGCGCCGAGCACAACCTGATGGCGTATGAGGCATACGATATCAACGGCTAGACATTCTACACCGAGGAAAGGACATGAAGAAGCGATGGTTATCGTAACTCCGGGTAACGATGGAATCCTACACCGGTAACGACAAGGACAGATCTTGCGGAAGGATTGAGGAGATCCGGGAGCTGAGCTACTGTTGGAGAGAAGGTCCCGATGTTACGTGTCGAGATGGGCCAAGAGCGTCATAAAGAAGACCGGTATTTCACCACCATGGTTATACCCGGCCAAATCCAAGACCGCGGGCACAAACGTCACCACGAAAAATGAGCCATGGGTACTGGCTTCCCAAGTGGACCAATGCTTCTTCATTACCGACCCGCCAAAGCCCAGTCGTGTGTTCGTGAGGAGAGGCAAAAGGAAGATCATCGAAATGGATGGAGTCGCCAATGAGCAAGACTTGACAAGGCACGGCGACCGAAGATGGAACATGACGACGACGATGAAGTATCAGCATACACCACAAGAAGAAGCAGGACCACGCTACCTAAAGGACGTCCGTTCAAGAGAAGAACTCCATTTACGAAAAATAAGGGCAAGAAGATTGTGAACAGATAGCTAACTAAGATCGATTGTATTTAAATTGTAGCCTTCATTTCTCGATTGTATTTCATGGGCACTTTTTGAAAAAATATTGAATATTCATGGGCACCCTCCCCCGCTCCACCGCCGCCGCCGACACCCGCACCCTCCCCCGCTCCACCGCCGCCGACGACCCCCCGCACCCTCCCCCGCTCCACCGCCGCCGACGACCCCCCGCACCCTCCCCCGCTCCACCGCCGCCGATG
This sequence comes from Aegilops bicornis, assembly GCA_021605145.1. Lineage (NCBI taxonomy): Eukaryota > Viridiplantae > Streptophyta > Magnoliopsida > Poales > Poaceae > Aegilops > Aegilops bicornis. The sequence goes on along the minus strand of CM038672.1, from coordinate 324,228,530 downwards.
ACCCCCCGTACCCTTCCCCGCTCCACCGCCGTCGCCGACCCCCCGCACCCTTCCCCGCTCCACCGCCCACGACCTCCGCACCTCCCGCTCCACCGCCGCCCACCCCCGCACCCTCCCCGCTCCACCACCTTGAGCCCCCGCACCCTCCCGGCCTGCTCCACCGCCTTGAGGATAACAAATTTGATTATATTTGATTATATTTTCAAATAACAAATTTGATGATATTTTCAAATAACAAATTTGATGATATTTTTTCATATTCATAAATATTTTCAAATAACAAATTTGATGATATTTTTTAAAAAATTATTACAGTTTTTATAAAAAAATTATTACTGTTTCATATTCATATTCATTTACCAAAAAATTATTAGATGCAACAAAAAATAATAAAAAAACATACTAATGGCGCACCGCTAGGTTGGTGTGTCATTGCTATCTAAAAAAAGATTTCTAATGGCGCACCACTCGGGGGTGTGCCACTGCTATAAAGAAAACATACTAATGGCGCACCGCTTGGGGGTGCTCCATTAGTAATCTTCCCCCTAGCTCTAACTCGCCCGACCCCTTTGTCCCTCCCTCTTGCCAGATCCACTTCCCCCCGTGCCCCGACCCACGACGTCGTCGCCCATACGTGCGCCGCCGCCCCGCCCGCGTCCCACCACTGCAGCTCCGCCATCACCGACGCCTCCGTGACCTCGCCGTCGCCGACAGCCTCCCCGCGTCGGCCCCTGCCCTGCGCCGCCTCTACCTTAGTCCGAGCACGGGGTGCAGGACGATGACCGCCGCCGACCCGCGAAGCACGTGGCCGCCGGCCTCCCACGACCAGCAGGCGCCCGGGGAGGACCGCCGTCGTCTTCCCTCTTTGACTACGAGGACCGGACGAGCTGGGACCCTGACCCGACCCTTCGCCGACCCGACCCGACCCCTCTGGCGGCCGGCCGCGCCGCCAGTACCTCTCCTCCTTCCTCCTTCCTCCCTCTCCACCCTTCCCCATTCCCTCCCTCCCTCCCCTCGTAGTGGGTTCAGACAAATTCAGTTAGGGTTCAGACAAATTCAGTCACAAAATTCAGTTAGGGTTCAGACAAATTCAGTTAGATGATATTCAAACGCTGCTTGCTGAATGGTCTGAGGACAAGTTAGCTACTATCAAAAAATTTAGTTAGGTACTGTCAAAAAATTCAGTTAGCTAATGTTCAGACAAATTCATTAACACTGCCTTAACAAATTACTAACTGTCCAAAAATACAGTTAGCTACTGTCAAAAAATTCAGTTAGGTATAGTAAGCATCATGTAAGAAAATGGCCATAATGTGCCCTGATAATGATGTATTTTGTCATAAAAATATCATATTTGTGACAGTTAGGTACAGTTAGCGTCAGTTAGGTATAATTAGGTACAGTTAGCATCAGTTAGTTGTCATAAAAAAATTTAGTTAGGTACAGTTAGCATCAGTTAGGTACAGTTAGGTACAGTTAGCTACTGTCAGGTGATACGTCTCCAACGTATCTATAATTTATGAAGTATTCATGCTATTATTTTATCCATCTATGATGATTTATATGCATTCATATGCCATTCTATATGAGTTTTGTGACTAACCTACTAACCTAGAGCCCAAAGTGCGGCTTCGCTTTTCTCCTTGTTTTAGTGTTTTACGTAAAAGGGATACGAAACGGAGTCCAATTGACGTGCCAATTTTTGAGGATTTTTTATGGACCAAAAGAAGACCACGGAGCATCGGAGTTGGGCCAGAAGAGTCCCGGGCTACCCACGAGAGTGGGAGGCGCGCCCCCCTCCCTAGGGCGCGCCCCCCTATCTCGTGGACAGCCCGGAGACCTTCCTGACGTGAAACCAACGCCAAAAATTCCTATAAATACACAAACCTTCGGGAATTAACCTAGATCGGAAGTTCCGGCGCCGCAAGCCTCTATAGCAACGAGAAATCAATCTAGGCCCTCTCTGGCACCCTGCCGGAGGGGGCCATCATCACCGGAGGCCGTGGAGGAGGATCTCGGAGGGGGCATCATCGCCATGAAGGCCAAGGACCAGAGGGGGAAAGCCATGGAGGAGGAAGCACAAGGGGGAGAACCTCTCCTCCTCTCTTCCGGTGGCGCCGGAGTGCCATCGGGAGGGGAATCATCGCCACGGTGATCGTCTTCATCAACATCACCATCATCAATCACCATCCTCATCTGTTTTACGCGGTCCACTCTCCCGCAAACTGCTGTAATCCCCTACTTGAACATGGTGCTTTATGCCACATATTATGATCCAATGATGTGTTGCCATCCTATGATGTTTTGAATAGATATCTTTTGTCTTTGGGTTGATTGATGATCTAGATTGGTATGAGTTGTATGTTTTACTTTGGTGCTGTCCTATGGTGCCCTCCATGTCGCATAAGCGTGAGGGAGTCCCGCTGTAGGGTGTTGCACTACGTTCATGATTCGCTTATAGTGGGTTGGTGAGTGACTGAAACACAAACCCGAGTAAGAGGGATTGTTGCGTATGGGAATAAAGAGGACTTGATGCTTTAATGCTATGGTTGGGTTTTACCTTAATGATCTTTAGTAGTTGCGGATGCTTGCTAGAGTTCCAATCATAAGTGCATATGATCCAAGTAGAGAAAGTATGTTAGCTTATGCCTCTCCCTCATATGAAACTGCAATAGTGATCACCTTTCTTGTTAACAATTGCCTAGGACAATTCCGCACACCGATCCACCATTATTCCACACTCGCTATTTATATTATTTAGTAATATATTCTAACTTTATGATAACAGCACCTACTTTTATGTTTTAGCTCTCCGATATCTTACAAAGTTATCCTCTTCATACCCACAACATAGTTTTATTTCTCGTTGCTAGTTGGAAGCAAACGTCCGATTGTCATGAGAGTCGTGTCGGTGGCAGATAGGGCTTGAGAGAATATTGATCTTATCTTTAGCTCCTTGTGGCTTCGACACTCCATACTTATCACTTCCACCTTTGGAAAGTGCTACGATGATTCCTTGCACTTGGGGATTATCAAGCTCTTTTTAAGGCCGTTCTTGGGAGCAATAAGCGTGGGGTTGATATTCTCGTGTGTGCTTGTTTGCTTCCTTCACTAAGTATATTTTGTTTTTCCTTTTTGTTTCTATTTAGTTGTGGGTGAAACATACAAAAAAATTAAAAAATGAAAATACATAAAAAATTATTACTTGCCTCTCATGCCTAAAAAGTTTTTCAAAAAAGAGAAATGATTGGAAAGTTATGCATTGAAGAAGTGAGGGTCGACCTTGACCACTTGTGTTCATGCTCACGGAAACAATGTAGAATTTTTCATGGAAGTTTCTCTGTAAATAATTATCCCCTTGTATATATTCATTGTATTATAAAAATAATGTGCCAAGCCTTGGTTTTAGGATGATTAGATTGCTTGTTTACTATGTGCAAAACAAAAACAGAAACTTTGGCTGTAGTGCGTGAATTTACATTTTTTACTGGAAAGCCAAATGGGTCTGAAACTTTTTTCACATTACTTATGTACAAATTTTTCAAATTTTCAAATTTAGTTTATAATTTTAGGAGTTACAGAAGTTTGGCAAACTTCCAGATTACTACAGACTGTTCTGTTTTTAACAGATTCTGTTTTGTGTGTGTTGTTTGCTTATTTCGATGAATCTATGAGTAGTATCGGAGGGTATGAACCATAGAGAAGTTGGAATACAGTAGATTTAACATCAATACAAATAAATAATGAGTTCATTACAGTACCTAAAGATAGTCATTTGTTTTATTACACTAACGGATCTCACAAGTTTTTGTTTAAGTTTTTGTGAATGAAGTGTTTGAAGAACGAGGAGTTACCGATGTGAGAAGAATAAAGAGAGGCAAGAGTTCAAGCTTGGGGATGCCCAAGGCACCCCAAGTAAATATTTCAAAGGGTACTCAAGCATCTAAGCTTGGGGATGCCCGGTTGGCATCCCATCTTTCTTCTTCAACGATTATCGGTATACCTCGGTTTTTGTTTTGTTCACATGATTTGTGTCCTTTGTATTTTTATTTTTATTCAAGAACCATGCTAGCATGAAATAGCTCTTCATTTATTTATAGAATAATTCATGAGCTTCACTTATATCTTTTAAGTATGATCTTATAGAATTGCTCTTTGTGCTTCACTTTAATCTTTTGAGTATGGTTTTATAGAATGCTTCATGTGCTTCACTTATACATTTTGAGCTTGGATATTGGTTAGTTGTAGAATGCTCCATTAACTTCACTTATATCCTTTGGAGTATGAGTAATACTATCATTTAAAAGTGGGTTTGGAAGAGTGTCAACTTTAGGAATTAGTGCTCCCACTATTTTGGAGGTGTTGAATCTTAGTGTGATATTTATGAAAGTGGATTTGGAAGAGTGTCAACTTTAGCTAGTAATGACTCCACTATTTTCGAAGAGGTTCCAATTGAGTATGAGAACAAAGTTGCTATCCATGATGCTAATGAAAATTATTATGAGGGAGGAATACATGCTTGTAGGAGTTGCAATAATATCAAGTTTCCTCCCTATGTGCTTAAAGTTTTGATGTTATACTTGTTTTGCTTTCCTATGCTAGCTGATTCTTGTTCCCATAAGTTTTGTGCTCACAAAATCCCTAGGCATAGGAATTTGGTTAGAATCAATTGTGCTAGTCATATTCTTCATGATGCTCTCTTTATGTTTCAATTCTTACCTTTTATGTGAGCATCATTGAAATCATCATACCTAGCTAAAAGGCATTAAAGAAAAGCGCTTGTTGGGAGACAACCCAATATTTATCCTTACTATTTTTTTTGTGTCCACATGATTAAGATACTGTAGTAATCATGTTTTTTGCTTTTTGTTTCAATAAAGTGCCAAGTAAGACCTTTGGGAAGACTTGGGTGAAAGTTAATGTGATCTTGCTGTAAAAAACAGAAACTTTGCACTCACGAGATTAGCTGTCATTTTTTACAGAAGAGTGCTTTTGAGTTGATTATTTTTGCAGAAGATTAATAGACAAATTACTCACTTCCACCAATTTATTTCATAATTTTTGGAGTAGCATAAGTATGGTTATTGTTCAGATCATTACAGACTGTTCTGTTTCTGACAGATTCTGTTTTCATTGCATAGTTTGCTTGTCTTCTAGTTTCTATGACCTATATTCTTCAATATAAATTGTAGAAATGATATGGTACAGTAGGAATTGTGTGAGAACAATTATGAACCTTGTCTTTGTAATTACCAAAGTGAATGGTTTGCTCTTTATCATACTAACCTATCTCACGAAGTTTGGCCAAGTTTTGTGTGATTGAAGTTTTCAAGTTTTGGGTGAGATATCGATATGAGGAGAATAAGGAGTGGAAAGACCCTAAGCTTGGGGATGCCCAAGGCACCCCAAGGTAACATTCAAGGAAGACTCAAGCGCCTAAGCTTGGGGATGCCCCGGAAGGCATCCCCTCTTTCGTCTTCAAAACTATCGGTGCACCTTACTCGGAGCTATATTTTTATTCGTCACATGATATGTGTTTAACTTGGAGCGTCATTTTATTTTGTTAGTATTAGCCTGGTGTTATTTATAATAGTGTTTTGCATTTTTAGTTTCAATAAAAATGTCAAGGATAGCCTTTACCATGCTTATTTTGCAAGTATACATGTTACTGTTTGAAAACAGAAAGTTTACCGCTGTTGCAAAAATTCCTTAGAAAAGTCAGAATGTGCTAAAATGTTGAAACATTTTGCATAATAAGCTCTGATAAATTTACTACAATGGGAATTTTCTTTCATAATTTTTGGAGTTAGGGAAGTATGATGAATCTTGCATTCTTTACAGACTATACTGTTTTGGCAGATTGCTGTTATGGTTGCATTGTTTGCATATGTTTGCTTGTTTAATGATTCTAATTGAGGATAGGAGTGTTAAATATGCAGAGGCATTTAGTATGCAATGTTGAATAATAATTTTAGTAATTTGTTACAGTAGAAAAATGATAAGGTTTTGCATTGGTTTATACTAACCTATCTCATGAGTTCTTGTTGAGTTTGGTGTGTATGAAGCTTTTGAGATTTAGGAAACCGACGTATAAAAGGAATTAAGGAGACACAAAAGCTCAAGCTTGGGGATTCCCAAGGCACCCCAAGACATTATTTCAAGAAGTCTCAAGCATCTAAGCTTGGGGATGCCCCGGTAGGCATCCCACCTTTTCTCCTCAACAACTATCGGTTAGTATCGGTTGAACCTAAGTTTTTGCTTCTTCACATGAGTTGTGTTATCCTTGCAATGTCATTTTATTTTGTTTTGCTTGCTGTTTGAATAAAATCATTAGATCTGAAATATTGAATGAAAAGAATCCTCCCATGGCTAGTTAATAATTTTACTACTCGGTGTTCTTCACTCATATCTTTTGGAGTAGTTTGTCATTTGCTCACATGCTTCATGTCTATCCTATGAGTAAATGGTTGAATGAATTGAATGTCATAAACCTGAAGTTTTATATGTTTCATATGCTTATAACTTGGTTAGTGACGACTTCACACATAGAAAGTATGAGGCATAAAAGTTATTGAGAGTTGGCAAACGTAGTTTTGGTCATCGTTGCAATTAATAGGAAGTAATAAGGAAAGAGAGGTTCACATACAAATACATTATCTTGGACATCTTTTATGATTGTGAAGCACTCATTAAGTATGACATGCTAAAAGAGTTGACGTTGGACAAGGAAGACAACGTAATGGTTTATGTTCTCCAACATCTCAGTTAAAGTATATTGTCCTTGACCTTCCAAACATGTTGAGCTTGCCTTTTTCCCTCATGCTAGCCAAATCCCTTGCACCAAGTAGAGATACTACTTGTGCTTCCAAATATCCGTAAACCCAGTTTTGCCATGAGAGTCCACCATACCTACCTATGGATTGAGTAAGATCCTTCAAGTAAGTTGTCATCGGTGCAAGCAATAAATTTGCTCTCTAAATATGCATGACTTATTAGTGCGGAGAAAATAAGCTTTGTACGAACTTGTTGTGGAAGTAATAAAAGCGACGGAATGCATAATAAAGGTCCACATACAAGGGGCAATATAAAGTGATGTTCTTTTGCATTAAGATTTTGTGCATCAACCCTAAACGCGCATGACAACCTCTGCTTCCCTCTGCGAAGGGCCTATCTTTTACTTGATGTTTTTACTTTATGCTTGAGTCAAGGTGATCCTCACCATTCCCTTTTTCATTTTATCCTTTGGCAAGCTCTTCGTGTTTGAAAGATCATGATATATATATATATATATCCAATTGGATGTAAGTTAGCATGGGCTATTATTGTTGACATCACCTAAAGGTGAATACGTTGGGAGACAACACAATAAGCCCCTATCTTTCTCAGTGTCCGGCTGAAATTCCATAACCACAAGTATTGCGTGAGTGTTAGTAATTGTAGAAGACTATATGATAGTTGAGTATGTGGACTTGCTGAAAAGCTCTATTTTTGACTCTTTCTGATGTTATGATAAATTGCAATTGCTTCAATGACTGAGATTATAGTTTGTTAGTTCTCAATGAAGTTTCTAAACCATACTTGACATTGTGAATAGATTGTTACTTGATCATGAAAAGTTTTATGAGATAAGCTACTATTATGACACATATTGATGCTAGAAAAGGTGATTGAAATTATCTTTGATCAAACTTGTGCACCTGCTAGCATTCACACTTAATAAATTATTTCTTTTATCATTTACCTACTCGAGGACGAGCAGGAATTAAGCTTGGGGATGCTGATACGTCTCCAACGTATCTATAATTTATGAAGTATACATGCTATTATTTTATCCATCTATGATGATTTATATGCATTTATATGCCATTCTATATGATTTTTGGGACTAACCTATTAACCTAGAGCCCAGTGCGGTTTACATTTTCTCCTTGTTTTAGTGTTTTACAGAAAAGGGATACCAAATGGTGTCCAATTGACGTGCCAATTTTTGAGGATTTTTTATGGACCAAAAGAAGACCACGGAGCATCGGAGTTGGGCCAGAAGAGTCCCGGGCTGCCCACGAGAGTGGGGGGCGCGCCCCCCCTAGGGCGCGACCCCCTATCTCGTGGACAGCCCGGAGACCTCCCTGACGTGAAACCAACGCCAAAAATTCCTATAAATACAGAAACCTTCGGGAATTAACCTAGATCGGAAGTTCCGCCGCAAGCCTTTGTAGCCACGAGAAATCAATCTAGGCCCTCTCCGCACCTGCCGGAGGGGCCATCATCACCGGAGGCCATGGAGGAGGATCTCGGAGGGGCCATCATCGCCATGAAGGCCAAGGACCGTAAAGGGAAAGCCATGGAGGAGGAAGCACAAGGGGAGAACCTCTCCTCCTCTCTTCCGGTGGCCGAGTGCCATCGGAGGGGAATCATCGCCACGGTGATCGCTCTTCATCAACATCACCATCATCATCACCATCCTCATCTCTTTTACGCGGTCCACTCTCCCGCAAACCGCTGTAATCCCCTACTTGAACATGGTGCTTTATGCCACATATTATGATCCAATGATGTGTTGCCATCCTATGATGTTTTGAGTAGATATCTTTTGTCTTTGGGTTGATTGATGATCTAGATTGGTATGAGTTGTATGTTTTACTTTGGTGCTGTCCTATGGTGCCCTCCGTAGTCGGCAAGCGTGAGGGATTCAGCTGTAGGGTGTTGCAATACGTTCATGATTCGCTTATAGTGGGTTGGTGAGTGACTGAAACACAAACCCGAGTAAGAGGGATTGTTGCGTATGGGAATAAAGAGGACTTGACGCTTTAATGCTATGGTTGGGTTTGACCTTAATGATCTTTAGTAGTTGTGGATGCTTGCTAGAGTTCCAATCATAAGTGGATATGATCCAAGTAGAGAAAGTATGTTAGCTTATGCCTCTCCCTCATATGAAACTGCAATAGTGGTCACCGGTCTTGTTAACAATTGCCTTGGACAATTCCGCACACCGATCCACCATTATTCCACACTTGCTATTTATATTATTTAGTAATATATTCTAAATTTATGATAACAGCACCTACTTTTATGTTTTAGCTCTCCGATATCTTACAAAGTTATCCTCTTCATACCCACAACATAGTTTTATTTCTCGTTGCTAGTTGGAAGCAAGCGTCCTGTCATGCGTAGAGTCGTGTCGATGGCAGATGGGGCTTGAGATAATATTGATCTTACCTTTAGCTCCTTGTGGGTTCGACACTCCATACTTATCACTTCCACCTTTGGAAAGTGCTACGATGATTCCTTGCACTTGGGGATTATCATCAGGCTTGTTAGATTAATCTTCAGTTTACTTGACTTTTGAGCCTGCTAGTAGTTTACTTCCATGAGTTGTTTTACTGACATGGCACATTTGCAATGGAGTTTTATATATCTTTAGCCACAGTTTACTTGACTTTCAGGTTTGCTCGGCTCTTTACTTTACTTTAATTCTCAAGTGGTCGATTTCTTCTCCCTCGTGTGGCATCACTGCTATATGACAAGTATTAGTAAGCAAAGATTTTGTATGCTATCCCCATTGATTTTGGGGGCTTTATTGCTTTGCTTGGATTTTGATTTTGATTTCTACTATTGGATTGGGTTGAGGACAAGTTTTGTAGGTCTGGACCTTCAAATTCCATTCCTAGGTAGGGTAGCAACAACCAAGAGCTTAATTACTTAGTTTTGACTACATGTCTCACAATCTCTAGGCCTCAGAGTATGTAGGCTCTAGAATTCAATTCAGATAAGCACCTATCTATCATCGCTTTCATTTCATTCTCACTTTGTTTCACCTATATATGTATGCTATATATCCTCCCTCTCCACAAACAAACATAGATAGACCATTTCTTACTCTAGATAGGTATGTACCCAATTCCTACACTAGATACATAGATAGGCGCAGCAGCTTAATCGCTCCCAAATCCTCCTCCTTCAAGGACCACTTCTGCCATTTCTTTGCTCCATATAAATTGCAGACAAACAAATTAATGTGCTCATATATTCACATTGCAGTCAGTCAAACAAGTTAATGTGCTCAATTTATCTCATGTTGATCTCATGAGTTAGGTACAGTTTGCCGGAACGGAAGTTATCTCAATTACAGTATGCATGTTTTGCTTAGTTGAAGAATCTGAGATATTCTGATACGAGTTTGTGGCTTAAATTTGCTTGTTCTTTGTTGTTGCCCATGATGTGCAACATATGCAGCTAGATTGTTCCTGCTCTTGTGTATCTGGTTTTATATTTATAACCTGCCATTACTGGATATTCCAATTGTGGTGTCCCTGTGATATAGGGTTGGCCGTTTAATTGATACATACCAAATTTTGCGGTAGCAGTGGTTGTTTCCTGATCAATCATGCCTAGTAGACTTTTAATTAATTAGGAGCGGTGAACCCTTGTTTTGGAAACTTGAAACCGATCGGCTGTTTAGCAATGTTTAGTAGGACCGAATTGTAGTAGCGCATTTACAGGGTAAGCTTGATGCATTCTTTCCAGTATGTGTTCTTCTCTACTTGATGGTGTGATGAAATGGTGCTTGATCTAAAGTTAGAAAGCAAGAGTGTGACAAAGTTATGTCAGGGCGTAGTTTGTGATGATGCTACTTGTGATCTTGTAATGATGCTACTTGTGATCTTGTGATGATGCTACTTGTGATCTTCTAAAATGACCCATTGGCGACTTCATTACGCGGGGATAATGATTTTGCAGGTACCCCGAGAGGCACTTGAGTTTGCGGAATGTCGATTAACTTCCGCTCCGGCAAATTCGGGTACTCCATATGTCCTATTTTCAGCAAAGGTCATGCTGAAATTTTCCGTGAATTTTAGCATGACTTTGCTAAAAATAGGACATATGGGGTACTAACATTTAATGCATGGGCTGGGGTATCTTAGTACTTAATTAAGTAGGATCAACTGCCCTGCCATTCTTGCTGCATTAAACCATAGGTGGCAATAGAGCCAAGTGATCAGGCCCAACTTTTAATTCTCCTTCCCTTTTCTTGATAGGTTATATTATTAGAAGATACCCATATATATCAGTCAACCTAGGGTGCCTCGGCATCGATAGACCCTAAATGATGAAAACTTAACTTAGCATTTAGGGTGTCTCGGCGTCGACAAACCCTAAATTATAAAACCTTGGCTTTTAGGGTGCCTCGGTGTCGATGAGAACCTAAATGATGTACGCTTAGGCTTTTAGGGTGCCTCGGCGTCCACAAACCTAAATGATAAAAGCTTAGTTTTAGGATGCCTCGGTGTCGACAAACCATAAATGATGAGACCATGATCTTGTTCCTTGACAATAACCAACTTTTTGACCAAACTTTTTTCCTATTTAGAGCGAAACATGGCCCACAACAATGAGGCCGGCGGTTCGGGCGGCAAGCAATTCTGGGAGCTGTCCCAGGAGATGGAGGAAGAACCTCACCGCTATGAGGACGCCGCGGAAGACACCGATCCTGACTACACAACCCCTAGTGGTGTCGGGGATGCCACCACTGATGGTGCCGCCGAGGATGCCACCACTGATGATGGCGGCGCACGCACATATGGCAGCCAACTGAAGAAGCAACGGATGGACTGGCGCCCGAACATGCTCGGCACCGTTAAGGAGGAATTTACTGAAGTGAACTCCGACGCACATCCAATGGCGCCCAAAGAATTAGTCAAGGGGTACTCGGTTCAGCTCGGGAGCATTCTCCGGAGCACCGTCTCGATCACACCGAGAACCTAAGGCATAAGGACCGAGGGACTTTGCGCAACCTCCTCTTCACGGTTACACGAACGATACAAGTTCCCGCTGACTTTGCAAACACACGCCTCTCGTGGAATAAAGTGAACAAAGGCCCTCACGAGGATGAGCACGACCTGCCTACTTGGAGAAGCGCGGTGAAGAAAATGATTAACAAAGGTGATAGTTATGAGAATATCAAGGCGAAAAATCCTTCGATCAGCGAAGATGACTACAAGGAGTTCAAGATCAAGTGCGAGAGCAGCGCAACCTCCGAATCAAGTCAGTGGGGGAAAGAAATGCGGGAGTTGAACTTAGGGGAACACAAACTCGGTCCCGGCAGTTACAGAGTGGCGGAGCCTATATGGGACAAGGAGGACGCGGAGCGTGCCGAGCAAGGCCTACCGCCCCGCTTCAAGAAATACTGTGACAAGTAGACCAGGAACTATGTCAGGGCCCGGTACAAGGAGGACCCAGTAACAAAGGAGCTTACCACGGATCCGAAGACTAGGGCGCTTGAGCTTGTTCTGGTAAGGAAGACACCCCCGCGTAATTAGCAACATATGGTTGCATTCTAATTAATGAAGCCAAATTTCTAAATGGTTCACATTCCTTCCGCAGGAGACTGAAAGCAGTAGCACGGGTCGGCTCGAGAGCACCCCTTGGGACAACACTCTAAATAGGGCGGTGAACGTAATGAAAAACAAGGATAAGCTCAAGAAGCCGTCGTCACCGGTCGTGGTGGCCGGCAAAGGCTTGTCCACAAAATGGTCGTCATACTATAACGCTGGTGGGCGAAAGGAGAGAAAGACCAGCTCGGAAAGCCCGATCATGCGAGGTTCAAGAACTCAAGGTACAAGTGGCGCGGATTCCGGAGATTGTCCAAGAGCAAGTGCAACAACAATCGGGACCGACGCCACTGCCATGGTGCCTACCTTGATTCAGGGGGTCGACGCGTGGATTATGGCGGCCATCAGGCCGCCCGGTTCCCGACTTCACGGCCAAGAACTCGCCAAAACGCGCAGCGACGCCATTGGTGTCTCCGGAGGCGGTATTCGTGGTTCTCGGCGCCGACACGGGCATTGGAGCTTAATGCACCCGGTGTCGCCGCCGGCACCTCGCCAAAGAAGGCCCCTCCGTCAATTACCGCCCGCCGTTGGTGCCTTGACATTAGCTGAGCTCGACGCCATCACAAGAACTAATTAAGCCTCTCGGCCGAGGACTTCATCTCCTTGCCTTTGACTTGGCATCCCCGACGCCCTACATGTTTTCGCGAGGCGCCGCCGACGTTCATGCACTCTCCGCACTTCGTGAGCAGCGAGTTGGTCGATGTCGCCAAGGGCAGAATCGTTCAACCGAGCAACCCCATGTTCCACGGTAATCCGATGCCACCCACCGTGTATAGGGTTCAACTGGTTCGGGTGCTGCCAGGCTGTGACGAGTTGTTACCTCCGATTCGACCCACCGGGGCTGACGAAGATTATGTGATGACCCTCAGCACCTGTGTAAGCTGGCCCCTGCTTTGGCCGAAGAGCCAGATTCGTTTGGGGGTGGGGGACACCACCCCACAGACAACACCACCAGTCATGCCGGCGCCAAGCCATGGGAAGACCGCAGCAACGCTACCGGACATGCCGGACATCCCTATGGCACAGGATCCGAACATGCATATGGCACATGATCTGGACGACGACGACAACGATGAAGGTACATTTACCAATGTCGATACGTACTTTGCCGAACATGGGTATGAGACGAATTCATGAGGCCTCCTTCTCAAGAACCCAACCCTGCAAAAGACGATCGCGATCTAGCTGGTACCACGGAGAAACCAAATTGCAACAGCGCCGCGTCGCGGCGTTCAGTTCTCGTGAGACGCCTCCAATTGCCGACTTCACCGAGCCTCGAGATAGCCGAGGTGCGAAATATTATCAGCCCCAACACACTCAAGAAGGCGGTCTATGAGCGTAACTCGGTCCCATTACAGCAGAAGAAGAAGGGACGGAAAAGAAAGAGTAACAAGGGCGCCGGTGCGAGCCAGCCGGCACCGAGTACGATCCGTGCTCAGGACGGGCCACCTTCACCTAAGGATATCTCGAGGAGGGTGCATGTGGCGGGTAGGCCGATGCTACCGACAAATCTGCTCAATGCTGCAACCGGTGCTATGCGGAGTCTGCATGGCGTTGTTCTTTCTTTGGAGAAGCGGCGTCTCGTGAGAGAATGATGTGGCATACCCGGTTTTCGTGGCCAAGGTGCCAGAGGGCAAGGGCTTTGTGGATAATGCCATCGGGGGTACGATCGTCCTGCAGTTTGATGACATCTTCGCTATGTTTAACCTTCATCCGCTGCACTACACCTTCGTTCGGCTATTTTCACTGAGTACGGAGATGCGGATCATTAGAGACAAGACCCCGGACATCGTGATAATCGACCCCTTCAACACGCGTGCCAAGATCTTGTGCAAGGCGGGGACCGGCAAGTCACGAGTTCTTACCTCGGCGTCATTCGTAAACCCAGATAAGGATAACTTCCTCGTGCCTTACTTTCCGAGTAAGTCATCCCTCACCGCCCGTAACATATGATTTCTTAGATTTCGATCGTTCTTTTTTCTAACATTCCGTGTTTTGTGCAGTGACACACATTGCACACTCTTCCTCTTAAGCCCGAAATATTCCATCGCCACGTATTTCGACCCGGACCGTCAGTCAAAGAAAGATTACACAAATATCAAGAAAGTTCTTGATGATGTTCTCCCCGGCTACGCCAAATCTGGAGGCACTTTCACCAGGCCAGTTCGTAGGTACGGCAAGCACATGTTAAGCCCTGTCGACGTTCTCTTATCAAGCAGCGCTGGCGGTCAGAAGGATGCCTACTACGCCCTCCATCACATGCGGACGATCGTACGGGACCATCATCACCTTTTGCTACCAAATAATCTCAAAGATTGGGCTGCGAGCTTGTCGGCAATCCAGGACGCGGACATCAGACAAGAATTCTTTCGCATCCAGTCAGAGTTTGCGGAAATCATCCATCAAGATGTCCTTCGTACCTCGGGGCAGTTCTACCACAGATATCAACCGTCCAACAGTGAGATAGACACAACGCTACAAATGCAGGCTGACAACGCCCGCGATTTCATGACCATCACGAGAGACGACGGCTTCATCCACGCTCCGGTCCCTTGAGTCGAGTCGAAAGTAGTGATGCTATGTGTAGTTCTGAAACATTGATTGGCTCATGTTGTAATTAAACTTTAATGAACTTGTATGTCTCTTCGGGTTTGGACGGTTGTTCAACTTAGATGTAATCGATGCTATTTATTAGTAGGACCATGAATCGTGCTATTAATGTCTTGCTTTTCTCTTCCGATCCTTTTGTTGCATACTTATATATTGCTTATGTATTGTCATTGTTTGGCTTGTGCATAGAGATGCCGTCGTATGTCGTGTACAAGGGTAAGGTTTCCGGAGTCTACGACGACTGGGAGGAGTGTCGGAGACAGGTTCACCGTTTCAGTGGTAACAGTTACAAAGGGTACACCACTAGGGCGGAGGCAGAATCTAGATACGTGCGCTATCTAGCGGGACAGAGGAGGGAGCGTTGGAGGAACCGGATGAAGACCAGTTTCATCATGATGATGCTCATCGTGATGACCGCATCTCTCTTATATGTGATGGTAGTTTAGATGATCGATATCAACTTGTAATGTGAAGACAAACTCGCTACTCGCGGTCTCGAGACTTGTAATGTTCTAATGTATATCGATATCTATCTTTGTTCGGTCTTTTGAATTCGGTGACTAATATGATGAATTGTATTCGGAGACTAATCTTCTATTGTATTCGATGAATCTGCTGTTGCTGTGTGGTGCTGTCTATATTCTGTCCAATAATATATTTTGTAACCTGTGCAAATATCAGAAAAGAAAAAAAATCCCTAATATTCATACTAATGGCGCACCACTCAGCACTCTAATGGCGCACTGTAGAAAGGATACTAATGGCGCATCACCCAGTGCGCCATTAGTATGCCAAAGCACATGGGTAAATATGGCCCCACGGGAGGCATACTAATGGTGCATGTTGGGCTATACTAATGGCGCCTTTGCAGGTGCGCCATTAGTATTTAATACTAATGGCGTGGTGCTAGTGGCGCACCAGTAGTGCGCCATTAGTAGGCAAAACTGGTGCGCCACTAGCAGGCCTTTCCCTAGTAGTGTTACAAACTAGAAAGACTACAGGTTCAGTCATGACACAAGGAGGAGGCTCTTCGTTGCATCGAAACCCACGAATTCATGCTTTACATGGTCTATCACCCATCCCGCTACCACCCTCACGTTTTCATTAGCGGATGCATTATTCTTGGATCATAAATTACATAACAATTCATCCTCACTCCGTTTATGGACTTGAAAAAATTTAGGTCATTCCGAATGGTGCAAGATGGCTCGTCGGTGCGATCAACTTACCTTGAAAGTTGTATTCACGGTCTGTCCCGTGATGTTGTATCCATAAAGCGGCCACGATTTTGCCATAAAAACTCCATTGGAGCTCCATGACCCGCTAAAACGATCATAACCAAAAGTTGTATGCACCCACAACACACTCGCCGGCTTCGACAACATTTCGGAGGCAGGATCCGCTTGTAAAATTGAGTTCCTGACGATTTTATGTTTGAATTATACTCTACCACCCTCTACCACGCATCTGTGAGCTCACCTACGGACTGATATATGGACAATAACATATAGAACAATGCACCATCCTTCCAATAGAAACTAGAAAGACTGCAGGTTCAGTCATGACACAAGGAGAAGGCTCTTCCTTGCATCGAAACCCAAGAATTCATGCTTTACATGGTCCATCAGCCACCCTGCTAGGACCCTCATGTTTTCACCAGCGGATGCATTGTTCTTGGATCATAAAGTACATAACAGTTCATCCTACTCCATTTATGCGCTCGGAAAATTATAGGTTATTCCGAATGGTGCAAGATGGCTCGTCGGTGCGATGAACTTACCTTGAAATTTGTATTAACAGTCTGCCCGATGTTGTATCCATAAAGCGGCCACAATTTTTCCATAAAAACTCTACTGGAACTCCATGACCCGATGATGCGGAGCATCCTATGGACATCACCATGTCAAGAGTCCATTTGGCAAGTGACACGTGCGACCTCTACTTCACATACACAAAGGTGAATCATCTCCTTTACACATGCTCACTTGACACCTTCGAGGATGGTATACTACTTGATACTCCACTCATGTGCATGCATAGGTATTGTCGGAACACTACGGACGACGAGGAGGAGTGCAAGAGCCAAGGAACAACTACACCATCCGCGAGGGAAGCCTAGAAGCAACGACGGAAGAAGATGGAGCTGTTGAAGCTATAGCGGCTGGACATCCGAGCCAAGGGCTGGACATTCGGCGCCTATGCAGCCGCCCAACAGCTGCACCAACAGAAGGCCGAACAAGCTTCAGCGGTCGGACATCCGGCGTCTCCCCGGGAAATTCGGCATCGACGACAGAACGCACCAGGAATTTGCCCATATTCGGGCCGGACATCTGGCCAGTGCCCCGGACATCCGGCTACTCGCGAAGCCCCGGACATCCGGCCCCCAGCCCGGACATCCGGCGCCTTCCTGCGCGCAGAGTCCGGCCAGAGGCCCATGTATCCCTTTCCCACTTACCCTTTCGTGGCTTACACTATAAATAGACCACCTCCTCCTCCATTCTAGGGTTAGCAAAGTAGTAGCTCATTTAGGGATAGAGCTTTGCTCATCCATTACGGATCTACTCCACGAGAGAGACCGCGGCCCCTCTTACGAGAAGATCCACCTTGGATTCAAGACCCCCTTGTGGGAAGATCCTTCTAGGATTCAAGCCCCCATCTCCTTTGGATTTGGGATGAAGTCTACCATCAAGACCTCCTCACAGAGATGAACCTTACCTTGTATCTTCCCCTGTGTTGTTCATGTACCTTGTGGATCTTGTGTGTTTGATTGTCTAGTGGAAGTGTGATTGGACTTGTTCTTGAGTGTTTCCCTTGTGATTTCTCTCCGTTCTTCCCCGTGTTCTTTGTGTTTTTAGTTGGGATCCGCTCCTTTCGTGAAAGATCGGTCGTATAGGGTTCAACCCTACATCATCTTGGTATCATGAGCCACGTTGATCACGATTTCGGAGCCCCCTCTCTTTGTAGCCTTGTTTTGTTGATTTTGTCCCAAATTCGAAAATTCCCCATAAAAATAGCCCCCATTTTTTTTGTGATTTGTTGGTTTGATGATGTTTTGTTGATTTGGATCCGTGGATTCGTTGTCTCTTGAGTAGATCTAGCTTTCTCCCAAGTTTCCCCACTTTCCATCCACGAAATCTCTCCAATTTTGCCCTTGAAATCATCAATTTCTGCCCCAAATCAAGTTTCGAAGTCCAAATCCCGATCTGGAATCGTCGGGCCGGACATCCGGGCCTCAGGCCGGACATTCGGGCCATCTGGCCGGACATCCAGGCCCCAAGCCAGACATCCGGCTCCTGGAGCACAAAATTGCGCAAGTTTCTGGACATTAGGTCCCGGATATCCGGCCCCGACCCCGGATGTCCGACCCCTGGAGCATCAGCCTCCCGTGTTTCACCGTTTTGACCGTAACTTTCACATCCGGAGTCCAATTTTCGCGTTCTTTAGCTCGTTGAGTAGCTATTAACATCCTCTATCCATCTAGATAGGTTAAATCACCATTTGACTCCATCAAATATCTGGCACTTTGGCATCTTTGCCTAGGGCTTCCACCATAACTTCTGCATAAACACCACCGACTTCCGCAACCTAACACATTTTGTTCCCCATTCCATTAGTGGTTGTTTGAGTTGTGATTCGAGTCTCCTAAGGTGTTTCAGCTACTTAGGGACGGTTTCTTCTTTATCAACCACCACCATAACTTCCGCATAGGCTTGCCCACCATACACTTCCACCTAAGGATATCCCTTTGAATGAACCGGGTCAAATAAAGCTTTTATCTTCCAACTCTCCAATTTATTGTTTAGCTTATCCAACTAGTTCAGGGGTATCCAACACAGATCCTTGGAGAAAGGGTGGTCTATGGAAAACCAACTTGATCACGAACCCAACATAGCGGTCAGGTGACAAAGTGGTAATACTTCCGAGAAGATATTCGGAAAATCACAAACCACCGATATGTTATTAAGCTCGAGAACAATCTTGCTTTTCAAGGCAAGACGACATGATCAGAACAGCAAGGGATGGATACAGTCCTAACTCATTGATCGAAGAGTGCACCAGTAAAAATGGACTAGGTAGCACGATCAATCTCAGGATGGTGATTCAGTAACCAACACACTAAGGATGAGATTTTCATCCATTAACCACTAAGCAACATGGTTGCTAGGGGTATTGATTTCACACATCATGATTCACTTGTCGGCATTCCGGTTGCGACAACACGGGACCGAGGAATGAATAATGATGGCGAGAAGTATCACTGCATCAAGAATGCTTAAGAGGTGGTGCAATCCTCATGACACTCTTGTCATAAAGATTGTAATACTTCAGGGTAGAACAGAACAAAAGCTGGATTGGCGTTTTGATCTACGGAATACAATCACTTTGACCCAGTCCTAGAAATGGGCGAGGTACTGGAGTTTGTTTCTCCTAGTCATTCTGAATAGAATGGCTTAACGGACCACAAGAATAATAAGCATCGATAACACGAATGCACAATTACTCGTGACTATCAATTGATAGACGACGATCGGAATACGACTGAAGAGGGACAACTCAAAGGAACATATATCTTTCTGAGTTGTGGATGCATAGATTAGTATGTCGAGCAAAGCTCAACATTTCTTCCGGATAACCCATGCGGGAAGGTAGAACTGACAGATTCATAATGTAGACTGGAGAACTCATTAAGAGCACTCTGGTTGTAATCTTTTGGTTCAAAAGAACTCCTGCCAAGAATGGTTCATAGTATTTGGAAGAAAGAAATACCACGGACCTCGAGGACTAATACCAAGGTTACTAATAACCTAAGGGAGCTAGCAATTACTATCAACATGAAGTAAGTAGGGTGAATCTCGGGTTCAAAACCCAGAAATAGAATACCTACTAACTAAATGGCATCACGGGATGCTTTCAAGAATAATGGCCAGGATCATCACACTGGGGATGCAAAAGCGTTGCTAGATTACTAGATGATCCCTAAGACACCTAGGGTCATAATAATAATTCCAACATATACGACGAGGTAACGGAGTACCTCAACTCGACGATTAGTGTGGTTAATCTGGCCCAAAGGAACATCGAGAACAGACGGAAAGGATTTGCAAATGCATCAGACTATTTAGAAACCTGGGATGACTCGGACAGCATAACGGCTGTAAATGCTCAGAAAAAGGTTTGAGACATTCACAAGGATTTGCATAGTCACTTAACAACATCATAACAAGGTTCTGGTTCAATTGACAACACACCGAAGTAGTAGGAACTGAATTGAGGCTTGGACCCAACAATCCTAAGATTCTACGGATTAGTAACGCGTGATCCTGATAGAAAGACGAGAAGCCTAGTTCTTAATCCCCGTAGAAAAGAAGAGGATGACTCAGATCAGAAGGCATAAGGTAAAGGAGTAAAAAGAGCCTTACGTTCCCTTCCACAATCAATTCCCTTATATAACTAAAGCATTTCTAGACGCAACTTGACCAGTTTGGCTTTGGTAATCCCACAGCAACAAAGCTCGATACCAAAGCTGTCAGACCCCGATTCCAAGTCACATCGATCCAAATTGTAACACCTCATATCACTTTGCGACCTCACGCACGGTATTCCCACCAGGTGTCGCCTTACCATGGCCCGGACTGTTTGCGCCTTTTGGCTCACGTATATGACAAAGGTCGCTAGCATCCATATGACAGAGAACCGGGCCGACATGACTAGTCGTGAACCCAAAGTGGCACTACCTTATAGGGACAGGCATACATGAATCAACATCAAGCATGTCGGTCAAGAACGTGCGAATCCGGGCTGTAACCTTTGGGCTAACAGACTCGGGAACTCGGGCTGTAGCAGGCTAAGCAGGACTCGGATGTTACCGCTGACATTTCCCGATGTATACAGAACGAGCAGTGAATCACATGCCGGCCGATCAAGTGTTCCGAGCAGCAGTAGTCTTTGGGCTAGCAGGACTCCGGTGAACCGGCCAGAAGGACTACTATGGCTCATGGAAGCACAAGACTACATTTCCCCATAAGAGAGGCTACCAAGGATAAACAACTAGGTTGTCGGATCCCACACATACTAGGCATTTCAATCATACACACAATATGCTCGATATGTGTAAATACAACATGGCATCACAACATAACTCTCTGACTCAAGTATTTATTCATTAGGCTCCGAGGAGCGAGATAATACAAACATGGGTCTCATGACCCAACATTCAGAGCATACAAGTCAAAGCACATGCGGAAGCTTAACATGTCTGAGTACAGACAACTAAAAATGAAAAAGGGCTGAGAAGCCTGACTATCTACCAGATCCCGCCGAGGCTCAAGATCGTAGCTGAGGTATCAAGCTAAACGTCGAAGTCCACATGGAACTACTAGCGAGACTGACGTCTCTCTGCAAAAACATAAATTAAGCAAACGTGAGTACAAATGAACCCAGCAAGACTTACATCAGATCTAACTACATATGCATCATTATCAACAAAGGGATGGTGGGGTTTAACTGCAAAGAAGCCAGCTTTGACTCAGTGGCTATCCTGTACTACGACTGCAAGTAACTCTTTTGAGGTGGCGCACCCGAGTCCACATATTCATCAAATCAATACACCACTATGGATCCGCCCCCGTCTCCCTGCGAGAACGCCATCCATAGCACTCACGCTTATCTTGCGCATTTTAGTGTATCCACTTTCACTTGTCTATGAACTGTACAGGCAACCCAGAAGTCCTTTACCGCGGACACGGCTATTCGAATAGATAATGTTAACCCTGCAGGGGTGTACTTCTTCACACACGCCCTCGCCACTTACCACCATGTACACATCGTGTATCTCGGCAACCTTCAAGCCGGAAGCCTGGCGAGGGAGTCACCACGACCGACTAACCACACAAGTCTCTAGTCCAGTTTATCGCCTATTCGGGTTCCATCCGCAAGGAGATCCGGTGGGGTGTCGCTCATGGCCCCAAATGATGTGTGCAAGGTTCCCAAGCCCACCTCGGACGGATGGATCTACGCTTGGTACACCGTACACGGTGCCTAGTCTGTCCCAAGCCCACCTGTCTGGGTACCACTTGGTAGACTACTAACACTACCTACAAACACCGAAACTAGTTGCAACTCCTGGACAGAGATCAGGTTGATTAATAAGTCGAGAGCTTGGAGCGCCGGAGCCCAATGTGTGGTAGTAACTGTTCATGGATCACAGTACAGTAACTCAGTTCACGAGGACGGCTGCAATGAGACAACCCACCATGTATACCTACATGGCCTCTCACCGCTATCTTTACCAAATCGTGTTCACACACTTAGCTCTCATCAAGAGGGACATGTTCACCACATTCCAATTCATCCCCGATGAATCGGACACGACTCAACTCTAAGCGAGTGCATGACAACAAGCATGAATGAGTAGGCACATCAGGCTCAAATAACTCCTACTCATGCTAGTGGGTTTCATCTATTTATCTTGTGGCAATGACAGGTCATGCAGAGGAAAGGGGTTCAACTACCGCAGCATGTAACAGTTGAGCGTGGTTGTCCTAATGCAAAGAAAAGAGAGCAGGAGCGAGAGAGTGGGATTGTATCGGAATGAACAAGGGGGTTTTGCTTGCACAGCACTTCAAGATAGCATTGAGTCTTCATCGCTGTCAACGATCACAACGTCGGAACATCGCTTCACCGAGAGGGGACAAATACCGCAAATGTAGAGAAGGAAACACAATCAATGCAATGCACAATATGATGCATGCTCATGACATGGCAATATGAGTGTGTTAGCCTAATGCAACTACAACCAGATGGATTTGGGTCATATTGAACCAAAGGTTCAACCCCAAATTCAAATTATGAATTCAAATAGTGCCTTATCATGTTTTGCACTAAATAGCGAGGTTAAGTTGTTTAAACATGCATGAAACAAGTGCAGATGGATGGATTGGATTTTTCTGATCATTTTACATATATAACTTATTTCATTTGGAGGTACGGTTGAATTTCTATGATTTTTAGAAGTTTAGGACATTTTTTGGATTTTCTGATTTATTTTAGATCCGTAAAATCATTAATTGCATTAGCACCGTGTCATGCCTGCGCCAAGAGGTCAACTGGGTTGACCAGGTCAAACCTCGACGTGTGGGGGCCACGTCGGCTGACATTAGAGCTAATCCGGTCAAACCAGTCTTGTTGACCGGGGTTTGACCACCAGGGCCCACCGCGGAGGCGTAGGCGGTTTAATCAGCGGGGTTAGCGCCTAATTGACGTGCCACGTCGGTGTGGTTACGCCGGCGATGAACCGACGCGGCGGCGATCGCCGGCCACGGATGGCCGCGCGGTTAGGTGCGTTGGAGAGCCTGTGGTGCGGGGCATCCAGTGGTGGTGGTGGGGATGCCGGGGACGGCGTGTAGCGGCGCCCGGTGTGAAACTCAGCGGCGCAGGGCACCGGTGATGTCTTGAGTGGCGCCCTGGTGCATCTGGCGGGAAGGCGCTAAGCGAGGCTCAGAGCGGGGCGGCAAGCTCGGTGGACACGCACCCGGGACCAGATGGTCACCGGAGTGTCGTCGGCGGTGAGCATGGGCGGTGGCCGGAGATCGGGCGCGGTGGGAACGGCGGCTACGACACAGACGCCACCGTCAATGATGACTCCTACTACACCGGAGGTGCCTACTACGCAGGCCGGCGATTTACCGGGAGTAGTTTAGGAGGATCCAGTGCAGAGGCCTGCGCCTCTTCGTCTCAGATCCCAGTTTGTGCTAGCCATCTTATGGCAACTTGTTTAACTTATGTCTGTCTCAGATATTGTTGCTTCCGCTGACTCGTGTATGATCGAGCACTTGTATTCGAGCCCTCGTGGCCCCTGGCTTGTATTATGATGCTTGTATCACTTATTTTATTTTAGAGTTGTTTTGTGATATCTTCCCGCGAGTCCCTGATCTTGATCGTACACATTTGCGTGTATGATTAGCGTACGATTGAATCGGGGGCATCACACCGAGCTACTCCATAAGCTTTAGTTTCTAGGTGTGAGTGAACAAGTCCGGTACCCATTCCACTATTTTTTCATCTCACATTGAGTGAAAACAGGATACATCCTCAACTTTGGGAAAATGTAACTTGGTATTGTTTATCTCATTTCCTACTCACCTCTACTCGTGTCTTGTGATGGATAGGCAAGGCATTTCACCTTCGGTCTACAACAACAACGACGAGTTCGATGCCATGAACAACTCCAACGATGCCAAGATGCAAGCTCAAATGGAGGAGATCAAAGCCCTCATCAAGTCCTACAAGCGATCTTCCTCATCTTCGAGAAGACGCTCAAGAGAATATGCTTCCGAGCTACCATCTCCGGCAAAATCACATCGGCATCGACACCATCACCAACAAGAACGTGAAGGTCAAGAGCTCAACACCAACAACCGCTCAACGACTTCACCATCTCCCTTGGCATCTTCGCCAGGCAACTTCAAGGCATCTTAAGCCTCTCACGGACATACACGGCATCTTCGCCTACAAGCACCTCAAGACTACACTCAAGAGAAGCTCCCCAAGCTCAAGTCCGCGACTTCCACGAGCAACTACGACCTCGACACCGACCACAAGATTCCTTTCTATGGGACTCAAGAACCCGAGGAGTATCTCGAGTGGGAGCGCCTAATGGACAACTACCTCAAGCTACATCAAGTTCCTCCCGAAGATCAAGTGAAGTGCGCCACAAGAAACTTCCACGACTACGCGTCCACATGGTGGCTTCACACACATTCGGAGAGCTATGACATGAGTTGGCCCAAGACAAAGAAAGCTTTGTGGTGAGAGTTCGTGCCTCCAACCTACACGAAACAACTTCTACGCCAATTGGAGAACACCACCCAAGGATCCAAGTCCATCGACACGTACTTCAAGAAGGTGAAGAATGCCTTGCGACGAGCCGGCGTGGACGACCCCATTTCGATGAAGTTCCACTTTGTGATGGGATTGAACAACGACATCTCCAAGACTATCTTCCTCGAGAACTACAAGTCCCTCGACGACAACTACATTGGTGTTCTCAAGGCGGAACAAGAACTCATGAAGGCCAAGGCTTCTCCACCCCAAGCACACTTCTCGAAGACCAAACTCAAAGACGACGAGCATGAGGCTAGTACCACCAAGATGTCCAAGTCCGACGAGCTCCAAGATGATGCTCCCAAATTCGAATTCCCCACCATCCCTATTTGTGGCATTGATGATGCCGAGTCTACCTCGACTCTTCTTCAAGATGGTGTGGCGATGACTACAACTACGGAGCCAATCAAGGAACATGCTTTGGAGGAAAGCGACAAGGTGGCGAGCAAGGATGATGCTTCCATCTTAGGAGGCAAGAGTGATGATGTGCCATCTTCGGCCTTCATCCACGGCGACGATGACGAGATGATCAAGCACGGGATTTTCCCTTCGGTCATGGAGGAGAGTGATGATGTGCCATCTTCGGCCTTTATCCATGGTGACAGTGATGAGATGGTTGAGTATTTCACCTCGACCACGGCGAAGTATGATGACTTGAGTGACTTTTCCCACCATATTGAGAGTGAGAGTGACTTCACCACTAGCCCCATATATGATGTGTTGCCACAATTCCCATGTGAGGAGAGCCACAACCCCCACCACTTGAGTGATATGAGTGACTCCACCATATGTGACTTTGAATGCACCTATTTTGAGGGAGTGAGTGAACCACCACATAGAGAGAGTGAGATAGTTGATAGGTCTCATGAGGCCATTTGCATTCTAACAAATTGACCTCTACCTCTATTGTGTCTTCTCATTTGGTGCTAGGTCCCATTTATGATGACGCGCCGATCCTCGACGACTTCGTCCTCCCTTTGGACAAGACGATGGCCATGGTGGAATATGATGCACCCCCCACATGGTTCCATGAAGATGAAGATGATCACAATTTGGTCTTTCCCACCTCACCTACACCACTTGAGTGGAATGAACAAGGTAACAAAGGTGAAGGTGATGCTCTAGTCCCACTAGTGGACATTCTTGACATTGATTGCTTGCATGATGTTGATCGACCTATTTCCATGCTTCATGCTAGTGCGACTTCCTCATGTGATGATTTCTTGCCCATTTATGATGAGTATGATGATTCTCATGTGGAGTCCATTAGTTGTGATGCCATGTTACATAGGATTTCTTGTGACAATTCTCTAGGTCACATCATGTTTGACAATCCGCTTGACTTGTCATATGCTATGCATGAGATCAACCATATGTCATATTTGCAATATCTTCATAGTGACTATGCATATGCCATTAAAATTAACCCAATTTGCACATATGGCATAGATGACAAGCCCATGGTTATTGGCAGTTGTTTTTCTTGCGATGATATTGATATGCTCCTTTGCATCATTTATCTCATATGCCATGCCATGACCACCTAGCTTCGGATATGCATTGTTTTGGATGTTGTCCATTTTCTCCATATGATGTTTCCAATATTGCTCATGAGGAGACCCCCATAGTTTCCTCATACATTTTAGGAGATTTTGATCCATCGCATCAATTGCATGATCCCAATACTTGTGTGCACAATATGCTCCCCATGAATAAACATGCTATTGATGTTCCATATACTTCTATGATAAATTTGCATCCCCATCGTGTCATACACAATAACTATTATTTCATGATGGATGACATGTTCTTATACCATGCATCATATTTCTTTGAGCGGTAATTATCTTGTGCTAACTCACACATGCACATACACATCATGATGGATGATGTGTACATTTACCACGCGCACAATTTCTTTGGTTTGTGTCTCTTTTGTGTAGGTACCTATGCATACTTGTCAACCTCACAATCCCATGAGTTAACAAAACGAGCTCTAGAGAGCAATGATGACTTGGGATCCCATGGATTGCCTTTCCCACCGCTCTCTTCACGCGAAGCCTTCGCGCATTTCTTCTACATGGCCCTCACTTAGCTATGGGTTATTTTCCATTACATATTATATGCCCATCTTGCCATGTTCACTTTGCATGATATGCTCATTCCTATGCCTTTGCCATGCATTTGTGACCCATGCTTTGCATTACTCATGATGATTGATTCTAGTACTTGTATGTGTATTTGCAAGTTTGGTGGAGATATTGTTTGTTATTGTCATGATTGCTTTGTGCCCCATGCCTATGATGATACTACGATCTTGCTTTGTGTTCGTGCTTGCGATATGTCATGTGCATTGCCTATGCCTATTATTTTCTCACATGACATGATTGCCATGATTTCCTCTAGTATGTTGCATCTTCGCACTACTAGCTTGCACGACTTGATTACTATGATTTCTTGCCTTGTTGCATCACCAATGATTCATACTTGCTCATTTCATGCATTTGATGACAACCATTTCCATGATTTGCACATGATTATTATTGCTTCTTATCATATATCTCCATATGTTGCCTCTCTCATGCTAGATGATTTGCCATGTATTGAGTGCAATTATGCCTTTAGTCATGATAATGAGCTTGCCCCCATAGCATTGTCACATATATTTGGAGATTTTGACATATTTCTTGTGAAGCATGCTTGTCCTACCTCTTTGCACCATATACCTTGTGCCATGAATATTGCCATTGTTGCATCATATTGTTCATTCACTTGTGCTTCTAATGGCTATGTGCAAGAGAAGAGAACCATCATGATGGATGATGTGTTTATCTACCATGCGCATACGTTCTTTCTTTTATTTCGTGCATGTGTAGGATAGTTGGACTTTGTGTCGACTTCTGCTTCACGTGAGTTGATCATTCGAGCTCTTGAGAGAGAACCACCTTCTACCACGACGATTCTATATCGCACTTGCTTGTACTTCGGCATTGTGAAGGACGCACAAAGACACACCTTCAAGGTGACATCTTTCTTGAGCATGGATATGACGGATCATACTACTTGTGTTGCTTGCACCATAAGACTTATTGTTCATCTTGGACTACTTGATTGCACACTTGTTAGATATCTTGCTTCGACTTGTCATTTTCACCGTTCCATGCATCATGATATATATGCCTTGTGTGTTGCATCCAATTCTTGGATTACTTGCTCCTCTCATATGTTTGGTTGCAACAATGTCATCACTTCACATATGCCATGTCCCATTGATTGGTACATGCTTAGCTCTATTGCCTCACACATGATGAACAATTGCTCTTTCTATTGTGTTGAGTGCCGCATTTATATTCACTACACACCATGCATGTATTGCTTGGATTGTCTTGCACTTGAACCATGTGTTTAGACATATCACCTTCTTTGGTGTTGTGAATGATTCTCATGCCTACCATAGACCTTTCATTGTGCAATTTGTGAATGCTTGCTATGACCTTGAGGTAGATGCTTATTCTCTTGTCAAACATACTTGCATCACTACCTCAAATTTGCATACTTGCCCCCATAATATCTTTGCTAGTGCTCGATTGATATGCTTACATGCCACGTCACAATCCTTTGTCACACCATATGCTTTGCATGAAGATGACACTTGTTTAGTGAATAACCTCTTGAATGCTTGGTTTTGCACTAAAGCTGACCACATTTGTTTTTCCAATTGTTTGTTGTCCTTACTCCTTTTGAAGGAATCATTAGACGGTGCGACATTGGAGAGTGCCCATTTTGAACTTCAAGATGACAAGTACTTGGTGAACGTCCACTTCTACACGGCGAAGCCATCTCTTTCCCATGGTGATTTGGTTTTCGATCCAAGGTCGGATCTTTCCCAAGGGAGGGGAGATGATGCGGAGCATCCTATGGACATCACCATGTCAAGAGTCCATTTCGCGAGTGACACGTGCGACATCTACTTCACATACACAAAGGTGAGTCATGTCCTTTACACGTGCTCACTTGACACCTTCGAGGATGGTATAAACTTGTATTCACGGTCTGTCCCGCGATGTTGTATGCATAAAGCGGCCACAATTTTGCCATAGAAACTCCATTGGAGCTTCATCACCTGCTAAAATGATCACAACCAAAAGTTGTATGCGCCCATAACGCACTCGCCGGCTTCGACAACATTTCGCAGGCAAGATCCGCTTGTAAAATTGAGTTCCCGACGATTTTATATTTAAAGTATACTCTGCCACCCTCTACCACCCTGTTGTGAGCTCACCTACTGCAACATCCCAAATTTTCAATTTGGAATTTTATACATAGGTCATCCATGCATATCATATTTTATTGCATTCTCTTTCCGCAATCCTCGAAATCCTACGCAACTCAAGGACCCTCGGAGAGAGTTGGGGATTTCCCTGTTTTTCATATTTGATTTTTATCAAATAATGAACCGAGGATTTTGATTTTAATTATTTTCTCTCCGAAAAATATTTCATATTGAAAATATATGAGAGGAGATAATATGACTTCTCCAAAACAATTGAAATATTGGAGGAAAAATGTTAAAATCATTTTTTGATTTTATTTGATTTTATTTGGTTTTTATTTGCAGTTAGAAAAATTGCACGTTTTCAAAATTACATTTTAGGGCCAAGAAAATGTTCATCTCGTTCTAAATATTTCATTTAGACGGTGAAAATTTGTTTTGGCATTTTTAGGTTTTTATTTTATTTTCTAGGATTTTATTTCTGTCGGTGAAATTATTTAAAAAAAAGAAGTTCCGCCGATCGGCCGAACTCCAGTCGGGCCGCCACGCCCAACCGCCTCACGCCACCACCCCTCAAGACGTTGGCGCCGCCTCACAAGACGGACCGGAGTCCGAGCGGACTCACCACCGCCGCCGCCTTGCCCCCTCCTCAAGCCGCCGCCCCCGCGCCCTTTATATACGCGCCCCCCACCCCCACCACCACACCACCACCGCCGCCCCGCCGCCCAACCCCGTCTCGCCGGAGCCCCTCGCCGGAGGTATCGCGCCGGATCCGAGCCGCCGGTTTTTTTAAAAACCGTTCGGTTTTTCTTTAGAAACCATAGTTCGTTTCCTCGGTTCTTCTAATTAGCGGACATTCGTCCATACGTTTGTTTAAACGAACGGTTTTCTCCCATTAGTTATAGATAACAAACGCTCGTTCGTTAGTCTGTTCGTCAGTTTTCTTTTATCGGATTTATCTGCGATTATTTTCAATCGCGATTTCTGATCCGATCTTTGTTTCTGTTTATCTTTTCGCTCGTTAGTCGGAATCGGGCGATTCGAACGCCTAGAGTTTCATCTCGAGACCCTCTTTCTTTTTAATCAACTTAAACAAGATTTCGATACTGTAAAATTTGACTTTAGTTCAGATTAGTAAACGGATCTTGTTTTTTTCGCCGTTTGAGTTTCGTTGCTCCGTTTGATTTGATTCTTTTTGCGAATCGGAGTTCTTAAGTAGAACTTTCTGGTCAACCTCTTTTATTTGAGTTTTTCTTGTGCATCTTTGCTTGTTTCTTATGTATGTTATTGTTTTTTTGCGATAGAATTCCCGGAGTGCGAAGCGTGTTACTACGAGTCTCTAGGATTCGTGGATCGTCAGCAAGGCAAGTAACACATTGATCATACTCTTTTCATACCTAGTTTTTATGCATTAGTTCAATCCTCAAATATTGCATGATTAGGATGTCATTAACTTGTGGGTTGGGAAGTAGTTGTTGAGGTAGAACCTATTGCCTGTTACTATCAAACCCTTGGGAGTTACTTCTACGCTGTTGCTTATATTGCTACGCTTATGCTCAGAGACGTGGTTTGGGTTTGAGTGAATCCATGACAGATGTGAGATTGTTAATTAATGGTTCAACTTAAGGTGGCAACTTAAATTAACATATGGGTGGATTGAGGCACCTGGGGAACCCAGTGTTGTCTGTATTTTTTTTGGAAATCCCGGGGTACCCGTGTGATCTTCCTATGGACCGCCACCCAGACTTAAAGGGAACTAGGATGATTCATGCTAGAAACTTCTGTGTGCAGCCACAAGCTATTATGGGCTCTAGCATGGTTGAGTAAGTTACGTGAAGCTCTTGAAGAGGTAGATCAGCAAGTAGTGGGTTTTTTAGGTTTGGTATGGTCTACCGGAGTAGAGAGTTAATGTTTACGAAGACTGTGTCTCAGTCATCCGTTTCTCAAACACCATGTAGTGCGAGAAATCCAACGGAGGAGATCGAGTCTTGTGGGGAAAAGTGCGCAAACCTCTGCAGAGTGTACAATCTAATCATGGTTAGCCGTGTCCCCGGTTATGGACAATCTTGAGTATCTAGTACTTGGGTTATCACATGTATCTCATCACTCTTAATTAATATTATTGGGTTGTTAATTACTTTAATTGGGATTGAGTTGGGGATATACCTTCTCAATGTTTCAACCACCATGATAGTTAAATTAAAATCTATTCCTTTGTTGTAGGAAAAATTGGCTTTTCGCAAAACTATAACCATAGAGCTTTCCACCAGCCAAATATGCATGTAGTGATAGTATTATCCTGTTCTTGCTCTCATGTGTTATATTGCCAAAGATATTCCATGTCTTGACCCGTTTCGGGCTGCAACGTATTATGTTGTAGACTTTTCGCACGAGGAGTAAGGTTCGTTAGGTCGTTGCCGTGCAGCTCAGTTATGCCGCTGGAGTTGATGGACTCACTTTATCTTCCAAGCCTTCCGCTGTTACCGCATTAGACGGCCTTAAGCCATATTATTGTAATAAGTTCTCTTTTGAGACATTCGATGTAATAAGTGTGTGATTGCTACTCTGTTATAAATCCTTCGAGTACTGTGTGTGTCAAGATTACTAATCCGTGGATGACACTCGAAGCACGTAGACTTGACCATCTCGAGGTCGGATCGCTACAAGATGGTATCAGAGCACACGCCAGTGTAGGACACGACCACTAAGATAAACCATAGGTCACTCTTCTCTACTCATTTCTGAGTCCTCTCCATTTTCTACTCTTTAGGATGACGGAGATGAAGAACAAGTTTGCACAACCGGATGAAGATACACCTTTTGGACGCCACTTGAAGGAAGTCACTAGGTACTTGAACATTGGAATACCAAGTTTCACCGGGACGCATAACGCCACCTTACCGTAAGAGGAGCGCTGGATGATTCAAGTACAAGTTCCGTGAAGGACGTTCTCGCCAGCTTCTCAACCCATAGAATTTTCTTTCGAAGCACCCACCTGGAGTCTAGGCAAGAGAATGGCAGCCCACATTACCATGGGACGCATTGGTGAAAGTCTACAACAGGGAACTCAAGGACACGATCTACCAAATATGTGGGCACCGAGACGAGCAATGGGAAGTAATCAGCACCAGGAAGGATAGATCCATTGCAGCTTTCATCCAAGAGTTAAACCAGCACATTCGACGTGAGGAGAACCAGATGTGCGCAGACATGATGGACTTGAAGAAGGTGAAGACTAGGATCATCGAGATGGAGGAAGAACTCAAGTTTACACGCGATGGATATGAGGAGGAAATCAAGACATTACTGGAGAAGAATGACGACCTGGTTAAGAAGATCGTAGTATTCATGGGAGGACCAAGACCGGAGAAGAAGACGATGACCCCACTTGCCCGGAAAACTACATCATCATCAACGACGCCGATTCCGATCCTAGTGATGATGACTTTGAAGACGAAGCTGGAGCAGACATCATGGAGTCTTCCACCGATCAAAATTTCTAGATGACCACCATGTATTAGAAGTATTCCCCCATGTATTTAGTAGTAGTTGAGCACTTTTGCGATAGTTCTAGACCGTTTGTATGCCCTTGCTTGATTGATTGAGTGAAATGATTGTGTTTGTCTCATGTGCATATGGGTAGTGCTTTCCCATTAGACCTTTTTCTATTCTAATCTCTTCCATCTAAACCCATCAGATGCCTCCGAGACATGACACCGGTTTTGCTTTCCCACTGGAGCTCACCCAGTTGTTCCAGCAGCAGAATGCTTTGATGCAGTTGCTAGTTCAGAACCAGAGCAACAACAACAACAACAACAACAACAATAACCCGCCGCCAGTGGACAACCTAGCCTGCTTTTCTAAGGTTACACCGGTGTTTTCCAAAGTAGCACCGAGCCAATAGTTGGCGATGATTGGCTATGCCGTATTAGAAGGAGTTGACCACCGCAGTTGCACGAGATCTTTGAGAAAGTGCGCTTTGTCAAGACACCAATTGGATGGACCAGCAGCCTCATGGTGGAAGAATTACACGGCTACTTTTCCCTATAGCCAATGTCACTTGGGACCGATTTGACCAAGCTTTCCGCATGACCCATGTCTCAACCGGAGCTATGCAGATGAAGAAGCGGGAGTTCCGCAACTTACGCCAGGGAACCGTCTTGTGGCTCAAGATGCGTGGATGATTTTAGCAAGCTATCATGCTATGCCCCGATGATGTGGCTGCTGATTCCGCCAAGCGTGAGAAGTTTATGGAAGGGCTGAATGATGTGATGAGCATGCAGTTGATGGTAGCAACCTTCAACAACTACCGTGAGTTGGTGGATAAGGCTCTTATGATTGAAGGGAAGCAGCAGCAGATTGAGAGCCGTAAGAGGAAGTATGGACAAGGGAAGTATAACTTAGGAGCTCAAAGCAGAAGCCTCACTTAACCCCTCAATTGGAGGACTTGTTCATAACCATGGAGGTCACACCCACCTTTGGAGGAGGATCGCATAACCACAATGGTGCTAAGAATGGAAATGGGAACGGAGCTAATAACAATCAGAACCGCTCCAATCCAGCCACACCCGCCAAAAGAGACCTAAGTCAAGTTACTTGCTTTAAGTGCGGGAAGACAGGGCACTATGCCAATGATTGCCCTGAAGGAAGGAATGGAAATGGAAATGGGAGCACTAGGAAGAAGCCTAATACATTTAACAAAGGACAAGTAAACCACGTTAACGTGGAGGAGGTTGAAGAGCAGCCGGGCGCGGTAATAGGTAAGTTTTTGGTTAAGTCATTTACCGCTCTTGTTCTTTTCGATACTGGTGCCTCGCATTCATACATATCAAGGGGATTCATGGATAAGTTTAAATTACCAACCCAAACCCTTAGGACCCCTCTCCTAGTGAGTTCACCTGGAGCAGAGTACATGGCTAGCCGATGGTGTGACCAGATACCCTTAACCATTGGCACACATGTTTTTCCGTCCGACCTAATTATCTTGGAGTCACAAGGATTGGATGTGATATTAGGTATGGAATGGATGTCAAAGTATGGAGGAAGTATTGACTGTGCGAGTAAGTTGATTTATCTCACCACCCAGGAGGGAAAAAGGATTAAGTATGTATCTAGGCATGTGCCTAGGAGGAGCCAAGTGAATACCCTCACAGGAGTTGTGCAGGAGGAAGTGCCTGTAGTGAAGGATTACCCGGATGTTTTCCCAGAAGAGTTACCAGGCATGCCACCGGATCGAGACATCGAGTTTTTGATAGAGATATTGCCAGGTACAGGGCCAATATCCAAGAGACTCTATTGGATGCCCACAAATGATCTGGAGGAAATTAAGAAACAGATCAAGGAGTTATTGGAGAAAGGTTACATTCGAAGGAGTTCATCACCTTGGGGAGCTCCAGTGCTTTTGGTTGAGAAGAAGGATAAATCCCTAAGGATGGTTGTTGATTACCGAGCCTTGAATGAGGTAATGATTAAGAACAAGTACCCACTGCCGATGATCAATGATCTGTTTGATCAGCTGCAAGGAGCTAAGGTGTTTTCGAAGATCGATCTACGATCGAGGATACCATCGATTGAAGATCCGAGAGAAGGATATACCAAAGATGCGTTCACCACGCGGTATGGATTATACGAGTATACGGTCATGTCGTTTGGACTGACTAACGCCCCTGCCTATTTCATGAGCATGTTGAACAAGGTGTTCATGGAGTATTTGGACAAGTTTGTTGTGGTGTTTATCGATGATATTATGGTATACTCGAAGAATGAAGAGGAGCACAAGGAGCATTTGCGTTTAGTTCTCGAGAAACTCAGGGAACACCAGTTATACGCTAAGTTCAGCAAGTGCGAGTTTTGGTTGAAGGAAGTTGAATTCCTTGGACATGTTATATCGAGGAGAAGGTATAGCAATGAGACCCTAGCAAGGTTGATCAATCCTTTGAATGGTTGGCACCCACTTCGCTTAGCGAGATCCATGATTTCCTTGGACTCGCGAGGATACTATCGGAGAGTCATTGAGAATTTTTCCAAGATTGCAAAGCCGATGACTGAATTATTGAAGAAGGATACTAAGTGTAAATGGACGTAAGATTGCGAGGCAAGTTTTCGTGGAGTTGAAGAAACGTTTGACTACAGCCCCAGTGCTAACACTGCCAGATATACATAAGGAGTTTCAAGTGTATTGCGACGCCTCTCGCTTAGGACTTGGATGTGTGCTTATGCAGGATGGAAGAGTTGTTTCGTATGCCTCACGACAACTAAAACCCCATGAGTTGAACTATGCCACGCATGATTTGGAGTTAGGAGCCGTAGTGCATGCATTGAAGACTTGGAGACATTACCTTATTGGAAACCATTGTGATGTGTACACGGATCATAAGAGTTTGAAGTACATTTTCACGCAAAAGGAGCTGAACCTTAGGCGTAGGAGATGGTTGGAGCTTATAAAGGATTACGATATGAAGCTACACTATCATCCCGGAAAGGCCAATGTCGTAGCGTATCGCCTTGAGCCGGAACAGTTATGCTAATATCCTAGAGAGCACAGGATTGCCAAAGGAGTTAGCAGAGGATATCATGGAACTTCGGTCAGAGATTGTTCCTAGAGGTTTTGTTGCAACAACGGAAGTTCAGTCTAAATTGTTGGGCAAGATTCAGAAGCTCAGAAGGATGACAAAGAGATTGTCGAGATAAAGGAGAAGATGAGCAAAGGAAAGGCCAAAGGTTTTCGCAAGGATGAGCACGATACCTTATGGTTTGAGGACCGAGTTTATGTGCCCAATAACCCAGAGATCAGGAAGTTAATACTTTAGGAGGCTCATGACTCACCATACTCGATACACCCCGGAAACACCAAGATGTATTTGGATTTGAAGGAACGTTTCTAGTGGACTGGTATGAAGAAGGATATTGCCGAGTATGTAGCCGTATGTGATGTATGTCGAGAGTAAAGGAAGAGCATCGAAGCCAAATAGGATCACATGTACCTATGCCGATACCGAATGGAAGTGGGATAAACTTGGCATGGACTTTATCAACTGGATTACCTAGGACCAAAGCAGGATATGATTCAATATGGGTAGTAGTTGATCGCTTGACCAAAGTGGCTCACTTTATCCCGATGAAAACCACCTATACAAGTGCGAAGTTGGCCAAGATATATATGTCCGTGGATCGTATATGCGCATGGAGTTACGAGGACCATCGTATCGAGATAGAGGAACACGCTTACTTCAAAGTTTTGGCATCGATTACACTGCACCTTGGGTACGAGATTGGAGTTCAAGACAAAGCATTCCACCCGCAGCATGTGATGGACAGACGAGAGAGTCAATCAGATTTTGGAGGACATGTTGAGAGAGCCTCGCGCTTAGATTATGGATCTAGCTGGGATGACAATTTGCCTTCTGTGAGTTCTCGTACAACAATAGCTACCAAGCCGGTTTGAAGATGGCACCGTTTGAAGCCCTCAGATGGACGGAGGTGCGAAACGCCGTTGATGTGGGATGAAGTAGGAGACCCGGTACTGTTTGGACCAGACTTGATCAAGGAGTCTGAGGAGAAGGTTAAACTGATTCGTGATAGACTGAAGATTGCTCAGTCCAGACAGAAGAGTTATGCAGATTCAAAACGCAAGGAGGTAACTTATGAAATTGGAGACAGAGCATATCTGCGAGTATCACCCTTGCGAGGAGTGAAACGATTTGGAGTTAAGGGAAAATTAGCTCCGAGATTTGTAGGACCGTATTGTGTTTTGGAACGGATGGGAGAAGTTGCCTACAAGCTGGAATTACCAGAGGGATTGTCAGGAGTTCACGATGTGTTCCACGTTTCACGGGTGAAGAAGTGTCATCTTTGAGATGGCCGATATACCGTTAAGGGATACAAGACCTTGGAGGCAATTCGGTTGGACAAAGTGATTTGACTTCTGAGGAGAAGCCGCTAAGATTCTTGAGTTTGCCAAATGAAGTCACCCACAGCAAGGTTATTAAGTTTTGCAAAGTTCAGTAGATCCACCATACCAAGGATGGAGCCACCTGGGAACGAGAGGATGATCTTCGCAAAGACCACCCGCACCTATTTTCTAGCCAACCCGAATCTCGAGGGCGAGATTCATCTTAAGGGGGGTAGGTTTGTAACATCCCAAATTTTCAATTTGGAATGTTATACATAGGTCATCCATGCATATCATATTTTATTGCATTCTCGTTCCCCAATCTTCGAAATCCTAAGCAACTCAAGGACCCTCGGAGAGAGTTGGGGATTTCCCGATTTTTCATATTTGATTTTTATCAAAGAATGAACCGAGGATTATGATTTTACTAACTTTCGCTCCGAAAAATATTTCATCTGGAAAATATATGAGAGGAGATAATATGACTTCTCCAAAACAATTGAAATATTGGAGGAAAAATGTTAAAATCATTTATTTGATTTTATTTGGTTTTTATTTGCAATTAGAAAAATTGCACGTTTTCAAAATTGCATTTTAGGGCCAAGAAAATGTTCATCTCGTTGTAAATACTTTATTTAGACGGTGAAAATTTGTTTTGGCATTTTTAGGTTTTTAGTTTATTTTCTAGGATTTTATTTCTGTCGGCGAAATTATTTAAAAAAAAGAGAGGTTCCGCCGATCGGGTCGAAACCAGCTGGCTGCCCAACCGCCACGCCACCGCCCTGCGTCACAAGGCGCCGCCGCTGCCGGACCAGTAGTCCGAGCCGGACTCCGCCACCGCCGCCTTGCCCTCCTCCAAGCCGCCGCCCCTTTTATATACGCCCCCGACCCCACCACCACACCACCACCGTCGCCCGCCTTCAACCCGTCTCATCGGAGCCCCTCGCCCGAGGTACTGCCCGGATCCGAGCAGCGGTTTTTTTTAAAAACCGTTCGTTTTTCTTTAGAAACCCTAGTTCGGTTTTTAGATTGGTTCACGGTTTTTCTCGGTTCTTCTAATTAGTGGACATTCGTCCGTACGTTCATTTAAACGAACGGTTTTCTCCCGTTAGTTACAGATAACGAATGCTCGTTCGTTAGTCTGTTCGTCAGTTTTCTTTTATCGGATTTATCTGTGATTATTTTCAATCGCGATTTCCGATCTGATCTTAGTTTCTGTTTATCTTTTCGCTTGTTAGTCGGAATCAGGCGATTCAAATGCCTAGAGTTTTGTCTCGAGACCCTCTTTCTGTTTAATCAACTTAAACAAGATTTTGGTACTGTCAAATTTGACTTTAGTTCAGATTAGTAAACGGATCTTGTGTTTTTCGCCGTTTGAGTTTCGTTGCTCAGTTTGATTTGATTCTTTTTGCGAACCGGAGTTCTTAAGTTGAAATTTCTAGTCAACCTCTTTTATTTGAGTTTTACTGGTGCATCTTTGCTTGTTGCTTATGTATGTTATTGTTTGTTTGCGATAGAATTCCCGGAGTGCGAAGCATGTTACTACGAGTCTCTAGGATTCGCGGATCGTCGACAAAGGCAAGTAACACATTGATCATACTCTTTTCATACCCAGTTTTTATGCATTAGGTCAATCCTCAAACATTGCATGATTAGGATGTCATTAACTTGTGGGTTGGGAAGTAGTTGTTGAGGTAGAACCTATTGCCCTGTTACTATCAAACCCTTGGGAGTTACTTCTCACGTTGCTTATATTGCTATGCTATGCTTTCGTGAAGACGTGGTTTGGGTTTGAGTGAATCCATGACAGATGTGAGATTGTTAATTAATTTTTCAACTTAAGGTGGCAACTTAAATTAACATATGGGTGGATTGAGGCACTGGGAACCCAAAGGTGTTATGCTCAGATTTTTTTGGAAATCCCGGGGTACCCGTGTGATCTTCCTATGGACCTGCACCCAGACTTAAAGGGAACTAGGATGATTCATGCTAGAAACTTCTGTGTGCAGCCACAAGCTATTATGGGCTCTAGCATAGTTGAGTAAGTTACGTGAAGCTCTTGAAGAGGTAGATCAGCAGGTAGTCGGTTTTGTAGGTTTGGTATGGTCTACCCGGGTAGAGAGTTAATGTTTACGAAAGATCGTGTCTCGGTCATCCGCTTCTCAAACACCATGTAGTAGAAATCCAGCGGAGGAGATCGAGTCTTGTGGGGAAAAGTCATAAAACTCTGCAGAGTGTACAATCTAATCATGGTTAGCCGTTTCCCCGGTTATGGACAATCTTGAGTATCTAGTACTTGGGTTATCACATGTATCTCATCACTCTTAATTAATATTTTTGGGTTGTTAATTACTTTAATTGGGATTAGTTGGGGATATACCTTCTCAATGTTTCAACCACCATGATAGTTAAATTAAAATCTATTCCTTTGTTGTAGGGAAAAATTGGCTTTTCGCAAAACTATAACCATAGAGCTTTCCACCAGCCAAATATGCATGTAGTGATAGTATTATCCTGTTCTTGCTCTACTGTGTTATATTGCCAGCATATTCCATGTGCTGACCCGTTTTCGGGCTGCAACGTATTATGTTGCAGACTTTTCAGACGAGGAGTAAGGTTCGTTAGGTTGTCGTAAATGCAGTCAGCTATGCCGTTGGAGTTGATGGACTCACTTTATCTTCCAAGCCTTCCATTGTTATCGCAATAGATGACCTTAAGCGATATTATTGTAATAAGTTCTCTTTGGAGACATTCTTGTAATAAGTGTGTGATTGCTACTCTGTTATAAATCCTTCGAGTACCGTGTGTGTCAGACATTCTTGATCCAGGATGACATCAAGCACGTGAGACTTGACCATCTAAGGTCGGGTCGCTACACCTGCGGACTGATATATGGACAATAACATATAGAACAGTGCACCATCCTTCCATTACAAAATAGAAAGACTGCAGGTTCAGTCACGACATAAGGAGAAGGATCTTCCTTGCATCAAAACTCAAGAATTCATGCTTTACATGGTCTATCACCCATCCCGCTACGACCCTCACGTTTTCACCAGCGGATGCATTATTCTTGGATCATAGAGTACATAACAATTCATCCTACTACATTTATGCGCTCGAAAAATTATAGGTCATTCCGAATGGTGCAAGATGGCTTGTTGGTGCGATGAACTTACCTTGGAAGTTGTATTCACGGTCTGTCCCGCGATGTTGTATCCATAAAGCGGCCACAGTTTTGCCATAAAAACTCCGTTGGAAATCCGTGACCCGCCAAAATGATCACAACCAAAAGTTGTATGTGCCCATAGCCAACTCGCCGGCTGATATATGGACAATAACATATAGAACAATGCACCATCCTTTGATTACAAACTGTAAAGACTACAGGTTCAGTCATGACACAAGGAGGAGGCTCTTCGTTGCATTGAAACCCACGTATTCATGCTTTACATGGTCTATCACCCATCCCGCTACCATCCTCATGTTTTCATAATTGGATGCATTATTCTTGGATCATAAAGTACATAACAGTTTATCCTCACTCCGTTTATGTACTCAAAAAATTATAGGTCATTCTGAATGGTTCAAGATGGCTCGTTGGTGCGATCGACTTACCTTGAAAGTTGTATTCACGGTCTGTCCCACAATGTTGTATCCATAAAGAGGACACAATTTTGCCATAAAAACTCCATTGGAGCTCCATGACCCGTTAAAACGATCACAACCAAAAGTTATATGCGCCTAAAATGCACTCGCCAGCTTCGACAACATTTCGGAGGCAAGTTCCGCTTTCAAATTGAGTTCCCGACGATTTTATGTTTGAAGTATACTCGGCCACCCTCTACCACCCTTCTGTCAGCTCGCCGACAGACTGATATATGGACAATAACATATAGAACAGTGCACTATCCTTCCATTACAAACTAGAAAGGTTGCATCGCTCTGTCACTTATTAATAAGGAGGAGGCTCTTCCTTGCATCAAAAACCAAGAATTAATGCTTTACATGGTCTATCACCTTTCCCACTACCACCCCCACGTTTTCACCAGCAGATGCATTATTCTTGGATCATAAAGTACATAACAGTTCATCCTCACTCCGTTTATTCACTCGAAAAATTATAGGTCATTCCGTATTGTGCAAGATGGCTCGTCGGTGCGATCAACATACCTTGAAAGTTGTATTCACGATCTGCCCCGTGATCTTGTATCCATAAAACGACCACAATTTTTCCATAAAAACTCCATTGGAGCTCCATGAACCACCTAAACGATCACAACCAAAAGTTTTATGCGACCATAGCCCACTCTCCAGCCTTCTCGACAACATTTCGCAGGCAAGATCCGGATTGTAAATTTGAGTTCTGCATGATTTTATGTTTGAATTATACTCTGCCACCCTCTACCACCCTTCCATGAGCACACCTACGGACTAATATATGGACAATAATATATAGAACAATGCACCATCCTTCCATTACAAACTAGAAAGACTACAGGTTTAGTCACGACACAAGGAGGAGGCTCTTGCTTGCATCAAAACCCAAGAATTCATGATTTACATGGTCTATCACCCACCCCGCTACCACCCTCACATTTTCACCAGCGGATGCATTATTCTTGGATCATAAAGTACATAATAGTTAATCCTCACTCTGCTTATGCACTCGAAAAATTCTAGGCCATTCCGAATGGTGCAAGATGGCTCGTCGGTATGATCAACTTACCTTGAAAGTTGTATTCACGGCCTGTCCCGCGATGTTGTATCCATGAAGTGGCCACAATTTAGCCATAAAAACTTAATTGGAGCTCCATGACCCGATAAAACGATCACAACCAAAAGTTGTATGCGCCCATAACGCACTCGCCGGCTTCGACAACATTTCGGAGGCAAGATCCGCTTGTAAAATTGAGTTCCGGACGATTTTATGTTTGAAGTATACTCTGCCACCCTCTACCACCCTTCTGTGAGCTCACTCACGGACTGATATATGGACAATAACATATAGAACAATGCACCATCCTTCCATTACAAACTAGACAGACTACAGTTTCAGTCACGACACAAGGAGGAGGATCTTCTTGCATCGAAACCCAAGAATTCATGCTTTACATGGTCTATCACCCATCCCACTACCACTCTCACGTTTTCACCAGCGGATGCATTATTCTTGGATCATAAAGTACATAACAGTTCATCCTCACTCCGTTTACGCACTCGAAAAATTATAGGTCATTCCGTATGGTGCAAGATGGTTCTTTGGTGCGATCAACTTACCTTGAAATTTGTATTCACGGTGTGACCCATGATGTTGTATCCATAAAATGACCCCAATTTTGCCATAAAAACTCCATTGGAGCTCCATGACCCCCCAAAACAATGGCAACCAAAAGTTGCATGCACCCATAACCCACTCACCGGCTTCGGCAACATTTCAGAGACAAGATCCGACTTTGTAAAACTAAGTTCCGGATAATTTTATGTTTGAAGTATACTCTGCCTCCCTCTACCACCCTTCCGTGAGCTCACCTACGGACTGATATATGGACCATAACATATAGAACAATGCGCCATCCTTCCGTTACAAACTAGAAAGACTACATGTTCTGTCACGACACAAGGGGGAGGCTCTTCGTTGCATCGAAACCAAAGAATTCATGCTTTACATGGTCTATCACCCATCCCGCTACCACCGTCATGTTTTCACTAGCGGATGGATTGTTCTTGGATCATAAAGTACATAACAGTTCATCCTCACTCCATTTATGCACTCAAAAAATTATAGGTCATTCCAAATGGTGCAAGATGGCTCGTCGGTGCCAGCAACTTACCTTGAAAGTTGTATTCACGGTCTGTCCCGCGATGTTGTATCCATAAAGCGGCCACAATTTTGCCATAAAAACTCCATTGGAGCTCCATGACCTGCCAAAACGATCACAACCAAAAGTTGTATGCGCCCATAACCCACTCACCGGCTTTGACAACATTTTGGAGGCAAGATCCAGCTTGAAAAATTGAGTTCCAAATGATTTTATGTTTGAATTACACTCTCACACCCTCTACCACCCTTCTGTGAGCTCTGATGAGGACATCAATACCATTGTTACACCCCACAGCCCCCTCGCTTTGTACATCTTTGGACCAATTACTAGAGCTCACAAGACGCCAATTGAAATACCAGGTACTTTCGTTTCTTGGTAACGATTCTAATGTTCATGAGAATATGATGCTGCCTAAATTGGATACATTTGTTTTTCTTACAAATGAAGGGTCTAGCTTTGACAAGAAAGATGAACCTTGAAGCAAGTTCAAGCATGGAGATGATGGCATGTGCAAGGGGAACAAGAATGGAGTTACACGTGATGATTCCAGGACTTTGAAGCCACCATAATGAGTGCATGAAGCCTTGGACG
Source organism: Aegilops bicornis (assembly GCA_021605145.1). NCBI lineage: Eukaryota > Viridiplantae > Streptophyta > Magnoliopsida > Poales > Poaceae > Aegilops > Aegilops bicornis. The sequence goes on along the minus strand of CM038672.1, from coordinate 324,185,069 downwards.
AAATATACAAGATGCCACTTCATGAATTTCGTCCAGAGGCTATTCTAGGTGCTGCGTCACCTTATTATTGGGCCAGGCCCATGTAATTTCGAAATACTTGATTATAGGATGATTTTAGAGTCCGTATGTGTGGGGAAACAAGAGTTAGGGTTGTTTTCGGACTCCTCCTCCAAGGGCCACGAAATTCCCCCCTCTTCTGCCATATATACAGCCCTTAGGGCGTCGTTTCGACATTGGGTTTTGTTTAGATTAAAAGTTCGCCATAGTTGCAACTTTGTGTACTTCATTTGTGTTCAACGACCAGACCAAGACGTCACAGAACCCCACTTGATCATTAAAGCTTTCCTCTTTCATTTGCAACATCCAGATTGCAATTTCAGTTTCTTGCTTGTTCTTGTTTTGCTTGCAGGAAATGGACCTTCGTGGTCAGGTTGATCGTGCTCTAGCGTGGTCAATAACCTCTCGGAGTTGGTTTAGCGATTGCTATGGTGCGATGTCCTCGCATGTTCGTAGTCGGGTCGTCAAAGTCTACTCCATCAAAAACGATAGCCACCATCTCATCGAAAGACGGGACAACTTAGCCTCTATCAAGTGGTATCAGATTTCCATGTTGCTCGGTGAGATTTTACAGTTTTTCATAGTTTAGATCGAGTCTGTTGTTTATAAATACAATCCACGAAAAAGCCACAAAAAATATTAGGGTTAGTTCATCATATCCGAACCAATCTGAGCTTTGCGTAATCATTTTAGTGTTTTGCTTTGTTGAATCTGTGGTTGCATCGTCGTGTCTAGTTGCTGGTCTTAGAGTCTAGTCCTTTAGAGTTTCGAGTTCTGTCACAATTTGTCACGCCGCCGCACCGTCTTCATCGTTGTTGCCATATTCCACCACCGCTCCCATAACCTAACACCGCTGTCATATCCTACCACCGCTGCCATATCCTACCACTACATCCTACCACCGCTGCCATATCCTACTACCATTGCCATATACCACCCCCGCTGCCATATCCTACCACCACTACCATATACCACCACCGCTGCCATATCCTACCACCATATATCCACCACCAATCCAAGTTCTTCTCATATTAGGTTTGTTTTCAAGATCCATCTATTTTCCGATTCGTGTTTCCTTGCCTGAGTAGGTTTCGGGAAAAAAAAGAGTCTGGAGACCCCCGGGCAGTTTTTAGGCCAAAATTTCAGCGATCCAAAATATTTTTTCCTATCATATTTTTAGGTCCCAGGGAGCGTTTTGAGACACTCGCCATCATGGTTTTTTGTCGCACTTTTTCGTCGTCGCTGCCCTGATTTCCGAAAAAATAGCCAAAAATATTTCATGCCTACCTTGTCAATTTGACTTGCGCGAGTTTTGAGACACTCGCCATTATAGTGATTTTTCTCAAAAAAAAGAGCGCAAAAATAGCGGAAAAAAAATTCCCAGAGTGTGCTTTCCCTTGTTTACGTGCCACGTCATGATTTTGTTAGTGTTCTAGGCTCGAGTCTCTAGTATGGTCTAGCCTAGGACCAGCACAGTACCCCTTGCGCTAGGCTTGACGGATTTGTGACACACTGCCATGCTCTAGGCTCGTTAGAGATGCTTGATGGATTTGTGAAACACTACAACTTTCAAGTAGTTTGTAGGATCATATGACTGTGTGTTTTTATTGCTGCTAACCATGGCAGGACCACAAGCCGACGAGATTGACTGGGAAAACATGACGAAGAAGGAGCTTCATGATAAATTTCGGCAAATGTTGAGTCAACAGGTGGAAGACATCATGGCCAGCTTTGGAAAGGCACTGGAGAGGATTGATGACGTTGAGAAGACAATTGACACCAAGTTGGACACCAAGTTCAATGAAGTACTCGCTCGTCTTCCACAACCACCACCCGCATCTGCTACACCACCACCACCACCACCTCCACGTCGCGAAACAGCCCTCCGCTGAGCGGGCCGTGTTCCTCTTGAGCTACGACAAAATTCTGGTGCCGCTGCTACTGCTATTGATGCTTCTGTAGCTCCTACTCCAGATGGGGAGGACTATTACGAGGATGAGGTTGATCAAAACCACAACTACGTGCAACCTCCAACACCACCATCACCAGGTCGACCTCATGCATATAATCGCAACGGTAGGGCTACAGCACCACCTCACGTACGAGATTATGACCATATTCCTAAAATAAAATTGAATATCCCACCGTTTGAGGGTAGATACTTTCCTGATGTATATCTTACTTGGGAGTTAGAAACTAAACAACATTTACACATGCTTACAGTATCCTGAGGATAGACGTGTTCCTGCTGCTGTTTGTGAATTCACTAGTTTTACTTCTGTTTGGTGGTCTGAGCATTGTCGATTATATCATGATAATATCCCTACTACTTGGGCTGCTTTCAAAACTGCTATGCGTACTCGTTGGGTTCCACCATATTATCAACGTGAATTACTTCAAAAACTGCAGCGTTTGAGACAAGGAAAAAATGCTGGGGAACGTAGCATGCAATTTCAAAAAAATTCCTACGATCACGCAAGATCTATCTAGGAGATGCATAACAACAAGAGGGGAAGAGTGTGTCTATGTACCCTCGTAGACCGAAAGCGGAAGCGTTAGTATAACGCAGTTGATGTAGTCGAACGTCTTCGCGATCCAACCGATCAAGTACCGAACGTACGGCACCTCCGAGTTAATCACACGTTCAGCTCAATCACGTTCCTCGAACTCTTGATCCAAAAAAGTGTTGAGGGAGAGTTTCGTCAGCATGACGGCGTGGTGACGGTGATGGTGATGTGATCCGCGCAGGGCTTCGCCTAAGCACTACGACAATATGACTGGAGGAGTAAACGGTGGAGGGGGCACCGCACACGGCTAAGAAAACAATTGATGTGCTTTGGGGTGCCCCTGCCCCCGTATATAAAGGAGGAGAGGGAGGAGGCCGGCCTAGGCACGCCCCCAAGGGGGACGAGTCCTACTAGGACTCCAAGTCAAATTCGGCCCCCCTTCCTTCTTACGGAGGGGGAAAGGGGAAACGAGAGGGAGAGGGAGAAGGAAAGGGGGGCCGTGCCCCCTCCCCTTGTCCAATTTGGACTCCCCATGGAAGGCCGCCACCCCCATGTGGGCTGCCCACTCTCCACTGTGGCTCATGAGGCCCATTACTTTCCCCGGGCGGTTCCGGTAATCCCTCGGTACTCCGATAAATACTTGAATCACTCCGAAACCATTCCGGTGTCCGAATACCATCGTACAATATATCAATCTTTACCTCTCGACCATTTCGAGACTCCTCGTCATGTCCGTGATCTCATCTGGGACTCCGAACAATCTTCGGTCACCAAAACACATAACTCATAATACAAATCGTCATCGAACATTAAGCGTGCGGACCCTACGGGTTCGGGAACTATGTAGACATGACCGAGACATATCTCCAATCAATAACCAACATCGGAACCTGGACGCTCATATTGGTTCCTACATATTCTATGAAGATCTTTATCGGTCAAACCGTAATGACAATATACGTCATTCCCTTTGTCATTGGTATGTTACTTGCCCAAGATTCGATCATCGGTATCTTCATACCTAGCTCAATCTCGTCGGCATCATCCCGCAACTAGCTCATTAGTCACATTGCCTACAAGGCTTATCATGATGTGCATTACCGAGAGGTCCCAGAGATACCTCTCCGATACTCGGAGTGACAAATCCTAATCTCGATCTATGCCTACCCAAAAAACACCTTCCACTACTAGGGAAAAGCTTATAGGCATTAGCGTTGGTTTAGACCCCTCGCTACTGCTACTTACTAGTAGCGTGGGTTTATACCCCCCTCCACTACTAAGTTGATAGTAGTAGCGCGGGTTTATAACCCTCGCTACTACTAAGTGATTTCCACCGTGCCCCTCAGGACAAGCCGTAGTATTAGGGTTATAAACCCACGCTACTACTAAGTTAATAGTAGTAGCACAGGTTATAAACCCCACGCTACTACCGAGTGGTCTCCACCGTGCACCTGCGACATGCCATAGTAGTAGCGTTGGATTAGCATGGAGTATAAACCCAACGCAACTACTAAGTGATCTCCATGCTGCCGCCACCTCCGCCTCTCACCCCTCCTCCACCTTTCTCTCCCCCAACGTCTCTCCTCATCCTCCACTCCCCACGATTCCCCCAACCAACCCCACCACTGCCGCCGACGCCGGCGACCTCCCGTCCCCCAACTCCACCGCCGGTGCCCCCACCTCACCAGCAGCCATTGCCATGACAGAGCCGCTGCCTCTCTCGGCGCCCGAAGCCCTAGCTCAGGCCGCCGTGACCCACCTGGCCAAGGCCCCGTGTTCACGCTGCGAGATCCGCGTCATGCGTTCGCTCATGGCCTGCTGTCGCCCACGTCTGCGGATCCTCCTCCTCGTCGTGCCCTTGTGTCGGCCCCGAACCCTAGCTAGGGACCCCCTTCTCAGGGCACGGTGGGGCGCGGGGAGGGCTCCCTCTTGCCCGCCGCCGATGTAGACGGCCTGCTGGGGGTCCTGCTACTTGCTCCTCCGACCCTCCTGCTGCTGCTAGTGCGGACCGACGCCATGGAGGTGAGGTTCCCCCTTATCCTCTCTGTCTCTTCACCACAGGCAGCCCCTGACCCCCTTGGATTCAACTTGGCAGGTCGCGGGCAGATGCCCCTGTTGAGAAGAGCTCCAAGATCGGGCTGCCGCTGCTCCTTAAGCCCCGATGATGCCAATCTCTTCCTTTCCTTTCCCCTTTTCCCCTTTCCCATATGTGGATCCATTTCCTTGCGCCCACCGACAATCCTCGCCGCGCTGCTACTGATCGGCCCAGAGATGGGAAGGGGATGGTGGGGTGGAGGGGAGTGGAGGAGGCCACGGACTTCGAGGTCGGCATCGTTGTGCCCCAAGCTCGCGCTCATGAACGCCGAGGCGGGAAGGAACAGTGTGGCGCGCTGATGCGCTTGAGCTCGAGGGCGCCGGCCTGCTCGTCGAGCACGTCCGCGGCGTCCCCGCCGAGTTCATGAAGGTCAGTGCGGCAGCTTTTTTTCCTTTTTCAATTCGTTTTGCCATGGCACCCTAATTCCAACTAATGAAGCGGTTTCCACGAGAAAGTACTCCGGTTACCTGTCACGCGCGACTTTCCAACTCCTCAAATTGATTTATAGTGCATGTGGTTTTGCTGTTCCAATTTAGCTGTCCGCGCCCATGGGGATTCTAGGCAGAGCTGGTTCTGAAATGCAGACGAAGAAGCTTACCTACATCGGTAACTCGACTAATGCACCAACTGTTTGAGATGTGGCGTCAGTGTAACATCCCAATTTTCAATTTGGATGTTATTCATTAGGTCATCATATGCATCAATGATTTGTGCATTTTTGAATCGGTTTTATTTGGACATTTTGATCCTAGAGACCTTAAGCAACTCAAGGACCATTTAAGAGAGTTGGAAGTTTTCATAAAATTCCATTTTTGAGTTTTCAAAATTGGTAATTTGGATCAAAGTGATTTTTATTTGAAATTGTTCTTCCAATTATTTCAAAATAAATAAAATAATGAGAGAAGATAATATGAATTCTCCAAAACAGAGGAAATAATTGAAATTTAATTTTGAATAAAAATATGTATTTATTTGAATTTTATTTGAGATTTTATTTGGTTAAATTAGGAAAAAATTGCATTTTAGCCTGTAAAAATGTTCACATGGTCCCAAATATTAGGAGAGGACCGTGAAAATTATTTTTGGGATTTTAGGATTTTTATTTTATTTTATTTTGGATTTTTCTCTGTGTGAAATTATTTTAAAAAGTTCCATGGGCCGACTTGGTCTGGCCAGTAGGAAGCGTGCCGAGGCCCACTTCATAGCGCCTCCGCCCGTGACTCGGGAGGAGTCCCGAAGGACCCGCCTCGACGCCTTGGGACTCCACTTGAGTCCGACTCCGCCATTGGTTGCCCCTCCACCAAGCCGGATCTGCCTCCCGACCCCCTTTATATACTCCCCCTGCCCCCTCTCCTCCCACCAAACGCCGCCGCCATTTCCTGTGTCGCCGCTACTTGACCAGCCGCCGCCGCCGCCTCTGTCATGTGCGTCGCCGCCACCGCGCATAAGCCGCCAAAGCTGCCGCCTCGCCTCACGCCACGGAACGCCGCCTCGCCAAGTAGCGCCGCCCACTGTCTTTTCCCTAAACCGGTACAAAACCGCTAAAACCCGTCGGTTTATTTTATTAGTTTGGTTTTATTTTACTAGATCGATTTATTATTTTAGGTTACGTTATTTAGTGAGCATTGACCCATTTTGTTCTGTTAACGAACTAATTCGTTCGTTAGTTTCTGTTAGCGAAAAAATATGATCAACCCCAGGTACATTTATTAGGTTTTGATCTGAGGCTATCCTGGTCTGCAGGACCCAACACAAGTATTCATCCTTTCCAATCTGCAAAAGGTGTTGCCGAAAGCTTACCCTCTTCCACCACGGATGCTACAGTACCGCTATCACTTTTGCGCGGAGGAATTACGAGTTCGCCTCTCGACATCTTGTTTGGTAAGCGGAATTTTGACCCAGCGCCCTAGTGTTGCCCTAACCGTTACGGCCGAGATGTCGGATGCGAGATCTTTAGCTACTTGTATCAATTTGCGCAGCAGGTGCTTAGATACAATGGGGTCAGGTGAAAGGCTTGGCAGGATGGGGGAGTTAATTAAGGTCGAGGGAGCAGGAAAGAGTTTGTTATTCGCTATTGGCTTAGTACGACCTATACATAATAGGGCCATGACGGTTTTGGCAAGGCCTTGAACTTCATATATCCCTTTTTTCGTTCCTTAGATTTTTTCTTTTTAGTTTTATTTTTCAGACAGGGACCTATCCGCGAATAGTTTTCTGTTAGTGAACGTTCGTTCGTTAGATTTTTCTTTTTGCTTGTTTATCCAAATCCAATGAAACCAATGCCAAAATCTTCATCTTGATCCCCTCTGTTTAGATAAACAACTTGAACATGATTTTGAAAATTTAAAATTTGGTTTTGAGCAGATTTGAATTTGAACTTCTTTTGGTCGTAGTTTTAGTTTCGTATCTCCGATTCGATTGATTTTTTTTGCAAATTGAAGCTCTTCACTTGTACTTTCTGTTTAGATTTTTTATTTCGGTTTTACCCTTGCATCTTATGCTTGAGTGCTTATGTATGCTATTTTTTGTTTACGATAGAGTTTTTGGAGTGCGAGGGTTGCTACTACGAATCTCTAAGATATTCCAATCGTCAGCAAGGCAAGTAACACTTTGATCATATCCCTTTATTACCCAGTTTTTATGCATTAGTTTCAACCCTCAAACATTGCATGAGTAGGTTTTAATTACATGTGGGTGTGGGAAGTAGTTAATGAGGTAGGAACCTATTATCTTTTATCAAAATCCCAGGTATCATACGTTGTGCTTATACTACTTTGCTACGCTCGTAGACGTGGATTGGTATGTGAGATTCATGCAAGAAGTGAGAGATTTTAACTAAGGGAAACTTAAGGTGGCTACTTTAATACACATCCGGGTGGATTGGTTGCGGGCACCTAGAGCAATCCAGTGTTGTCCAAGGATATCCCGGAGTCCCCGTGTGATCATCTTATGGTTTGTCACCCAGGCTCAAAGGGATCATAAGACTATTCATGCTAGAAACTTCCGTGTGCAGCCACAAGCCATTATGGGCTCTGGCATAGTTGAGTAAGTTGTGTGACCTCTTTCAGTGGTAGGCTAGCAGATGTCGGGGAGGTAGGTGGTACTGTCTACCCAGAGTAAAGAGTTAATGCTTCGGAAAGACTATGTCTCAATCATTCGTTTCTCAAACACCATGTAGTGCCAGAAATTCAACGGAGGAGATCGAGTTTTGTGGGGAAAAGTGTGCAATCCTCTGCAGAGTGTATAAACTAATCATGGTTACCCGTGTCCCCGGTTATGGACATCTTGAGTATCTGGTACTTGAATTATTGATTTGATCTCATCACTTTACTTAATAAAATTGTTGGGTTATAATTATTACTTTGGGATTGAGTTGGAAGAACCTTCTCATTTAATGACATAAACTTGGTAGTTAAATAAAATTTATTCCTTTGTTGTAGGGAAAAATTGGCTTTATGCAAATGTTAACCTTAGAGCCTCCACCAGCCATATATGCATGTAGTGATAGCTGTTATTTGTTCATTGCTCTATAGTGTTATCTTGCCAGCATACTCCATGTGCTGACCTACACGGCTGCAACGTATCATGTTGCAGAATTTTCAGATGAAGAGTAAGGTGCGCTAGGTCGTTGTCGTGCACTCAGTATTACCGTGGAGTTGGATGGACTTATCTATCTTCGATGTTTCCGCAGTTATCTTATTTAGATGGCCTTCAGCCCTATTATTGTAATAAGTACTATTTTTGAGACACTCGATGCAATAATTGTGTGATTGAACTCTGTTATAAATCCTCGAGTACTGTGTGTGTGTCAGCAATACCGATCCAGGGATGACACTTAAGCACAGAGACTCTGTCCCATTGGGATCAGGTCGCTACAGTCAGACCGTCAGTAATTTGTTCGTGGGCTCATTGTTTAGGATGGTGGTGGTAGATTGGTAGCTTTCCATATCCCATATACCACTTGTCCTCGCTTGGCGTCATTTTATTTTGAGAATCAGTACTGCTTGCCCAATGTCCAGTAGCTTGTTTTAGATGTTCGAGAGCTAAATCAGTGATTCTCTAAGTATATTGAACTGAATCTCGCAAATGCTTTTGGCCTTCATATGCCTCTATCTAGAAAATTCAAGTCCCTTTCCATTATGCTATTATGCCTCCCCACAAAATTCTTGGATCCCTCTCTCTTGCTACTTAACATGATGTGCAAGTGTACAACTTATACGTGAATACACTAGAAAAACATGATATGCTTTATTTGTCCTTGTATAAATCCAACAAAGTAGTATATGCACTTGTCTTACATATATCAGACAGAGTGGGGTAACCTCTGCAAATAAACAGCAGGCAATTTGCCATCAGTAGCAATGGTTCTGCATATAGATACAAAAAATGTACGATTGCTTACATATTAAAGCGTTGCTGCAGGGAAAATGCTTCCACTGCCATTGCAATAACCTTTTCTCGGCACCACTAGTGACCAAGTCGGCATTTCTCTTCCACTGCCTTCAGTAACCTTTTCTCAGCCCCTGACCCCCGATGGCATTCCTCTTCTCCCCCTTACCCTCTGTTCGTCTCGTTCCTACCGCTTGCTTGCACCACAACAAGTAATTATTTTTTCAGAGAGGAGAAGAGGAGAGGTCTTGCAATGCAACTTACCTTTATTCTTGAACAAATGGAGCACAATACTTTGCAGCACCTCAAGTTTCAGACTGAATAAATTACGTTGGCCACATGTATTTGCAAAATTTACCCTGTATATGCATTGTTCTTGTCGTTCGTTAATTAGCAACTCAACTCAACTCATGCTGGTGGCAAATTTTGAAATCACTAGTGCAGTTTGCATCTTTGTAACTGAACATGTTATAACATCAATATTAACAGTAAAAAATGGACTATGTATGTGTAGTATAAGCAAGTTCAAGTGATGTTGCGAATGTCTTTTCCTTTGGTTATGCCTAAGATTTCACATTCATTTTTTGTTTAGTTTAGAAACTGAAAAATGAAGAGAGTTGCCTTTCCTTTTGTTATACATGCAGCCATGTGCTTGACGCCACCTGATGCGTGCGTTTTGTGCTCCTATCTGCTTGTCAAGCAGAAATCTGCTATTGTGAGAGGAGGACGACGAGGCGAGTGGCTGCTCCGACCCTGCTACTGCCCACCCAGTCTTGTCATTGGTTCCCTGTGTATGGTAATTTGAAGAAAGAATAACGCTATTCTATGCAGGATTGTGGTGCATTGGGGACTTGAACAACGCCTGTTCTTCAAAATTACAGCGTGTTTGCTCCTAGTGCTCAATCATATTATGTCCTAGATCATTATACCACTTAGGCCGTTGATCTGCATAATGTACACTTTCATTGTAATATGTAAGATGCGTATGATATGTTTCGAATATGATCGATGGTAAACTTACTGACTTACTGATTCCTGAGTTCTATCTTGATGCTTTTTGTTCCAAGTGTTAAGCAGGAATTGATAGGGTTGTCATATGATTTTGTTTAATCTTTGCTAATGTGAATTGTGAAATGTTGGTTAAACTTAATCTGATCATCGCCAAACTCTGTACCTCAGTTTTGTTTTAGTAGTGACCCAAACTGCTATAGCATATAGGCTGCAGTATGTGGAGTCCAAAGTCCAAAAAAGAGGTCTGGACATGTTTATTATTATAGTTATTACTCCTCAATACACTTTAGGACCCATTTAACCTTTCTAATGGTTCATACAACTGCATCATAAATCGTATTTTATCGTCAACCAAGCAGTTAGATCAAAAAAGAGAATTCCCCTTGAAAGCTTGCCATTTTTTGATGTTAGATGTTTTTGATCTCTCCAGTAGAATCAAGGACTTATGTGCTTTTTAGCTTGACAAACAGTATCACTAGTTCAGTACCGATATAGATCACAGGATTCAAAAGTACAGTTTTGTAGAAACCATAGTATTCTGATTGAGCTAGTAAGATTCAATTTATGTAAACTTAGTAGTATGAACTAGTAAGATCCTTCTGCTAAACTGAAGATGCTATTTGCTTCTGTATATGCCTTGTACACTCTTATATTCTCCCATGGTTGAAGTCTACAATGCTTATGGGACAATCTTTGTTTGTAGGTTAAGACCTCACTATCTGCTTCAATGAAGAGATTTGAAGAGTTGCAAAAGGTAATTTTGGGGTAAATTTCCATTACTGTAGGATAATGAGATGTTGAAGCGGCAGACCGAATCTATGACACCAAAGTGCAATTGCGGCAGATTATCTCTATTTTCCTTTTCATTTTTCTTATTATTGGAGTGAGAACAGGTAGAATGAGGAACTGTGTGATAGTAAGTACAACAACTGTAGTAAAATGAAACTTATGTTTGCAATTGTTAATGACGTACATACTTGCATGTTCTTTGAAGTGTTCAATCGTGAGTACCAATGCATCATGATGGGGTTTTGGCTCATTTATTGGCTTCAGTGTCCATGTCAATTATGTATGCTCTTACTGGATGTGTTCTAATGCTAGTTTATTATAAATCTTGTATTTGTAATGATGTGTACTGATTTATTTTTTAAAATTCCTAATAATTTATTAGTAGCATGGGGAGCAAACTGAGCGCTACTAGTATATAGGATACTAGTAGTGTTGGTTGTTTACCCACGCTACTACTATTTCATTAGTAGTAGCGCATGTATGTAATAGCAGTAGTGTGGGTGGCACACGCTACTACTAACAAAGATATTAGTAGCATGGGTTTAACCCACGCTACTACTAACTATTAGTTGTAGCGCGATACTAGTAGTGCGGGTACCCGCACTGCTAGTAGCCATTTTACCCGTGCTGCTAGTAGCCTTTTCCTAGTAGTGTTCGGAGACACCTGTAGAGCATCTTTATAATCACCCAGTTACATTGTGACGTTTGATAGCACACAAGGTGTTCCTTCGGTATTCGGGAGTTGCATAATCTCATAGTTAAACGAATATGTATAAGTCATGAAGAAAGCAATAAAAATAAAACTTAACGATCATTATGCTAAGCTAACGGATGGTTCTTTTCCAGCACATCATTCTTCTAATGATGTGATCCCGTTCATCAAATGACAACACATGTCTATGGTTAGGAAACTTAATCATCTTTGATTAACGAGCTAGTCAGGTAGAGGCATACTAGGGACACTTTGTTTTGTCTATGTATTCACACATGTATCAAGTTTCCGGTTAATACAATTCTAGCATGAATAATAAACATTTATCATGATATAAGGAAATATATATAACAACGTTATTATTGCCTCTAGGGAATATTTCCTTCAGTCACCCACTTGCACTAGAGTCAATAATCTAGATTACATCATAATGATTCTAACACCCATTGAGTCTTGGTGCTGATCATGTTTTTCTCGTGGAAGAGGCTTAGTCAACGGGTTTGCTACATTCAGATCCGTATGTATTTTGCAAATATCTATGTCTCCCTCCCTGACTTGATCACGGTGGAGTTGAAGCGTCTCTTGATGTGTTTGGTTCTCTTGTGAAATCGGGGTTCCTTCGCTAAGGCAATTGCTCCAGTATTGTCACAAAATATTTTCAGTGGACCCAATGCACTAGGTATTACACCTAGATAGGATATGAACTCCTTTATCTAGAATCCTTCATTTGCTGCTTCTGAAGCAGCTATGTACTCCGCTTCACACGTAGATCCCGCCATACGATGCTCGCTTGAACCGCACCAATAGCGGCTACACCATTCAATATAAATCGTATCCGGTTTGTGACTTAGAGTCATCCGAATTCGGTGTCAAAGCTAGCATCGACGTAACCATTTACGACGAGCTCTTTGTCACCCCCATAAACGAGAAACATATCCTTAGTCCTTTTCAGGTATTTCAAGATGTTCTTGACCGCTGTCCAGTGATCCAATCCTGGATTACTTTGGTACCTCCCTGCTAAACTTATAGCAAGGCACACATCAGGAATGGTACACATCATTGCATACATGATAGAACCTATAGCTGAGGCATAGGGAATGACTTTCATTTTCTCTCTATCTTCTGCAGTGGTCGGGCATTGAGTCTTACTCAACTTCACACCTTCTAACACAGGCAAGAACCCTTTATTTGACTGATCCATTTTGAACTTCTTCAAAACTTTATCAAGGTATGTGCTTTGTGAAAGTTCAATTAAGTGTCTCGATTTATCTCTATAGATCTCGATTCCCAATATATAAGCAGCTTCACCGAGGTCTTTCATTGAAAAATTCTTATTCAAGTATCCTTTTATGTTATCCAGAAATTCTATATCATTTCCAATCAACAATATGTCATCCACGTATAAAATTAGAAATGCTCAGAGCTCCCACTCACTTTCTTGTAAATACAGGCTTCTCCAAAAGTCTGTATAAAACAATATGCTTTGATCACACTATCAAAGCGTATATTCCAACTCCCAGAGGCTTGCACCAGTCCATAAATGGATCGCTGGAGCATGCACACTTTGTTAGCACCTTTAGGGTCGACAAAACCTTCTGATTGCATCATATACAACTATTCTGTAAGAAGTCCATTAAGGAATGCAGTTTTGACATCCATTTGCCAAATTTCATAATCATAAAATGCGGAAATTGCTAACATGATTCGGACAGACTTAAGCATCGCTACGGGTGAGAAGGTCTCATCATAGTCAACTCCTTGAACTTGTCGAAAACCTTTGGCAACAACTCGAGCTTTGTAGACAGTAACATTACCATCAGCATCAGTCTTGTTCTTGAAGATCCATTTATTCTCTATGACTTGCCGATCATCGGGCAAGTCAACCAAAGTCCATACTTTGTTCTCATACATGGATCCCATCTCAGATTTCATGGCCTCAAGCCATTTCGCGGAATCTGGGCTCATCGTCGCTTCCCCATAGTTCGTAGGTTCGTCATGGTCTAGTAACGTGACTTCCAGAACAGGATTACCATACCACTCTGGTGCGGAACGTACTGTGGTTGACCAATGAGGTTCGGTAGTAACTTGATCTGAAGTTTCATGATCATCATCATTAACTTCCTCCCTAATTGGTGTAGGCACCACTGGAACTGATTTCTGTGATGAAATACTTTCCAATTTGAGAGAAGGTACAACTACCTCATCAAGTTCTACTTTCCTCCCACTCACTTCTTTCGAGAGAAACTCATACGTAGAAAGGATCCATTCTTAGCAACAAATATCTTGCCTTCAGATCTGTGATAGAAGGTATACCCAACAGTTTCTTTTGGGTATCCTATGAAAACACACTTCTCCGAGGGGTTCGATCTTATCAGGCTGAAGCTTTTTCACATAAGCATCGCAACCCCAAACTTTAAGAAACGACAGCTTAGGTTTCTTGCCAAACCACAGTTCATATGGTGTCGTCTCAACGGATTTAGATGGTTCCCTATTTAACGTGAATGCAGTTGTCTCTAATGCATAACCCCAAAATGATAGTGGTAAATCGGTAATAGACATCATAGATCGCACCATATCTAATAAAGTACGGTTACAATGTTTGGACACACCATTACACTGTGGTGTTCCAAGTGGCGTGAGTTGCGAAACTATTCCACATTGTTTTAAATGAAGACCAAACTCGTAACTCAAATATTCGCCTCCGCGATCAAATCGTAGAATTTTTTTTCTTGTTACGATAATTTTCCAGTTCACTCTGAAATTCCGTGAACTTTTCAAATGTTTCAAACTTGTGTTTCATTAAGTAGATATACCCATATCTGCTCAAATCATCTGTGAAGGTGAGAAAATAACTTGATACCCGGCCATGAGCCTCAACACTCATCGGACCGCATACATCAGTATGTATTATTTCCAATAAGTTAGTGCCTCGCTCCATTGTTCCAGAGAACGGAGTTTAGTCATCTTGCCCATGAGGCATGGTTCGCAAGCATCAAGTGTTTCATAATCAAGTGATTCCAAAAGCCCATCTGCATGGAGTTTCTCCATGCACTTTACACCAATATGACCTAAACGGCAGTGCCAGAAATATGTTGCACTATCATTATTAACTTAGCATCTTTTGGCATCAATATTATGAATATGTGTATGTAACATCCCAAATTTTCAATTTGGAATGTTCTACATTAGATCATCATTTCATATCATATTTTACTTTGCATTTTGTTTAGATCCTTGAAATCCTAAACAACTCAAGGACCTTCGGAGAGAGTTGGGGATTTTTCCCAGTTTTCATAATTGATTTTTATCAAATATTCAAACGAGGATTTTGGTTTTATTTATTTTTCTCTCCGAAAAATATTTCATATTAAAAATATATGAGAGGAGATAATATGACTTCTCCAAAATAATTGAAATATTGGAGGAAAAATATTAAAATCAAATATTTGATTTTATTCGATTTTAATTGCAATTTTATTTGCATTAGAAAAATTTGCACGTTTTAAAAACTGCATTTTTAGGGCCAAGAAAATGTTCATCTCGTCCTAATTATTTTAATTAGAAGGTGAAAATTTGTTTTGGCATTTTTAGATTTTATTTATTTTTCTAAGATTTTTTCTAGGTTCATGGAATTATTTAAAAAAAACGCTACCTTGCATTTTGGGGCCGAGGCCCAGCCAGTAAACCGCCGCCGCCTCCGCCCTCTCGTCTCCGAGGCGGAGACCCCTTCTTGCCGTGTCCGCTCGGACACCGCGCGCCGCCTGCCCCCTTCCCACGGCACCCCCACCTATATATACGCCGCCGCCACCCCGCCTCTCCTCACCCCGACAGCCGCCCACCGCCTCCCGATCCATGCCGACGCCTTGAGGAGATCGCCGCCGCCCGCCGCCTCCCGCCTTCGACGCCGCTTCGAGCCGCACCCGCCGACCCGCCGAGTTCGTCCGAACCCGCCGAGCTGCCTGACGAGGTAGCCGGAGCCGCCGCCGATCGCCGGTTTTTTTTATTATTATATAGAAAACCCTAGATTTTTTTGATTGGTTCGTTTCGTTTTTTGGTTTTCTTATTTAGCGGCGTTATTTCGTTCGTTCGTTTAACGAACGTGTTCGTCGTTTAGTTATTGTTAACGAACGTCCGCTCGTTAAGTAGTTCGTCGTTTTCTTTTTCTCGGATTTATTCCGCGATTTTCTGATCGCGATTTCAGATCCGATTTCCAAACTAGTATAACTTTTCGCTCGTTTATCGGAATCAGGCGATTCAAGCGCCTAGAGTTTCGTCTCGAAACCCTCTTTCCGTTTAACCAACTCAAACAAGTTTTTGCTTCTGTAAATTTGACTTAGGTCCAGATTAGTAAACGAAGCTTGTTTCTTTCATTGTTTGACTTTCGTTGCTTCGTTCGATTTGATTCTTTTTGCAAACCGGAGTTCTTAAGTTGAACTTTCTGGTTAGTTCTCTTATTTGAGTTTTACCTGTGCATTAGATGAGTACTTATTGTATGCTTGTTTGTTTGCGATAGAGTACCCGGAGTGCGCCGCTTGTTACTTGAATCGCTAGGTTACGCAGATCATCGGCAAGGCAAGTAACACTTTGATCATACTCTTTTATTACCCGGTTTTATTGCACTAGATCAATCCTCAAACACTTTGCATGGTTAGGATCTAATTAAATTGTGGGATCTCGGGAAGTAGATGAGGTAGTACCTATGCCTGTTTAATTACCAAACCCTCGGGAGTTACTTCTACATTTGCTTATGTTGCTATGCTATGCTAGTAGACGTGGATTGGGTTTGAGTGTATCCATGACAGATGTGAGTTTGTTAATTAATGGTTCAACTTAAGGTGGCAACTTAAATATACATCTGGGTGGACTGAGGCACCTGGAGAATCCAGTGTTGCCTGTATTTTGGGAAATCCCGGGGTTCCGTGTGATTTTCCTATGGACCGCCACCCAGGCTCAAAGGAATCATGAGATTATTCATGCTAGAAACTTCGGTGTGCAGCCACAAGCTATTATGGGCTCTAGCATAGTTGAGTAGGTTACATGACCTCTTGAAGAGGTGGGCTAGCAGATGTAGAGGGAAGTAGGTGTAACTGTCCACCCAGAGTAAAGAGTTAATGTTTCTAAAAGACTGTGTCTCGGTCATCCGTTTCTCAAACACCATGAAGTGCGAGAATCCCAACGGAGGAGATCGAGTCTTGTGGGGAAAAGTGCAAACCTCTGTAGAGTGTACAAACTAATCATGATTAGCCGTGTCCCCGGTTATGGACATCTTGAGTATCTAGTACCGGATTATCATGTGAATCTCATCATGTTACTTTAATTAATTTTGTTGGGTTAATCACGTTCTTAATTGGGATTGAGTTGGAGGTACCTTCTCAATGTTTAACAACCACCATGATAGTTAAATAAATTTTATTGCTTTGCAGTAGGGAAAAATTGGCTTTTCACAAAACTGTAACCATAGAGCTTTCCACCAGCCAAATATGCACGTAGTATAGCATTACTACATTAGATTACTCTCTATGTGTTACTTTGCCAAGATATTCCATGTCTTTGACCGTTTCGGGCTGCAACGTTTCA
This sequence comes from Aegilops bicornis, assembly GCA_021605145.1. NCBI lineage: Eukaryota > Viridiplantae > Streptophyta > Magnoliopsida > Poales > Poaceae > Aegilops > Aegilops bicornis. The sequence goes on along the minus strand of CM038672.1, from coordinate 324,167,932 downwards.
TGTTGCGGACTTTTTGATTTCTTGAGTAAGGTGCCTTAGGTCGTGGTTCTATACTCAGTGATGCCATTGGAGTTTATGGACTCACTTATCTTCCAAGACTTCCCCTGTTATCGTGATTAGATGGCCTTAAGCCATACTTATTGTATTAAGTTCTCTTTTGAGACATTTGTGGTAATAAGTGTGTGATTGCTACTCTGTTATAAATCCTTCGAGTCTTTGTCGTGTCGGCATTCTTGATCGGGGATGACACCGATGCACGAGACTTGACCATCGAGGTCTGGTCACTACAAGATGGTATCGAGCACACGACCGATGAGGACACGACCACTAAGCTTAAACCATAGATCACTACTCTCTTCTCATTTCGACCCTCTCCATTTTCTATTCTTTTAGGATGGCGGATGCAAGGAACAAGTTCATGCAACCAGATGAGGATACACCCTTTGGGCGCCACTTGAAGGAAGTCACTAGATACTGAACATAGGAATTCCAAGCTTCACGGAACCTACAACGCCACACTACCGGAGGAGGAGCGATGGTTGGTTCAAGTTCAAGTTCGGGAAGGACGTTCATGCCCATCAATCGAGCCCATAGAGTTTTCCTTTGATGCACCAACCTGGAGTCTAGGAAAAGAGCATGGCAGCTCACATCACCATGGGACACATTGGAGAAGTATACCACAAGGAGCTTAAGGATACTATCTACCAGATTTGTGGGCGCCGAGATGAGCAATGGGAGATGATCGGCACCAAGAAGGATAGATCAATTGCAGCATTCATCCAGAACAAAACCAGCACATTCGTCGCCAGAGAACCAGATGTCTTGCGGGCATGGCGTGAATCTGAAGAAGGCATTGACCAAGATCAAGGAGCTGGAGGAAGAACTCGAAGCTACACGCAAGGATTATTTGGAGGAAAACAGCGCACACGAAGGGAAGAATGACGACCTGGAGACGAAGATTGGAGTATTCATGGGAGATCCAGCACCAAAAGGAGAAGATGATGATTGCACATGCCCGGATAACTACATCATCATCGACGACACTGACTCAGAACCAAGTGAGATGACTTTGTTGATGAAGCTGGAGTAGATATCATGGAGTCTTCGACCGGTCAAATTTTTTAGTAGACTACCATATCAGTAGTAGAATTCCCCCATGTATATAGTATAGTCCGAGCACTTTTGTAACGATAGTTAGATCGATTGTGTGCCCTTGTTTGAATTGATATGAGTGATATTGTGTGCTTTGTCTCATGTGCATATGGGTAGTGTTTCCCTCTAGACCTCATTCTATTCCGACTACTCATCTTTTCTGAAACCCTCAGATGCCTCCGAGACGTGACACCGGATTAGCCTTCCCACCGGAGCTCACTCAGTTGATCCAGTAGCAGAATGCATTGATGCAGATGCTAGTCCAGAATCAGGGGAACAACAACAAAAACAACAACAACAACAACAACCCACCGCCTCCACCACCTGTTGATCATTTAACCCGTTTCCTTATTTGAATCCGCGGTGTATTCTAGTAGCACCGAGCCGATTGTTGCGAGATGATTGGCTCCGCAAAGTTGGAAGGAGTTGACCCTTTGTAGGATGCACAGATGCGGAAAGAGTGCGTTTTGCAGCACATCAGCTTGATGGACCCGCAGCATCATGGTGGGAGAATTACACAACCACTCACCCTGCCGACACGGTCACATGGGACCAGTTTCAACAAGTTTTTCATACCGCCCATGTTTCAGCAGGAGCTATGGCCATGAAGAAGCGTGAGTTTCGCAACTTACGCCAAGGAGGACGCACAGTAGGCCGGTATGTGGAAGACTTTAGCAAGTTAGCCCGTTATGCCCGGATGACATTGCTACGGATGCAGCCAAGCGGTGAGAAGTTTACGGAAGGATTGAATGATGAGCTGAGTATGCAGTTGATGGTAGCAACATTCAACAACTACCGAGTTGGTAGATAGAGCCCTCATGATTGAAGGAAACAACAGTGATTGAAACCCGCAAGAGGAAGTATGGAAAAGGAAAGTATAATTCTGGAGCCCAGTAGAAGCCACGTTTTACCCCGAAATCGGGAGGACCATTTCAGCATACCCATGGAGGAGGCTCGCATAACCATAATGGCCCCAAGAATGGTAATGGGAATGGAGGAAGCAACGGTCAGAACCGTACCAACCCATCAACACCAACCAAGAGAGATCTGAGTCACATTACCTGTTTCAAGTGCCAGAAGACTGGACATTATGCCACCGAATGTCCGAAGCCCAAAAGCGGAAACGGCAATGGAAGCTGGGAAGAAGCCCAACCCTTTCAACAAAGGACATGTGAACCATGTTAGCATGGAGGAGGTTGAAGAACAGCGGAATCTTGATAATAGGTAAGTTTTTGGTTAAGTCATTTATCGCACTCGTTCTTTTTGATACTTGGTGCATCGCATTCATACATATCAAGGGATTTGTGGATAAATATAAACTGCCCACCAAAGTTCTTAGGACACCTATGTTAGTAAGTTCACCGGGAGGCGAGTATATGGCAAGCTTAAGGATGTTTTCGGATGCCTTTGGCCATAGGTAGGCATGTTTTCCCCTCAGACTTGATAATTTTGGAGTCGCAAGGTTTGGATGTGATTTTGGGTATGGATTGGCTATCGATGTACGGAGGAAACATCGACTGCGCTAGTAAGACGATTTTGCTTATCACCCCGGAAAGGCTAACGTAGTAGCAGACGCGTTGAGCCGCAAGAGCCATGTCAACACACTAATGACCGGAGAGTTGCCGAAGGAATTAGCCGAGGATCTTCGCGAGCTATCTTTGGAAATAGTTCCGAGAGGCTATGTTGCCGCATTAGAAATTCAGTCTACCTTGATGGATAAGATCAGAGAAGCTCAGAAGACAGACAAGGAGATTGCCGAAATAAAGGAAAGGATGAGCAAAGGAAAAGCCAAGGGATTTCGTGAGGATGAGCACGATACCACGTAGCTTTGAGGATCGCGATATGTGCCCAATGACACGGAGATCGGGAAGTTGATTTTGCAAGAGGCCCATGATTCACCGTATTCGATTCACCCGGAAATACCAAGATGTATTTGAGTTGAAGGATACTTTACGGTGGACCGGAATCAAGAAGGATATTGCGAGTATGTAGCAGTTTTGATGTATGTCAAAGAGTGAAGACAGAGCATCGAAGCCACCGGATTGCTACAGCCATTGCCGATACCGAATGGAAGTGGGATAAGCTAGGTATGGATTTTATCACGGGATTGCCAAGGACTCTTTCAGGCTATGACTCAATATGGGTTGTAGTCGATCGGTTGTGAAAGTAGCTCATTTCATCCCAGTGAAGACTACTTACAGCAGTGCTAAGTTGGCAAAGATATATATGACCAGGATCGTATGTCTGCATGGAGTTCCGAGGAGTATCATATCAGATAGAGGAACCTAGTTTACCTCAAAGTTTTGGCATCGACTACACGAGACTTTGGGTGCGAGACTAGAGTTCACCTGACTTTTCATCCATGAGCAGATGGATGTAGACCGAAAGAGTAAACCAGATTTTGGAGGACATGTTGAGAGCTTGTGCGCTAGATTATGGATCCGATTGGGATGACAATTTGCCGTATGCGGTGTTTTCTTACAACAACAGTTATCAATCTAGTCTGAAGATGGCCCCTTTCGAAGCTTTGTACAGAAGGAGGTGTAGAACACCATTGTTATGGGATGAAGTTGGAGACTGCTAGTTGTTTGGACCAGATCTGATTAAGGAGTCTGAACAGAAAGTGAAGTTGATTCACGATAGGCTCAAAGTAGCACAATCCAGGCAGAAGAGTTACGCGGATTCGAAACGCAAGGAGATAGTTTATGAAGTCGGAGATGAGTTTATCTTCGTGTATCTCCACTTGAGGAGTTAAGCGCTTTGGAGTTAAGGGAAAGTTAGCGCCAAGATTTGTAGGACCATACAAAGTTTTGGAACATATGGGAGAAGTTGCTTACAAGTTGGAATTACCTGAAGGACTATCAGGAGTTCACGATGTGTTTCATGTTTCCCAGTTGAAGAAGTGCCACGCAGAGATGGCTGATATACCGCTGAGAGATACCGTACCGTTGGAAGTGATTCAGTTGGACAATGATTTGACCTATGAGGAGAAACCAGTTAAGATTCTCGAATATGCCAGCCGAGTCACCCGCAAAGAAGGTTATCAAGTTTTGCAAAGTTCAAAGGAGCCACCATACCGAGGATGAAGCCACCGGGAGCGAGAAGAAGATTTGTCAAGGACCACCCTCACCTATTTTCTAGTTAACCTCGAATCTCGAGGGCGAGATTCATCTTAAGGGGGGTAGGTTTGTAACATCCCAAATTTTCAATTTGGAATGTTCTACATTAGATCATCATTTCATATCATATTTTACTTTGCATTTTGTTTAGATCCTCGAAATCCTAAACAACTCAAGGACCTTCGGAGAGAGTTGGGGATTTTTCCCATTTTTCATATTTGATTTTTATCAAATATTGAAACGAGGATTTTGGTTTTATTTATTTTTCTCTCCGAAAAATATTTCATATTAAAAATATATGAGAGGAGATAATTTGACTTCTCCAAAATAATTGAAATATTGGAGGAAAAATATTAAAATCAAATATTTGATTTTATTCAAATTTTATTTGCATTAGAAAAATTTGCACGTTTTAAAAACTGCATTTTTAGGGCCAAGAAAATGTTCATCTCGTCCTAATTATTTTAATTAGACGGTGAAAATTTGTTTTGGCATTTTTAGATTTTTATTTATTTTTCTAGGATTTTTTCTAGGTTCATGGGATTATTTAAAAAAACGCTACCACAAGACCTCGATCGGGCCGAGGCCCAGCCAGCGCCTCAACCGCCGCCTCCGCCTCGTCTCCGAGGCGGAGACCCCCGCCGCCGTGTCCCGGCTGACACCACTGGGCCACGCCTTGCCCCTTCCCCACGGCACCCCACCTATATATACGCCGCCACCCCGCCGCCTCTCCCCACCCGACAACCGCCGCCCGCCGCCTCCCGATCAGCCTTGGCCTTGCCGCCGAGGAGATCGCCTTCGCCTGGCCGCTTGCCGCCGCTGCGCCTCCCGCCATCGCCTCGACGCCGCCGAGCCCCACCGTGTTGGGAACGTTCCTAAAATTAAAATTTTCCTACGGTTTCACCAAGATCTATCTATGAGTTCATCTAAGCAACGAGTCAAGGGAGTGAGTTTGCATCTACATACCACTTGTAGATCGAAAAGTGCGGAAGCTTTCAAGGGGGTGGTGATGAGGGAGTCGTACTCGCCGTGATTCGGATCACCGACGACCAAGCGCTGAAAGGACAGCACCTCCGCGTTCAACACACGTACGGGACGAGGACGTCTCCTCCGTGTTGATCCAGCAAGGAGGAAGGAGAGGTTGAGGAAGACAACTCCAATGGCGGCCGACGGCGTGGTGCGGTTGGTGCAAGTTCTCCGGCTGAGGCTTCGCCAAGCCTTCGTGCGGAGAAGGAGACGTGTTGGGAGGGAGGGGCTGCGCCTTGATTGTGTGTTGCAGCCCTCCCTCACCCCTCTATATATAGGAGAGAGAGGGCAGGGGGGCGGCCCTCTAGGGAAACCCCTAGAGGGGCGGCTGACAAGGGAGGAGGAAAGGGGTGGCTTGCCCCCTGCCAGGGGGCGCCTTTAGCCCTTTAGGGTTTCCCTCCCCAAACCCTAGCCAAGCATGGGCCTTGGTGGGGAGGCGCCGCCCAGCCCACTAGGGGCTGGCTCCCTCTCCCACGCAGCCCATGTGGCCTCCCGAGGGGTGGCCCCTCCCGTGGACCTCCGGAACCCTCCTGCGTGGCCCCAGTACAATACGGTATGCCCCGAAACTTTTCGGTGTCCGCTTAACAACTTTCCATATATAAATCTTTACCTCAGGACCATTCGGAACTCCTCGTGACGTCCGAGATCTCATCCGGACTCCGAACAACATTCGGTAATCACATACAAGTCTTCCTAATAACCCTAGCGTCCACCGAACCTTAAGTGTGTAGACCCTACGGGTTCGGAGACATGTAGACATGACCGAGACGACCTCAGGTCAATAACCAACAGCGGGATCTGGATACCCATGTTGGCTCCCACATGCTCCTCGATGTTGTCATCGGATGAACCCACGATGTCAAGGGTTCAAGCAACCCCGTATTCTATTCCCTTTGTCGACGGTATGTTACTTGCCCGAGACTCGATCGCCGGTATCCCAATACCTCGTTCGGTCTCGTTCTGCGGCAAGTCACTTTACTCGCACTGTAATGCATGATCCGTGACTGCACACTTGGCCACCTTGAGCTCATTATGATGATGCACTACCGAAAGTGGGCCCGGTGATACCTCTCCGTGACACGGAGTGACAAATCCCAGCCTCGATCCGTGTCAACACAATGTACACTTTCGTAGATACCGTAGTGCACCTTTATAGTCACCCGATTCACGTTGTGACGTTTGGTACACCCAAAGCACTCCTACGGTATCCGGGAGTTACACGATCTCATGGTCTAAGGAAGAGATACTTGACATTGGAAAAGCTCTAGCAAAACGAACTACGATCTTGTGCCATGCTTAGGATTGGGTCTTGTCCATCACGCCATTCTCCTAATGACGTGATCCCGCTGCCAATGACATCGATGTCCATAGTCGTGAAACCATGACTATCTATTGACCAACGAGCTAGTCAACTAGAGGCTTACTAGGGATGTATTGTAGTCTATGTATTCACATGTGTATTATGATTTCCGGATAATACGCTTATAGCATGAATAAAAGACAATTATCATGAACAAGGAAATATAATAATAATGCTTTTATTATTGCCTCTAGGGCATATTTCCAACAGCCTCCCCACTTGCACTAGAGTCAATAATCTAGTTACAATGTGAAGAATCGAACACCCATAGAGTTCTGGTGTTGATCATGTTTTGCCCGCGAAAGAGGTTTAGTCAATGGATCTGCGACAATCAGATCCGTATGCACTTTACAAATTTCTATGTCTCCATCGTGAACATTTTCACTGATGGAGATGAAGCGACGCTTGATGTGCCTCGGTCTTCTTGTGAAACCTGGGCTCCTTGGCAAGGGCAATAGCTCCAGTGTTGTCACGTAAGAGTTTGATCGGCCCGACGCATTGGGTATGACTCCTAGGTCGGTGATGAACTCCTTCACCCAAATTGCTTCATGCGCTGCCTCGAGGCTGCCATGTACTCCGCTTCACATGTAGATCCCGCCACGACGCTTCTGCTTGTAGCTGCACCAGCTTCGCTTCCACCATTCAACATATACACGTATCCGGTTTGTGACTTAGAGTCATCCAGATGCTGTGTCGGCTAAGCGTCGACGTAACCCTTTACGCATTTGTGCTCTTCGTCACTTCCATAAACGAGAAACATGTCCTTTGTCCTTTTCGTGTACTTCAGGATATTCTTGACCGCTGTCCGGGTGTTCCTTGCGGGATTACTTTTGGTACCTTCCTACCAAACTTACGGCAAGGCTTACATCAGGTCTGGTACACGGCATGGCATACATAATAGATCCTATGGCCGAGGCATAGGGGATGACGCTCATCTCTTCTTTATCTTTTGTCAGGTCGGGCATTGAGCTGAGCTCAATTTCACACCTTTGCAGCATAGGCAAGAACCCTTTCTTGGACTGATCCATTTTGAACTTCTTCAAAATCTTATCAAGGTATGTGCTTTGTGAAAGACCTATGAGGCGCCTCGATCTATCTCTATAGATCTTGATGCCTAATATATAAGCAGCTTCTCCAAGATCCTTCATTGAAAAACTTTTATTCAAGTAGGCCTTAATGTCGTCCAAGAGTTCTATATCATTTCCCATCAAAAGTATGTCATCTACATATAATATGAGAAATGCTACAGAGCTCCCACTCACTTTCTTGTAAACGCAGTTTCTCCATAAGTCCAAGATAAACCCAAACGCTTTGATCATCTCATCATAGCGAATGTTCCAATTCCGAGATGTTTTCACCAACCAATAAATGGAACGATTGAGCTTGCATTCTTTGTTAGCATTCTTTGTATCGACAAAACCTTCCTGCTGCATCATATACAAACTCTTCCTTAAGATAACCGTTAAGGAACACTGCTTTTGACGTCCATCTCGCCATATCTCATAATCATAGTATGCGCAATTGCTAACATGATTCGGACGGACTTAAGCTTCGCTCACGGAGAGAAAGTCTCATCGTAGTCAATCCCTTGAACTGGCCGATAACCCTTAGCGACAAGTCGAGCTTTATAGATGGTGACATTACCATCCGCGTCCGTCTTCTTCTTAAAGATCCATTTATTTTCTATCGCCGCCGATCATCGGGCAAGTCTGTCTAAAGTCCATACTTTGTTTTCATACATGGATCCTATCTCGACTTCATGGCTTGAGCCATTTGTTGGAATCCGGGCCCGCCATCGCTTCTTCATAGTTCGAAGGTTCACCGTTGTCTAACAACATGATTTCCGTGACGGGGTTGTCGCATTCACTGCAGTGCGGAACGTGTCCTAGTGGACCTATGAAGTTCAAGAGCAACTTGATCCGGTACCTTGATCATCATCATTAATTTCCTCCTCTCGGTTGGTGTAGGCATCACAGAACATTTTCCCGAGCTGCACTACTATCCCGCTCAAGAGGTAGTACTTCATCGAAGTTCTACTTTACTACCACTTACTCCTTTATAGATAAACTCCTTTACCATAAAGGTACCGATCTAGGCAACAAAGATCTTGCCTTCGGATCTAATGTAGAAGGAATACCCAATGGTTTCCTTTAGGGTATCCTATGAAGACGCATTTTCCGACTTGGGTTCTAGCTTTTCAAAGTTGAAGTTTCTTGACATAAGCATCGCATCCCCAAACTTTTAGAAACGCATGACTTAGGTTTCTTCCCAAACCATAATTCATACGGTGTCGTCTCAACGGATTTAGATGGAGCCCTATTTAAAGTGAATGTAGCTGTCTCTAGAGCGTATCCCCAAAAGATAGCGGTAAATCGGTAAGAGACATCATAGATCGCACCATATCCAATAGAGTGCGATTACCAAGTACGGACACACCGTTACGCTGAGGAGATCCAGGCGGCGTGAGTTGTGAAACGATTCCACATTTTCTTAAGTGTGTGCCAAATTCGTGACTTAAATATTCTCCTCCACGATCTGATCGTAAGAATTTAATCTTTCGGTCACGTTGATTCTCTACCTCATTCTGAAATTCCTTGAACTTTTCAAAGGTCTCAGACTTGTGTTTCATCAAGTAGACATACCCATATCTACTCAAGTCATCCGTGAGAGTGAGAACATAATCGATATCCTCCATGAGCCTCAACACTCATTGGACCGCATACATCGGTATGTATGATTTCCAATAAGTTGGTTGCTCGCTCCATTGTTCCCGAGAACGGAGTCTTGGTCATCTTGCCCATGAGGCATGGTTCGCATGTGTCAAATGATTCATAATCCGGAGACTCCGTAAGTCCATCAGCATGGAGCTTCTTCATGTGCTTGACACCAATGTGACCAAAGGCGGCGATGCCACAAGTATGTGGGACTATCGTTATCAACTTTACATCTTTTGGTATTCACACTATGAACATGTGTAACATTACGCTCGAGATTCATTAAGAATAAACCATTGACTATCGGAGCATGACCATAAAACATTTCTCTCATATAAATAGAACAACCATTATTCTTGGATTTAAATGAGTAGCCGTCTCAGATTAAACGAGATCCGGATACAATGTTCATGCTCAAACTTGGCACCAAATAGCAATTATTAAGGTTTATAACTAATCCGTAGGTAAATGTAGAGGTAGCGCGGCCGACGGCGATCACATCGACCTTGGAACCATTCCCGACGCCAAGATCGTCACCTCGCCCTTCGCCAGCCTCCGCTTATTCCGCAGCTCCCGCCGGTGAGTTACAAATATGAGCAACCAGCACCGTATCAAATACCCAGGAGTTACTACGAGTAATCGGTAAGGTACACATCAATTACATGTATATCAAATATACCTTTAGTGTTGCCGGCCTTCTTGTCCGCTAAGTATTTGGGGCAGTTCCGCCTCCAAAGGGCCCTTCCTTTGCAATAAAAGCACTCTGTCTCGTGCTTGGGTCCATTCTTTGACTTCTTCTTCCTAAGCAACTTGCTTTGAAGTAGCAACCTTTCTCTTTGCCGCCCTTCTTGAAGTTCTTCTTGCCCTTGCCCTTCTTGAACTTAGTGGTCTTATTGACCATCAACACTTGATGTTCTTTCTTGATTTCAACCTCTCGCCGACTTCAGCTTTGAGAATACTTCGGAATGGTCTTCACCATCCCCTGCATATTGTAGTTCATCACAAAGCTCTTGTAGCTTGGTGGGAGCGATCAAGGATTCACAATGACCGCCTTCGTCTGGGAGGTTTATGTCCAATTTGGGACAAAGCGGTGATGCAACCCGGACATTTTGAGTATGTGCTCACCGACAGTAACTGTTTTCCTCCATCTTACAACTATAGAACTTGTCGGAGACTTCATATCTCTCGACCCGGCATGAGCTTGGAAAACTAGTTTCAGCTCCTCGAACATCTCATATGCTCCGTGTTGCTCAAAACGCTTTTGGAGCCCCGGTTCTAAGCTGTAAAGCATGCCGCACCGAACGAGGGAGTAATCATCAAGACGAGACTGCCAAGCCGCTCATAACGCCTTGGTTCTCTCGATGGGTGCTTCACCTAGCGGTCCTTCTAGGACATATTGTTTCTTGGCAGCTATGAGGATAATCCTCAAGTTCCGGACCTAGTCCGAATAGTTGCTGCCATCATCTTTTAGCTTGGTTTTCTCTAGGAACGCGTTGAAGTTCATGGTGACATGAGCATTGGCCATTTGATCTACAAGACATATTATGCAAAAGTTTTAGACTAAGTTCATGATAATTAAGTTCATCTAATCAAATTAAAAATGAACTCCCACTCAGATTAGACATCCCTCTAGTCATCTAAGTGTTACACGATCCGAGTCGATTAGGGTGTGTCCGATCATCACGTGAGACGGACTAGTCATCGTCGGTGAACATTCTCATGTTGATCGTATCTTCCATACGACTCGTGTTCGACCTTTCGGTCTCCGTGTTCCGAGGCCATGTCTGTACATGCTAGGCTCGTCAAGTTAACCCTAAGTGTTTACTGCGTGTGTAGATCTGTCTTACAACCCGTTGTATGTGAACGTAAGAATCCATCACACCCGATCATCACGTGGTGCTTAGAAGCTTACGAACTTTAGCAACGGTGCACGCTTAGGGAGAACACTTCTTGAAATTGTTTTAAGGGATCATCTTATTTACTACCGTCGTTCTAAGTAAACAAGATGCATAAATATAATAAACATCACATGCAGTTATATAATAGTGACATGATATGGCCAATATCATATAGCTCCTTTGATCTTCATCTTCGGGGCTCCATGATCATCCTGTCACCGGCATGACACCATGATCTCCATCATCATGATCTCCATCATCGTGTCTTCATGAAGTTGTCACGCCAACGACTACTTCTACTTCTATGGCTAACGCGTTTAGCAATAAAGTAAAGTAAGTTACATGGCGTTCTTCAATGACACGCAAGTCATACAAAATAAAGACAACTCCTATGGCTCCTGCCGGTTGTCATACTCATCGACATGCAAGTCGTGATTCCTATTACAAGAACATGATCTCATACATCACAATGTGTCATTCATCATTCATCACAACTTGGCCATATCACATCACATGACAATTCTTTGCAAAAACAAGTTAGACGTCCTCTAATTGTTGTTGCATCTTTTACGTGGCTGCAATTGGGTTCTAGCAAGAACGTTTTCTTACCTACGAATAACCTACAACGTGATTTTGTCAACTTCTATTTACCCTTCATAAGGACCCTTTTCATCGAATCCACTTCAACTAAAGTGGGAGAGACAGACACCCTTGACCACCTTATGCAACTAGTGCATGTTAGTCGGTGGAACCGGTCTCACGTAAGCGTACGTGTAAGGTTGGTCCGGGCCGCTTCATCCCACAATGCCGCTGAAGCAAGATACGACTAGTAACGGCAAGCAAGTTGACAAGATCTACGCCCACAACAAAATTGTGTTCTACTCGTGCAAAGAGAACTACGCATAGACCTAGCTCATGATGCCACTGTTGGGGAACGTTGCAGAAAATTAAAATTTTCCTACGGTTTCACCAAGATCTATCTATGAGTTCATCTAAGCAACGAGTCAAGGGAGTGAGTTTGCATCTACATACCACTTGTAGATCGAGTGCGGAAGCTTTCAAGGGGTGGTGATGAGGGAGTCGTATTTCGCCGTGATTCGGATCACCCGACGACCAAGCGCTGAAAGGACAGCACCTCCGCGTTCAACACACGTGCGGATTTACGGCGTCTCCTCCGTCTTGATCCAGCAAGGAGGAAGGAGAGGTTGAGGAAGACAACTCCAATGGCAGCACGACGCAGTGGTGCAGGGTTGGTGTGTTCTCCGGCTGTGGCTTCGCCAAGCTCGTGCGGAGAAGGAGAGGTGTTGGGGAGGGAGGGCTGCGCCTTCGATTGTGTGTTGCAGCCTCCCCTCACCCCTCTATATATAGGAGAGAGAGAGGGGCAGGGGCCGGCCCTCTAGGGGAAACCCTAGAGGGGCGGCCAAGGGAGGAGGAAAAGGGGTGGCTTGCCCCCAAGCTAGGCGCCCCTTTAGCCCTTTTAGGGGTTTCCCTCCCAAACCCTAGCCAAGCATGGGCCTTGGTGGGGGCGCGCCCAGCCCACTAGGGGCTGGCTCCTCTCCCACGCAGCCCATGTGGATTCTCCGGAGGGGTGGCCCCTCCGGTGGACCTCCGGAACCCTCCTGGTGGCCCCAGACAATACCGGTATGCCCCAAACTTTCCGTGTCCGTTTAACAAGTTTCCATATATAAATCTTTACCTCCGGACCATTAGGAACTCCTCGTGACGTCCGGGATCTCATCCGGACTCGAACAACATTCGTAATCACATACAAGTCTTCCTAATAACCCTAAGCGTCCACCGAACCTTAAGTGTGTAGACCCTACGGGTTCGGGAGACATGTAGACATGACCGAGACGGCCTCAGGTCAATAACCAACAGCGGGATCTGGATACCCATGTAGGCTCCCACATGCTCCTCGATGTTGTCATCGGATGAACCACGATGTCAAGGGTTCAAGCAACCCCGTATTCTATTCCCTTTGTCGACGGTATGTTACTTGCCCGAGACTTCGATCGTCGGTATCCCAATACCTCGTTCGGCCTCTCGTTACCGGCAAGTCACTTTACTCGTACCGTAATGCATGATCCCGTGACCAGACACTTGGTCACTTTGAGCTCATTATGATGATGCACTACCGAGTGGGCCTAGTGATACCTCTCCGTCATACGGAGTGACAAATCCCAGTCTCGATCCGTGTCAACCCAACACTTTCAGAGATACCTGTAGTGCACCTTTATAGTCACCCAGTTACGTTGTGGCGTTTGGTACACCCAAAGCACTCCTACGGTATCCGGGAGTTACACGATCTCATGGTCTAAGGAAAAGATACTTGACATTGGAAAAGCTCTAGCAAAAGCGAGCTACACGATCTTGTGCCATGCTTAGGATTGGGTCTTGTCCATCACGTCATTCTCCTAATGACGTGATCCCATTTCCAATGACATCTGATGTCCATAGTCAGGAAACCATGACTATCTATTGACCAACGAGCTAGTCAACTAGAGGCTTACTAGGGACGTATTGTAGTCTATGTATTCACACGTGTATTACGATTTCCGGATAATACAGTTATAGCATGAATAAAAGACAATTATCATGAACAAGGAAATATAATAATAATGCTTTTATTATTGCCTCTAGGGCATATTTCCAACACACCGCCCCTCGCCGCACCCCGCCGACCCCGCCGGAGCCCGTCCCGAGCCCCACCAGAGCTGCCCGATGAGGTAGCCGCAGCCGCCGCCCACCGCCGGTTTTTTATTATTATTTAGAAAACCCTAGATTTTTTTTGATCGGTTCGTTTCGTTTTTTTCGATTTTCTTATTTAGCGAGCGTTAGCTCGTTTGTTCGTTTTAACGAACGTGTTCATCATTTAGTTACTGTTAACGAACGTCCGTTCGTTAAGTAGTTCGTCGTTTTTCTTTTTCTCGGATTTATTCCGCGATTTTTCTGGTCGCGATTTTAGATCCGATTTCCAAACCAGTATAACTTTTCGCTCGTTTATCGGAATGAGACGATTCAAGCGCCTAGAGTTTCGTCTCCAAACCCTCTTTCCGTTTAACCAACTCAAACAAGTTTTTGCTTCAGTAAAAATTTGACTTAGGTCCAGATTAGTAAACAAAGCTTGTTTCTTTTCGCTTGACTTTCGTTGCTTACGTTCGATTTGATTCTTTTTGCAAACCGGAGATATTAAGTTGAACTTTCTGGTTAGTTCTCTTATTTGACTTTTACCTGTGCATTAGATGAGTACTTATTGTATGCTTGTTTGTTTGCGATAGAGTACCCGGAGTGCGCCGCTTGTTACTTGAATCGCTAGGTTAGGCGGATCATCGACAAGGCAAGTAACACTTTGATCATACTCTTTTATTACCCAGTTTTATTGCATTAGATCAATCCTCAAACACTGCATGGTTAGGATCTAATTAAATTGTGTGATCTGGAAGTAGATGAGGTAGTACATATACCTGTTTAATTACCAAACCCTGGAGTTACTTCTACGTTTGCTTATGTTGCTATGATATGCTAGTAGATGTGGGTTGGGTTTGAGTGTATCCATGACAGATGTGAGTTTGTTAATTAATGGTTCAACTTAAGGTGGCAACTTAAATATACATCTGGGTGGATTGAGGCACCTGGAGAATCCAGTGTTGCCTGTATTTTGGGAAATCCCGGGGTTCCGTGTGATTTTCCTATGGACCGCCACCCAGGCTCAAAGGGATCATGAGATTATTCATGCTAGAAACTTCCGCGTGCAACCACAAGCTATTATGGGCTCTAGCATAGTTGACTAGTCTGCCACTGTAAGAGGTCGCACAACATACTCAACTATGCCAGAGCCCATAATGGCTTGTGGCTGCACACGGAAGTTTCTAGCATGAATAATCTTATGATCCCTTTGAGCCTGGGTGGCGAACCATAGGATGATCACACGGATGTTAAGAGATCCTACTCATGCAATGTTTGAGGGTTGTAACTAATGCATAAAAACTGGGTAATAATGGGTATGATCAAAATGTTACTTGCCTTGCTGGCGATCTGCGAACCCTAGAGACTCGTAGTAGCATGCTCGGCACTCCGGAAATTCTATCGCAAACAAACAATAGCATACATAAGCACTCAAGCATAGATGCAAGGGTAAAACTCAAATAAAGAGATCCAAACTGTAAGTTCAACTGAAGTGCTTCAATTTGCAAAAATAATCAATCAAATCGGAGCTACGAAACTCAAACTACGATCAAAAGAAGTTCGAATTCAAATCTTCTAGAAACCAAATTTTAAATTATCAAAACCTTGTTCAAGTTGATTAACTGGAAAGAGGGGTTCGAGGCGAAGATTTTGGCGTTGGTTTCACTGGATTTGGACAAACGGTTAAAAAGTTGCGAGCGTTTGAAGATCAGGGGCTAATCTGCGATAAAAATAAAAAGACTACGGCGCGAACATCCGCTAACAGAGGCAAACGAGCGAATTCGTTCTTTATAAGAACTAAACGAGCGAACGTTCGTAGAATAAAACTAACCGAAGAAAACCGAGAAAACCCATATAGAAAAAAAACCGAACTAGGGTTTACCGAAAAAAAAAAAACTGAACGGATTTATACCGTTTAATCGAAAAAGACCAATGGCGAGATCCCATGCGGCGTGATCCGGCGAGGCGGCGGCTTGGGCTAAGCGTGGCGGCCTTGGCGATGGCGGTGGTTAGCGGTAATGGCGGCTGCTGCATGTGAGCGGGCGACAACGGCGGCGGTCTTGTGGCAAGCTGCGGCTTGGGACGAGGTCGGGAGGGGCGGCAACGGCGAGGGTTATAAAGGGGGGCGGCTTCTTGGAGGAGGGGGCACGGCCTCGGAGGCGTGGTCTCACAGCGGACACGGCGGCCAAGGCCTCCTCGGAGTCCGGATCCCAGCCAAGCGGGAGGCGGCGACGTCTTTGAGCTTCGACCCGCTGACCGGGCTGGCGAGGGGCGACGCGTTTTTTTAAATAAAACAAATACCGTCGAAGAAAATCCTAATAAATAAATTAAAAAAATCTAAAAATGCCAAAAACAATTTTCGCCGTCTAAATAAAATATTTAGAACAAAGTGAACATTTTATCGGGCCTAAAATGCAATTTTGAAAAATGCATATTTTTCTAATTCAAATAAAATCTCTAATAAAATTCAAATAAAATATTTATTTGATTTTAACATTTTCCTCCAATATTTTCTTTTATTTTGGAGAATTCATTTTATCTCCTCTCTTTTATTTTTATGTAGGAAATATTTGGAGAGAAAATATTAAAACCAAAATGATCCTCTTTTCAAATTTGAGAAAATTTCAAGTATGAAAATAATGAAATCCCCAACTCTCTCCGTGGGTCCTTGAGTTGCTTAGGATTTGCTAAGATCACAAATGAAATGCAAATAAAACATGATATGCATATGATGACCTATGTATAACATTCCAAATTGAAAATTGGGGATGTTACAAACCTACCCCCCTTAAGATGAATCTCGCCCTCGAGATTCGGGTTGGCTAGAAAATAGGTGCGGGTGGTCTTTGCGTAGGTCCTCCTCTCGTTCCCAGGTGGCTTCATCCTCGGTATGGTGGCCTCACTGAAGTTTGCAAAATTTGATAACCTTGCTGCGTGTAACTCGGCTGGCGAAGTCGAGAATCTTGACGGGTTTCTCCTCATAGGTCAAATCACTCTCCAACCGTATTGCTTCCAGGGGCACTGTATCTCTCAGAGGAATATCGGCCATCTCAGCATGGCACTTCTTCAACTGGGAAACGTGAAACACATCATGAATTCCTGACAGTCCTTCGAGTAACTCCAACTTGTAGGACACTTCTCCCATAATGCTCCAAAAACCTCGGTATGGTCCTACAAATCTCGGGGCTAACTTTCCCTTAACTCCAAATCGCTTAACTCCCGCAGAGGTGACACCCAAAGATATGCTCTATCTCCGATTTCATAGACTACCTCCTTGCGCTTTGAATCAGATAACTCTTTCCTGGTTCGGATCGAAAGCAACCTTCAGTCTATCTCGAATCAACTTAACCTTCTCTTCGGACTCCTTGATCAAATATGGTCCAAACAACTGACGGTCTCCAACTTCATCCCACATTAACGGTGTCCTGCACCTTCTCCCGTACAAAGCTTCAAAAGGTGCCATCTTCAAGCTGGCTTGGTAACTGTTGTTCTATGAGAACTCCGCGTATGACAAATTATCATCGCAACTAGATCCATAATCTAGCGCACAAGCTCTCAACATGTCCTCCAGAATCTGATTAACTCTCTCGGTCTATCCATCTATCTACGGATGAAAGGATGTACTGAACTCTAGCCTGGTACCCAAAGTCTGGTGCAGCTGATGCAAAACCTTTGAAGTAAATTGAGTCCCTCTATCCGATACGATGGTCCTCGGAACTCCATGCAGACATACGATCCTGGTCATATATATCTTGGCCAACTTCGCAATCGTATAGGTGGTCTTCACTGGGATAAAGTGAGCCACTTTGGTCATACGATCCACTACTACCCAGATAGAATCATATCCCGATCGGGTCCTGGGTAATCCGGTGATGAAATCCATGCCAAGCTTATCCCACTTTCATTCGGGTATCGGCATAGGCTGCAAGAATCCTGCCGGCTTCGATGCTCTGCCTTCACTCTCGACATACATCACATGCGGCTACATACTCGGCAATATCCTTCTTCATACCAGTCCACCAGAAACGCTCCTTCAAATCCAAATACATATTGGTGTTTCCGGGGTGTATCAAGTATGGTGAGTCATGGGCTTCCTGAAGTATTAACTTCCTGATCTCTGCATTGTTGGGCACATAAACACGGTCCTCAAACCACAAACTGTCGTGCTCATCCTCACGAAAACCTTTCGCTTTTCCTTTACTCATCTTCTCCTTGATCTCAGCAATTTCTTTACCATCCTTTTGAGCCTCTCGAATGTTTCCCAATAATGTTGATTTAACCTCCATTGCTGCAACAAAACCTCTAGGAACTATCTCCAAATGAAGCTCCCTGAGGTCTTCGTCCAACTCCTTTGGTAATCCTCTGCTTATGAGGGTATTGGCATAACTCTTCCGGCTTAAAGCGTCTGCTATGACATTGGCCTTGACTGGATGATAGTGCAACTTCATGTCATAATCCTTTATAAGCTCCAACCATCTCCTTTCCCTGAGATTCAACTCCTTCTGTGTGAAAATGTATTTCAAACTCTTGTGATCCGTGTACATATCACAACGATTTCCAATAAGAAAGTGTCTCCAGGTCTTGAGTGCATGAACTACATCTACTAACTCCAAATCATGCGTGGCATAATTTAACTCATGCGGTCGAAGCTGGCGTGAGGCATATGAAACAACTCTTCTGTCCTGCATAAGTACACCTCCAAGTCCTAAGCGAGTGGCATCGCAATACACTTGGAAATCCTTGCGTATATCCGGCAGAATTAGCACTGGGGCTGTAACCAAATGTTTCTGCAGCTCCTGGAAACTGGCCTCACACTCTTCGGTCCACTTGAACTTAGTTTCCTTCTTCAACAGCTCCGTCATAGGCTTCGCAGTCTTGGAGAAATTCTCAATAAACTTTCGATAATATCCCGCGAGTCCAAGAAAACTGCAGATCTCTCCTACTGAGGTGATTGCTAGCCAATCAGTGACTGACTGAACCTTGGAAGGGTCTACTGCTATACCTTCTCCTGATATAACATGTCGAAGGAATCCAACCTCCTTCAACCAAAACTCACATTTGCTGAACTTGGCATAAAGCTGATGTTCCCTGAGCTTCTCGAGAACTAAACGCAAATGCTCCTTGTGCTCCTCTTCATTCTTCGAGTATACCAAAATATCATCAATGAACACCACAACAAACCTATCCAAGAACTCCATGAACACCTTATTCATCATACTCATGAAATAGGTAGAGGCATTAGTCAATCAAAATGACATAACTGTGTACTCATATAGCCCATACCTTGTAGTAAAAGCTATCTTAGGTATATCCAGTTCTCGGATCTTCAGCTGGTGGTATCCTGATCGCAGATCGATCTTGGAGAATACTTTAGCTCCTTGCAGCTGGTCAAACAAATCGTTGATCATCGGTAGTGGGTACTTATTCTTGCTCATCACTTCATTCAACGCACGATAATCAACAACCATTCTCAAAGATCCATCCTTCTCAACTAAGAGCACTTGGGCTCCCATGATGACAAACTTCGTCAAATGTAACCTTTCTCCAGTAACTCCTTAATCTGCTTCTTAATCTCCTCCAGATCATTTGTGGGCATCTTGTATGGTCTCTTCGATATCGGTCCCAAGGTGCGCAACAAATTTCTATCAAAACTCAATGTCTCGATCCGGCGGCATGCTTGGTAGTTCCTCTGGAAATACATCTGGGTAATCCTTCACTACAGGCACTTCCTTCGGAACAACTCATCAGATGGAACTTACTTGGGTTTTCCTAGGCGCTTGCCTGGATACATACTAAATCCTTTTTACCTCCGGGGTGGTGAGAAGTATCGACTTACTAGCACAGTCAATGTTCCCTCCATACTTCGCTGGCCAATCCATGCCTAGTATTATATCCAATCCTTGTGACTCCAAAATTATTAGGTCAGAGGGGAAAACATGGCTGCCTATGGTTAAGGGTAACCGATCACACCATCGGCTGGCCATATACTCTGCTCCTGGCGAACTTACTAACATGGGTGACCTAAGGGCTAAGGTGGGTAGCTTAAACTTGTCCACAAATTCCCTTGATATGTATGAATGCGATGCACCAGTATCAAAAAGAACAAGAATGGTAAATGACTTAACCAAAAACTTAGCAATCACCGCGTCAGGCTGATCTTCAACCTCCTCCACGTTGATGTGGTTCACTTGACCTCTGGTGAAGGGATTGGGCTTCTTCCCAGAGCTTCCATTCCCATTGCCATTCTTCAGCTCAGAACAATCATTGGCGTAATGCCCGCCTTTCCCAAGACTTGTAACAGGTGACATGACTCAGATCCTTCTTAGCAGGTGTTGCTGGGTTGGAACGGTTCTGACTGGTGCTTGCTCCATTCCCATTTCCATTCCTGGAACCACTGTGGTTACCGGAACTTCCTCCATTTTGAGTGTGTCCTCCATGGTTATGGGTAAATCCTCCCGGGTTAGGAGTAAAACGAGGCTTCTGCGTTGCTCCAGAGTTATACTTCCCTTGCCCATACTTCCTTTTGCGGCTATCTATCTGCTGCTGCTTCCCTTCAATCATAAGAGCCCTGTCTACCAACTCCTGGTAGTTAGCAAATGTTGCCACCATCAACTGCATGCTTAGTTCATCAGTCAACCCTTCCATAAACTTCTCCTGCTTTGCGGCATCCGTGGCCACATCATCCGGGGCATAGCGAGCTAGCTTACTGAACTCATCCACGTACTGCCCCATAGTATTATTTCCCTGGCGTAAGTTGCGAAACTCACGCTTCTTCATGCTCATAGCTCCAATTGAGACATGTGTAGTGCGGAATGCTTGCTGAAACTGTTCCCAAGTAACATTGGCTATAGGGAAAGTGGCTGTGTAATTCTCCCACCATGAGGCTGCGGGCCCATCCAATTTATGTGCAGCAAAACGCACCTTCTCAGCATCTGTGCAACCTGCGGTGGTCAACTCCCTTCCAATCCTGCGTAGCCAGTCATCAGCAACAAGTGGATTGGTGCTACTGGAAAACACCGGCGGATTCAACCTCAGAAAATGGGCTAAGTTGTCAATTGGAGGTGGTGGCGGTGGGTTCTTGTTGTTGTTGTTGTTGTTGTTGCCTTGGTTCTGGACTAGTAGCTGCATCAAGGCATTCTGCTGTTGGATCAACTGAGTGAGCTCCGGTGGGAAGAGAAATCCGGGGTCATGTCTCGGAGGCATCTAATGGGTTTAGAGGGAAGAGATAAGAATAGAGTGAGGTCTAGTGAGAAAGCACTACCCATATGCACATGAGACAAACACATTCATATCACACCATTCAATTCAAACAAGGGCATACAATTGATCTATCTACTGTTACTAAATACTCAGACTACTAATATATACATGGGGAAAATACTACTGATAATATGGTGGTCCTCTAGAAATTTTAATCGGTGGAAGACTCCATGATGTGTGCTCCAGCTTCGTCTTCGTAATCATCATCACTACTGTCGGGGTCGGAGTCGCTGTCGTAGATGATGATGTAGTCCTCGGGATGGTCATCATCTCCTGGCGCGGGGTCTCCCATGAATACTCCTAGCTTCCTTGTCAGGTCGTCATTCTTGTTCACTAATATTGCGATTTGCTCCTCGTATCCATCTCATGTAGACTTGAGTTCCTCTTCAAGCTCCATGTTCCTGGTCATCACCTTCTTTAGTTCTATCATGTTTGCGCACATTTGGTTCTCCCGGCGACGAATGTGCTGGTTTAACTCTTGGATGAATGCCGCAATGGACCTATCCCTCCTGATGCTGATCATCTCCCATTGCTCGTCTCGGCGCCCAGATATCTGGTAGATGGTGTCCTTGAGATCCTTGTGATAAACTTCACGACAAGGCCCCATGGAGATGTGAGCTGCCATGCTCTTACCTAGACTCCAGGTTAGTGCATCAAAGGAAAACTCTATGGGCTCAGTAACTGGCATGAACGTCCTTCCTGGAACATGAACTTGAATCATCCAACGCTCCTCTTCTGGTAAAGTGGCGGTGTAGGTCCCGGTGAAGCTTGGTATTCCGATGTTCAGGTACCTAGTGACTTCCTTCAAGTGACGTCCAAAAGGTCTGTATTCATCCGGTTGAGCAAACTTGTTCCTTGAGTCCGCCATCTATAGAGTGGAAAATGGAGAGGAGTCAGAAATGAGTGACCTATGGCTTATCTTAGTGGTCGTGTCCTACAATCAGCGTGTGCTCTGATACCATCGTGTAGCGATCCGACCTCAAACGGCCGAATCTCTGTGCATAAGTATCATCCCTGGATCGGTAATGCTGACACACACAGTACTTGAAGGATTTATAACGGAGTGCAATCACACACTTATTACATCAAATGTCTCAAAAGAGAAATTGTTACAATAATATGGCTTAAGGCCATCTAAATAAGATAACTACGGAAGCATCAAAAGGTAAATGAGTCCATCAACTCCAACGGCATAGCTGAGTGCACGACAACGACCTAGCGCACCTTACTCTTCGTCCGAAAAGTCTACAACATAATACGTTGTAGCCCAAAACGGGTCAGCACATGGAATATGCTGGCAAAATAACACAGTACAGCAATGAACAGGTAAAAGCTATCACTACATGCATATATGGCTGGTGGAGGCTCTACGGTTAACAAGTTTTTGCGAAAAGCCAATTTTTTCCTACAACAAAGGAATATATTTTGTTTAACTATCATGGTAGTTGATAAACATTGAGAATGGTAACCCCATCTCAATCCCAATTAAACAGTATTAATAACCAAACAAATTAATTTACAGTGATGAGATGAACATGACCATTCAAGAACCAGATACTCAAGATGTCCGTAACCGGGGACACGACTAACCATGATTAATTTGTACACTCTGCAGAGGTTTGCGCACTTTTCCCCACAAGACTCGATCTCCTCCGTTGAATATCTCGCATTGCATGATGTTTGAGAAAGCGGATGACCGAGACACGCCTTTCGAAGCGTTAGCTCGTTGTTACCTGCAGACGGTACCACCTATATCCCCTACATCTGCTAGTCTACCACTGTAAGAGGTCACACAATATACTTGTCACAGCCCTAGAATATCTGAGTGTAATAGTTGCATCCGTGAGCATGCATCATGTTTAATCGAAGAAACTTGAATTGAGGGAATTTGAAAGCCTCAAAATCTTTTAAAAGAAGAGCAAGAACCCTTTAAATTGCATTCAGTGAATCCAAAATTCCCTAAAAATAGTTTTGAGAATTTTGGCAAGGGTTATATTCCAAACCAAAATTTTGGAACATTTTTAAGGAATTATTTGGTCTCTGAATTTAAAACAATATTCTATTTGAATTTGAAAATATATTCAAATATATATGGATATGTTTTTAAATGCTCTGTGATAATTTATGTGCATTTGGAAATGTCCAATGAGCAACATAAGTTATACTTAGAGGATATTTGGCACTGTTTTGATTTGTTCTAAATTTTAAACAGTGGCAAGTTTAAATAAAAAGAAAACAAACAGAAAATAAAACAAAAGAGAGCAGAAAGAACTCACCTGGCCCAACTTACCTGGCAGGCCAAGCCCAGTGGCCCTCGATGAGTCGTCTCTACCTGCCCAAGAGGCGGGAGGCAGCAGCGAGCGCACGGGCCCGAACGACCACCTCCTGCTTTGCCGTGTCAACGCCTCCTTCCTCCCAACCCCGCGCCCAGGAGACGTGGACGAGGCCCGTGCTGACCCCCCTTCTCCCCTAGCCATTTTCCCCTCTCCCTCCTCGTTCTTCGCCCGAACAGAGAGCCCCGCCGGCCACCGCATCGCGCAGCTCACCGCCGACGTGGTCACTGGCCTCCCCTCGCCTCCCCACCTTGCGTGAGAGCTCCGCCTCGCCGTCCTCTTCCTCATCGCCGAGTCGCACGATGCCGGGAGCCCTGTACCGTCGTCCTTGCCCGCTTCTTCAACCCTCGGCCGTGAAGATCTCCGGCGATCGTACGCCGTCGTCAGCGCATCCCCGAGCCCGCTAAGCTTCTCTACCGGCCCGCTGTGAGCTCCGCCACACTCTCCCCCTAACCCCGCCGTCTTTTGCGTCCGCCAGCTAGCCCCGCCGACGAAGAAGAACTCCGTCCGCCGCCCCGAGCTCGTCTCCGGCGAGCTCAGGCCACCCTAGCTCCCCCCTTTGCTCCACCAGATCTTGGCGCAAGAACACCAGCTCTCAGAGGGCTAAACCAAGACGCATGTAAGCGGCCGCTTTGTGGCGCGAGCCCGAGCAACTCCGGTGAGCCTCTGCCGCGAGATATGGTCGTCGGCACTTAATCCGGCGACGATGACGTGGCTCCGTCATTAGAGGCTAATCCCTTAATTAGCCACCTCACAGCCACTGATAGTGGGCCCCACCATGGGGTCAAACCCAGTCAGCGCTGGTTTTGATCGGGATTAGTCCCCGTGTCACTGACGTGTGGACCCCACACGTCAGGTTTGACCTTGACTGGCCCTGTTGACTAGCTGATGTCGACCGACCTAGAGTCGAAGCGATAAGCATTTTCTGGAATATTTCTAATTCAAAATGATTTGGAAATTTCAGAAATTGTTGCAAACTTTGAAAAATCATAGCAATTCAACCGTAGCTCCAAATGAAATAAGTTATATATGAAAAATTATTAGAAAAATGCAATCTATCCATTTATGCTACTTTCATGCATATTATCCAACTTATACCTACTGTATAAGTGAAAACATGAAAATGGCATCTTAAATGCTAAATATGGAGTTTGCATATGAACCCTTGGTCCATATGGACTTCAATAAAATTGTTGCTAGATGCATTAGTGCAAATCATAACATTATTACCATGTCACATTCATGCATCATATTGTTGCATTGCATTGATTGTATTTCTTCTCTATTGTCGGTATTTGTCCCCTCTCGGTAGACGATGTTCCAACGATGAGTTCGATGACACCGATGAAGAGCTATATTATCTTCAGGAGTGCCAGGCAAGCAAAACCCTTTGTTCATTCCGATACAATTCCACTCTCTCGCCTGCTCTCTTTTACTGCATTAGGACAACAACGATTCAACTGCTATTTACATGTTGCGGTAGTTGAACCCCTTTCCTCTGCATGACCTGTCATTGCCATAGTAAATAGATGAAACCCACTAGCATGAGTAGGAGTTGTTTGAGCCCTGATGTGCCTACTCATTCATGCTTGTTTGTCATGCCTGCTATTGCCTAGAGTTGTGTCAGGTCTGATTCATCGGGGATGAATTGGGAAGTTGTGTAACATGTCCCATCTTGTTGAGAGCTAAGTGTGTGAACACGATTTGGTAAAAGGTAGCGGTGAGAGTCCATGTAGGAGTACATGGTGGGTTGTCTCATTGAAACCATCCTCAGAACTGAGTTACGTGTTTGTGATCCATGAATAGTTACTACCACACATTGGGTTCCGGTGAACTCGACCCTCTCGGCTTATTAACCCCTCGATCACCCGGCCCGTGAGTTGCAACTAGTTTCTGGTGTTTGTAGGTTGTGTTAGTAGTCTACCAAGTGGCACCCGGTACAGGTGGGCTTGGGACAGACTAGGCACCGTGGCACGGTGTACCAAGCATAGATCCATCCGTCGAGGTGGGCTTGGGAACCCTGCACACATCATTTGGGGCCGTGAGCGACACCCCGGCCGGATCTCCTTGCGGATGGAACCCGAATAGGCGATAAACCTGGACTAGAGACTTGCGTGTTTAGTCAAGTCGTGGCCAACTCCCTCGCCGGGCTTCCGCTTGAAGGTTGCTGAGATACACGACGTGTACATGGTGGTAAGTGGCGAGAGCGTGTGTGAAGAAGTACACCCCTGCAGGGTTAACATCATCTATTCAATAAGCCGTGTCCGCGGTAGAGGACTTCTGGTTGTCTGTCTGCAGTTCATAGACAAGTGAAAGTGGATACTCTAAAATGCGCAAGATAGCGTGAGTGCTATGGATGGCGTTCTCGTAGGGAGACGGGAGCGGATCCATAGTGGTGTATTGGTATGGTGAATATGTGGACTCGTGTGCCACCTCAAAAGAGTTACTTGCAAATGTGAGTTCAGATAGCCACCGAGTCAAAGTCGGCTTGCTGCGCTTAAACTCCACCACCCCTTTGTTGATACCGATGCATATGTAGATAGTTACGATGTAAGTCTTGCTGGGTACATTTGTACTCATGTTTCCTTATTTTATGTTTTGCAGAGAGACTTCAGTCTTGCTAGTAGTTCCGCGTGGACTTCGACGTTTAGCTTCTTACCTAAGCTATGATCTTGTACCCTTCGGAGGGCCTTGTAGATAGTCAGGCTTCTCAGCCTTCTTCATTTGTATATTGTCTGTACTCAGACATGTTTATGCTTCCGCTCGATGCTTGTGTGCTCTGTATGTTGGGTCATGAGACCATGCTTGTAATACTTGGCTCCTCAGAGCCTAATGAATTAATTCTTGAGTCGTAGAGTTATGCTGTGATGCCGTGTTGTATTTACACATATCGAGCATATTGTGTGTATGATTGAAATGCTTATCTAGTTGTTTATTCTTGGTATGTCTGGGATCTGACAACCTAGTTGTTTATTCTTGGTAGCCTCTCTTATGGGGAAATGTAGTCTTGTGCTTCCATGAGCCATACTAGTCCGCCATGTTCTGACCGGTTCACCGGAGTCCTGCTAGCCCAGACTACCGCTCCTAACACTTGACTGGTAGGCATGTGATTCACTTGCTCGTGTGTCTATCCTTTGGGGAAATGTCACGCAGCGGTGACATCCAGTAGTCCCGCCTAGCTCGCTATAGGCCCTTGTTCACCGAGTCCTCCGTTAGCCAGCTGCTACAGCCTAGATTCGCCGCTATCAATTGACCGACATGCTCGATATTGATTCATGTATGCCTGTCCCGTAAGTTAGTGCCACTTTGGGTTCACGACTAGTCATGTCGGCCCGGGTTCTCTGTCATATGGATGCTAGCGACACTATCATATACGTGAGCCAAAAGGCGCAAACGGTCCCGGGCCAGGTGAGGTGGCACCCATGGGAATACCGCGCGTGAGGCCACAAAGCGATATGATGTGTTGCATGCTAGATCGATGTGTCTTAGGATCGGGGTCCTGACAATACTCAACTATGCCAGAGCCCATAATGTCTTATGGCTGCACACAGAAGTTTCTAGCATGAATAATCTTATGATCGCTTTGAGCCTGGGTGGCGAACCATAGGATGATCACACGGATGCCCCGTAATCTCCTTCGACAACACTAGATTCCCCATGTGCCCACCAACAATCCACCCAGATGTATATTAAAGTATTCACCTTAAATAAACTCTTAGTTTATAAATAATCTCACAGCTGTCATGAATCACTCAACCAAACCACGTCTACGAGCATAGCATAGCAGTATAAGCATAACGTAGAAGTAACTCCCAGGGTTTGATAATATAAGACAATAGGTTCTACCTCATCAGCTACTCCCAAAACCCGCATGTTAAGAGATCCTACTCATGCAATGTTTGAGGGTTGTAACTAATGCATAAAAACTGCGTAATAAGGGGTATGATCAAACCCTAGAGACTCGTAGTAGCACGCTTCGCACTCCGGAAATTCTATCACAAACAAACAATAGCATACATAAGCACTCAAGCATAGATGCAAGGTTCAAACTCAAATAAAGAGATCCAAACTGAAAGTTCAACTAAAGTGCTTCGATTTGCAAAAAGAATCAATCAAATCGGAGCTACGAAACTCAAACTACGGTCAAAAGAAGTTCGAATTCAAATCTGCTTGAAACCAAATTTTAAATTATCGAAACCTTGTTCAAGTTGATTAACTGGAAAGAGGGGTTCGAGGCGAAGATTTTGGCGTTGGTTTAACTGGATTTGGACAAACGGTTAAAAAGTTGCGACGGTTTAAATATCAGGGGCTAATCTGCGATAAAAATAATCACGGATAGGTCCTTGGCCGAAAATAAAGTAAAAAGAAAAATACTACGGCGCGAACGTCCGCTAACTGAGGCAAACGAGCGAATTCATTCGTTATAAGAACTAAATGAACGAACATTCGTAGAATAAAACTAACCGAAGAAACCGAGAAAACCCGATCTAGAAAAAAAAACCGAACTAGGGTTTTAGAAAAAAACCAAATGGTTTTATACCGCTTAAGGAAAAGACCCGGGCGAGATCCCGTGACGGCGTGATCCGGCCGAGGCGGCGTCACAGGCAGCGTGACAGCAGCGTGGCGCGATGCTGTGTGAGACTGCAGTGGTAGCGGCATCATTGCCTTGATGACAAAGAATGATGGCGTCATGGCTTGGGACTTGGGGCGAGGGAGGAGGGCGGCGGTGCATGTTATAAAGGCGGCTGCAGGGGGACGGGCACGGCCTCGAGGCGTGTCCCAGCGAACAAGCAAGGCTGGGAGTCTCGGGTCCAGCCGAGCGGGAGGCGGCAACCCGGCTTCGCTTTCGGCTGGGCCGTTGGCCCAGTCGGGGATGCGTTTTTTTAAATAAAATAAATTCCGCCAAAGAAAACCCTAGTAAAGAAATAAAAAAATTCGAAAAATGCCAAAAACAATTTTCACCGTCTAAATAAAATATTTAGAACAAAGTGAACATTTTTTGGCCCTAAAATGCAATTGTGAAAAATGCATATTTTTCTAATTCAAATAAAATATTTATTTAATTTTAACATTTTTTTCTCTAATATTTCTTTTATTTTGGAGAAGTCATTTTATCTCCTCTCTTTTCCTTTTATGTAGGAAATATTTCAGAGAGAAAAATATTAAAACCAAAATGATCCTCTTTTCAAATTTGAGAAAAATTCAAATATGAAAATAATGTAATTCCCAACTCTCTCCGTCGGTCCTTGAGTTGCTTAGGATTTTCTAAGATCGTAAACGAAATGCAAATAAAACATGATATGCATATGATGACCTATGTATAACATTCCAAAATGAAAATTTGGGATGTTACAGCCAACCCAACAAACACCTTCGGAGACACCTATAGAGTATCTTTATAATCACCCAGTTATGTTGTGACGTTTGATAGCACACAAGGTGTTCCTCCGGTATTCGGGAGTTGCATAATCTCATAGTAAAAGGAATATGTATAAGTCATGAAGAAAGCAATAGCAATAAAACTCAACGATCATTAGCTAAGCTAATGGATGGGTCTTGTCCATCACATCATTCTCCTAATGATGTGGTCCCATTCATCAAATGACAACACATCTCTATGGTTAGGAAACTTAACCATCTTTGATTAACGAGCTAGTCAGGTAGAGGCATACTAGGGACATTTTGTTTTGTCTATGTATTCAGACATGTATCAAGTTTCCGGTTAATACAATTCTAGAATGAATAATAAACATTTATCATGATATAAGAAAATATAAATAACAACTTTATTATTGCCTCTAGGGCATATTTGTTTCAAAAAATTCTATAGAGGAGTATTATCAGGAATTGCAAACTGGCAAGATTAGATGTGGTATTGTTGAGGATAATGAAGCTATGCTTGCACGTTTTATGGGTGGATTAAATAAAGAGATTTAGACCATTCTAGAGTATAAGGAGTATAATAATATCACTCCTTTATTCCATCTTGCTTGCAAAGTCAACGTGAAGTCTTGCAGATCGACCCGCATTGGCGCGAACTAATTTTTCTCGCAGGTCGATCTTTATCATGGACACCACGCATCCTCTACTCCTAGACGCCCCATCGCAGAAGACCACTTGTCTTCACCGCCAATTCCAACCGAGATACAAGAAAACAGCAAAGACCACCACTACCTGCCATGAGCACACCTTCTGGGCTTGCACAGAGCCCTACTTCATCCATGCCATTAACGGGGCAAACACATGATATTATTTGTCGTCGTTGCAAGGGTGGAGGTCATTATGCAAGAGAATGCCCATCTAAGTGTGTGATGATTGTTACTAAGGATGGTGTGTATGAGTCCGCTAGTGACTATGATGAGGATACTTTGGCTCTTATTACAAGTGAAGAACACGGTGGAGATGATTCTGATCATGAGACGCAATACATGGCTCTTGAAGATCTTGTGGTGTATGAAAGTTTAGTTTCTCAACGTGTTTTGAGTGTGCAGGTCACACAAACTGAGGAAAATCAAAGGCATAATTTGTTCCATACAAAGGGAGTTGTGAAGGAACGTTCTGTCCGCGTCATCATAGACGGAGGGAGCTCCAACCACTTGTCTAGCATGGAGATGGTGGAGAAGCTCTCTCTCACAACAAGACTACATCTGCATGCCTTACTACATCCCTTGGTTCAACAACAGTGGCAAGGTTAAGGAAACATGTACTGTTCGTGTGCATTTTAGTATCGCTACATATGCTGATTTTGTTGATTGTGATGTGGTACCCATGCAAGCATGTTCCTTATTACTTGGTAGACCATGGCAATTCGATAAAAATTCAGATACCATGGTCTAAACAATCACTATACTCTTGTTCATAAGGATAAACATATTACTTTGCTTCCTACGACTCCTGATTCCATTTTGAAAGATGATATTAATCGAGCTAGTAAAGCAAAATAGGAGCAAAATAAGAGTGAAAATCAGATAGTGGCCAAAGAATTTGAGCAACAAATGAAACCTAATAATAAACCATCTAGTGTTGCTTTTGAAATTAAATTGAAAAGTGGATGTTTACTTGCCACCAAATCTGATATTGATGATCTAGATTGCAGCAAATCTATTTGCTATGCTTTTGTGTGCAAAGAAGCATTATTTTCATTCGAGGATGTGCCTTCCTCTTTGCCTCCTACTTTCACTAACATTTTGCAGGAGTTTGCTGACGTCTTTCCACAAGACGTGCCACCGGGATTACCACCTATTCGAGGGATTGAGCATCAGATTGACTTAATTCCTGGTGCATCACTACCCAACCGTTCACCATACCATACCAATCTAGAGGAGACGAAGTAGATTATCGTCAAGTAATCACGGGGCTGCTCGACAAAGGTTATATACTGTGAATCTCTTAGTCCTTGTGTTGTTCCTATTATACTAGTGCCAAAAAAGGATGGTACGTCACATATGTGTGTTGATTGTAGAGGCATTAATAATATTACTATTTGTTATCATCATCCTATTCCTAGGCTAGATGATATCCTTGATGAATTGAGTGGTTCTACAATATTGTCCAAAGTTCATTTGCGTAGTGGATACCATCAAATTCATGTGAAATTGGGAGATGAATGGAAAACAACATTTAAAACTAAGTTTGGATTATATGAGTGGTTAGTCACGCCTTTTGGGTTAACTAATGCATCTAGTACTTTCATGAGATTAATGAACGAAGTTGTACGTGCTTTCATTGGACGATTTGTGGTAGTCTATTTTTATGATATACTGATTTATACCGGATCTTCGGAGGAACATTTATGTGCTGTTTTTATTGCTCTACGTGATGCATGATTGTTTGATAACCTTGGGAAGTGCACCTTTTGCACCGACCTAGTATCTTTTCTTGGCTATGTTGTTACTCCACAGGGAATTGAAGTTGATAAAGCCAAGATTGAAGCTATTGAGAGTTGGCCACAGCCCAAACGGTCACACAAGTGAGCAGTTTTCTTGGTCTCGCTGGATTCCATAGGCGTTTTGTGAGAGATTTCGGCACCATTGCTGCACCTCTCAATGAGCTTACAAAGAAGGATGTGCCTTTTGTTTGGGGTACCACACAGGAAGAAGCCTTCACGGTATTGAAAGATAAGTTGACACACGCTCCTTTACTCCAACTTCCTGATTTTAATAAGACTTTTGTTCTTGAATGTGATGCTAGTGGAATTGGATTACGAGGTGTGTTATTACAAGATGGCAAACCTGTTGCATACTTTTCTAAAAAAGTGAGTAGGCCTAGTCTGAACTATTCTACTTATGACAAAAAATTATATGCTCTTGTTCGAACTTTAGAAACTTATGATAAAGAATTAGTTATACATTCTGATCATGAATCTTTGAAACATATTAAAAGTCAAGCCAAACTGAATCGTAGACATGCTAAATGGGTTGAATATATAGAGACTTTTCCTTATGTTATTAAACACAAGAAGGGTAAAGAAAATGTTATTGCTGATGCATTGTCTCGTCGCTATACCATGCTTTCACAACTTGACTTTAAAATATTTGGTTTGGAGACCATCAAAGATCAATATGTGCATGATGCTGATTTTAGAGATGTAATGCAGAATTGTAAAGAAGGCAGAACATGGAACAAGTACGTCGTTAATGATGGATTTGTGTTCCATGCTAATAAGCTATGCATTCTAGCAAGCTCAGTTTGTCTTCCGTTGTTGCAGGAGGCGCATGGAGGAGGATTAATCGGACATTTTGGCATGAAGAAAATGGAGGGTATACTTGCTACACATTTCTTTTGGCCAAAGATGAGAAGGGATGTTGAGCATTTCATTGCTCGCTGCACTACATGTCAAAAAGCTAAGCCACGACTCAATCCTCATGGTTTATATATGGCTTTGCCTGTACCTAGTGTTTCTTGGGAGGATATATTTGTGGATTTTGTTTTAGGATTACCTCAAGCAAAGAAGGGGAGGGATAGCATATTTGTTGTCGTGGATAGATTTTTGAAAATGACACACTTCAGACCATGTCATCAAAGCGATGATGCTGCTAATATTGCTAATTTATTCTTTCGTGAAATTATTCGCTTGCATGATGTGCCAAATACTATTGTTTCATATCATGATACAAAATTTCTTAGCCACTTTTGGAGATGTTTATGGGCTAAGTTGGGGACTAAACAGCTTTTTAGTACTACATGTCACCCCCAAACTGATGGACAAACTCAAGTAGTCAATTGGACATTGTCTACAATGCTTAGGGATATTTTGAAGAATAATAAGAAAATGTGGGAAGAATGCTTGCCTGATATTGAATTTGCTCATAATCGTTCGCTGCATTCTACTACTAAGATCTGCCCTTTTGAAATTGTCTATGGTTTCCTACCTCATGCACCTATTGATTTG
Organism: Aegilops bicornis; assembly: GCA_021605145.1. NCBI lineage: Eukaryota > Viridiplantae > Streptophyta > Magnoliopsida > Poales > Poaceae > Aegilops > Aegilops bicornis. The sequence continues at coordinate 324,134,994 of CM038672.1, read as the reverse complement.
TTGCCTCTTCCATCTTCGGAGAAGGTTAATTTTGATGCTAAACAACATGCTGAATTGATCTTAGAAATGCATGAGTTAACTAAGGAAAACATCGAGCGTATGAATGCTATATATAAACTTGCTGGAGGTTAAGGTAGAAAAGATGTTGTATTTCCACCTGGAAATCTTGTTTGGTTACATTTACGTAAGGATATATTTCCTAATTTGCACAAATCAAAGCTAATGCCACGTGTTGATGGTCCTTTTAATGTGTTAGAGAAAATAAATGAGAATGCATATAAACTTGAGCTGCCTGCAGATTTTAGGGTTAGTCCCATTTTTAACATTGCAGATTTGAAGCCTTATTTGGGTGAGGAAGATGAACTTCCATGAGGGCGACTTCATTTTAAGAAGGGGTGATGAGGAGGACATCAATACCACTATTACACCCACATCTCCTTCTCGCTATACATACCTTGGACCAATTCTTTGGAGCTCATAAGACGCCAATTGATTTACTGTGTACTTTCGTTTCTTAGTAGCTTGATTCTAATGTTCATGAGAATAAGATGCTACCTAAATTGGATACATTTGTTTTGCTTACAAATGAAGGGCCTAGCTTGGACAAGAAAGATGAACCTTGGAGCAAGTTCAAGCTTGGAGATGATGGCATGCGCAAGGGGAATAAGAACGGAGTTACAAGTGATGATTTCAGGACTTTGAAGCCACCATAATGAGTGCATGAAGCCTTGGACAAAATATACAAGATGCCACTTCATAAATTTAGTCCAGAGGCAATTCTAGGTGTTGTGTCACCTTATTATTGGGCAAGGCCCATGTAATTTTTAAATACTTGATTATAGACTATTTTTAGAGTCCGTATGTGTGGGGAAACAAGAATTAGGGTTGGTTTAAGACCCCTCCTCCAAGGGCACGAGATTCTCCCCTCCACCTTGTAACGCCCGGATGGTTATGCAACAGTAATCACCCCGGTTAGGTTAATTAACCTCTCGTTAATTCGGACCCGTCCTAAAACAAAAATTGAAACTAAAACAAACGATAAAAAGTTCCGAAAACAACTTCTAAAATGTTAGGGGTTGTTTAAAATAACTAACCCTAATATTGGTGGGTGCACTAATTTTTTATAAAATGCCGAGCATTTTAAATAAACTAAAAAGCAGAAAGGAAAAATAATAAAAGAAAACAAAATAAGCAGAGGGGAAAACACTCATCGGCCCAGCCCAACCCCTCCCCACTTGGCCCCCCCGTTCCCCTTTCCCCTGGCGGCCATCGGCCCCAACCGATGGCCACTAACCCCCTCCCACCCCATGGCTAACCCTAGCAGCTCCTCATTCCCCCATGCCCCACCTCGCCCCTCCTCCTCGCACTGATGCGGATCGAGGCGGAGGAACCCGACAAGCCAACCCGCCGTCCCCCACCTCGGCCCGGCCCCGCCTCACTCCCACCGCCTTGAACCCCCTCCTCCTCCCGTCGCCTTTGAGAGCCCTCTCCTCCCTCGAGCGCCCCAGGAGCGGCGACCGCTTGGCCCGATCCGGCTCGGCCTCCACCTCTCCCGACTTCACGGCGTGGCCTCCCAGGGCAAGCTTCCCGCTGGGTCTTCCCAGGCCCCCATCGAGCCTGTTGCGAGACCCAACCCCCCGTGAGGCTCCCTCTCTTCCCCCTCCCCCCACGGCGGCAACTCACGGCCAAGCTCCCACTCACCCCCTCCTGCGTCGGCGTCGTGGCCCCGGCCAGGCCATCGCCGGCTCGGCCGCCCATGGCACTCGGCCGCCCCATTCCCTCTCCTTTCCACCCCCTATGGGATCCGTGCCATGCGTGACCCGGCCACTGCCATCACAGGTGGCTCCTCTCCCACCTTCCTTCCTCCGTGGCCGACCTCTCACCGTGCGCAGCTCCGAACCCTCGCCCCAGGCCCCTCGTTTCCCCCATGCAGCCTTTCGGCCCAGACCACCTACCCCACGCTCGTCGCCTCGCCTCATGCGGCCGCTTTCGCCGTTGGCCACAGCCCGTGCCTCAGGCGCCAGTCGCCCCAGGTGGCGCCCGATCCCCCCGGATCGCGCTTCGACCGATTTCCGACATCGCCCATAACGCCCGCTAACAAGATGCCCGTTAGGCCTTGGGCAGACCCATGACGGGGGCCCCACCCCCAAAGAAGCGTTTTAATTAAAGCGAGAATAAAAATGACATGAAAATGAATAAAATTAATTAACTAATTAATTAATTAATTAATTAATTAAGTAATTAATTAATCTAATTAACTCTGAATTAATTAACCTCTAATCATTAATTAACCTAATTAATCAAGGTTAATTAATCACGATTAGGAATTAATTAGTCATTAGTGAATGACATCGGGACCCACACAGCCGAGGGGTTGACTCGGTCAACCCACGTTGGGATCGATAGCGTCGACATGACATCATGCTGATATCATAAATGCATTTTGAAATTAATTAAATAATTAATAAAATTCCAGAAATTAATAAAATCTTTTAAAAATCATATCTTTTAATCTGTAATCCGGATTACAATATTTTCAACATGAAAGTTGCTCGAGCGGCGAGAGCGAATCCGGATCTGGGATCAGATTCGTCCACCACACGCCCTCTAACCTATCGAAGACCTGCAAACTTTCCTCTCGGTTCATCTGTCTGACAGACGTCCGGAGCAGGAAAACTTCCGGATGCTTTTCCCCCTAACGGTACCCCCCTCATACCACGCTTAGAACACGCCTAGCATCGCTTCTTGACATGTCATGCATCGATATGCATCTGTTTACTTTATATTCATTATTTCTTCCCCTCTTCTCTCCGGTAGACTACGAGACCGGACAGCTGCGGTGGCCAGTTCAACTACGGTGTTGTGACCCCTCTCCCTTGCCAGAGCAACCAGCAAGCCCCCCCTTGATCACCGGATATCGCCTACTCTTATCTACATTGCTTGCATTAGAGTAGTATAGCATGTTACTTGTTTTCGAGATACTCCTATCTTTATTTGCATAGCTTTGTCCTTGTAACCATTTGTTACCTTACCGCAATCCTATATGCTTAGTATAGGATGCTAGTACTTTCATCTGTAGCCCTACATTCTTGTCCGTCTGCAGGTGCTATACTATCGGGCCGTGATCACTCGGGATGTGATCACGGGTATATCTTATACTTATACATGATACATGTGAGACTAAAAGTCGGGTCGGTGATGGAGCACCCATGAAGTGGATCTTGAGGCGGAGCGGCAGGCAGGTTGAGACCGCCTAGGAGAGAGGTGGGCTGGCCTGTTCGTGTCGCGGTCATGCTTAACACGCTTTAACGAGGTCTTGGTATTTGATCTGTTGGCTCTGAGCTTACGCACTAACCATCTACGGGAGTAGTTATGGGTATCCGGCGTGCCGTGGTATCAGTAAAGCACTTGCCAGACGTCGGCCACGGCGGCTGCCTGGCTGATTGGATCGAACGCCACTAGGCTGGTTGCGCTTCGGCCGCCCACTTAACGTCACCGGTGTGCTGAAGCGATGGGCGAACCCTGCGCGCTTAGGTTTGAACCGGCGTGTTGGCCTCTCTGTTGTGCCTAGGTGGGGCTGCGGCGTGTTGATCTTCCGCGGCGGGCATGACCGAGAAAGTGTGTCCGGACAAATGGGATCAGCGTCTTTGGGTAAGATGGTGCACCCTGCAGTGAAGTTAATCTATTGGATAGCCGTGATCTTGATAGCAGGGCGACTTGGAGTTGTACCTTGAGCTTATGACAACTAGAACCCGGATACTTGATAAAACACACCCTTCCAAGTGCCGGATACAACCGGTGGTCGCTCTCGCTCGGGGTTATGGCAGGGGATTGCGGGTAGGATTATTGCTATATGTTGTTACTTGGGCGACTTCCGTTTGTCCTCTTACATCTCGTCTGCTGCCGGACGGTGTCCGAAGCGTAGTCTTCGTTAAGACTAGCTATCCCCTCTTATTCCGGCATTCTGCGGTTCAGTCGCGATATGGCCCTTACACATATATCCATGCATATGTAGTGTAGCTCCTTGCTTGAAAGTACTTCGGATGAGTACTCACGGTGGCCTTGTTCCCCTTTTCCCCTACCTCTACTCGATTGCTGCAACCAGACGATGGAGCCCAGGAGCAGACGCCACCGTCGATGGCGACTACTACTCCTGCGGAGGTGCCTACTACTACGCACAGCCAGCGACGCGACTGTGAGTAACCTAGGAGGATCCTGGCGGAGGCCTGCTCCTCTTCGATCTGTATCCCGGCTTGTGCTAGCCATCTTATGGCACCTTGTTTAACTTATGTCCGTACTCGGATATTGTTGCTTCGGCTGACTTCGTCTATGATCGAGCACTTGTATTGAGCCCTCGAGGCCCCTGGCTTGTATTATGATGCTTGTATGACTTATTTTATTTGTAGAGTTGTGTTGTGATATCTTTCGTTGAGTCTCGATCTTGATCGTACATTTGCGTGCATGATTAGTGTACGATTGAATTGGGGCGTCACAAGTTGGTATCGAGCCGATTTGCCTGTAGGAATCCCCTTCCACACTCCTTGGCGAAGTCGAGTCTAGACATTGCAAAAACTTTTACTAACTTGGCTGTGTGCCTTACTACTGGGCCCACGCCATTGGGTGGTACTAGGATCTTTTACTCCTCGACCTCTACTCTGGGACTCTGAACCCTCTTCTACTCGGGTTAAACGATTTTACTAACTATCACTAGGATCCCGTGACCACATTCACCCCAAAGTTGGATACAACCATAGTTGTTCTTGGAATTGTATTTGAACAATTTCCACACTGTCATTTGACTCCTTTGAAAGCGTCTTTGTTTTCGAGATGGAACCCACGAGGCAGGTCGTATGCCACACGGCGGCCATTGGTGCCTCAGGATCACCTGCGGTGCTAGCCGAGATGATGACCTATCTGGGTTATCGGCTGGCACCCGAGTACACCGTCTATGAGGAGTACCAGACTATAACCAGGGAAGCGATGCCATCGCCATCGTCCACCTCTACTCTCGGGAGTACGAGTCCACTCTTGTCTTTTGCACACCGCACATGGTGTTGGAGTGACTATCGATATGGCGATCCACGATCTTTGCTTATGCTGCTCTGACACGTCTTCGTCGCAAGTATCGAGAGTTGGACACCTCCCCTTCGGGCACATTGCTATCGCGTCGATGTTGGTGAGGAGGTTACTACACTGCTGCCTACACCACTGTTACCAGAGAGCTCCTTCCACCATCGTAACTTTGTTACGCATGCCGATGGGCTGGATCGAGCTAACCGAGCTCTTCGCCACGAGTTGTACATCACCCGTCAAGACTCTACCGTGCTCGACAGCGATGCACCCCTTTGTCCGATCCAGGAGAGCTGCCGCTGCTCGCGATCTACCCAGCCAGACCGTGATGCCCCGGGGTGTCGGTTGGCGGGCGTGGGAGGCTACTCTCCGCGCAGCCCCTTTCTCGCCACACGGGCGTCGGATTCAGCACTGTAGTATCCGCGACCCCCAGTCACCGGGACGTGGAGGACTATCCCTTTGCCGCACTTCCAAATTTTCAGGCTACAACTACCTCCGCAGCATCACAGGGACTGATGTAGACTTGCTTGTTAGTGTTTGATGTATTTGCCATGAGCACTGCAAGGCCGCCTATGATGTAGTAGTCTATGTACTGGACTCTATGTATCAAACTCTATGCATGATTCCTTTTGTAAGATATGCCAACTACTATGTAGTTCCCATCATGCTGCTTTCATTATGCATGTTCCATCATGAATGATTCCTGTCTCTTGCTTAATTTCTTAAATGCTGAACTACCCCTGTTATATAATAGCAGGATGGTTAGGCCGGTAAGTCGTGGTCGTGGTGCCAACTTCCCACCACCGCTGAGTACATGGCTGGTATGATCCAACAGCTTGAGATGAATCGCCAGTTCATGGAGAACATGATGGCTCAGTTTCCTCGTCCCAATATGAACCAGCACCCAAGCGGAACAACTCTGCAGGATTTCATACGCCTGAATCCCAGCGTGTACCGCAGCTCAACCCGACCATCGGATGTCGATGGATCGCTCCGTGACATCACCTATGAGATGGAGTCTGGCTGATGTAGCCCTCGCCAGCTATGTCACCTTTGCATCCTTCTTCCCGAAAGGACCCGCAGCTCAATGGTGGGACAGCCACAGCGCGTACTACGCGATTGGAACAATCATCACCGCCGGACTTCCAAGCTGCCTTCCGTGCCGCTTCATCCCTCAAGGGTCATGGACGGAAGAAGCGTGAGTTCCAACCTCACCCAAGGCAACAAGACTGTTGAAGCTTATCGGCAGAGTTCTGGACTTGTCTCGCTATCTTTGAAGAGGATATTGCAAATCGATGCACGCAGACAGAGAAGTTCCGTGGCGGCCTTCAAGGCGACATCAAGCTCGCACTTCTAGTGCACGACTTTGCTGATTTCGCCACCTTGGTGAACAAAGCTATCAATGTCGAGATCGGTCTGCGGGAATACGAGCTCTAACGAGCGCAACTGTGACACGGGCTCATCTTCGGGCCCGTCCTCACGCGAGCGCAAGATATGGATTCCCCAACAGTATGTACCAGCCGAATGCACTCCTGCTCCAAGGCGTAATCTATCTGCACCCGTGCGCCTACAACTAAGCGTACTGAAGCTTCCATTCCACCACCCCAAGCTCCTGCTCCCACTCCCAATAATGGCTTGTGCTTCAAAGTGACAACCGAGAACACCGTGCTAGAGAATGCAACCAGAACTGTAATCACCGTTCTTCCAAAGAATTCGGCCGTGGAAACACCCAAACCCGCCAACAACACCGCCAAACCTTATGGTCGAGTTCAGGCCAACCACGTTGATCTGAACGGGCTCAAGACCAACCTGCTCATCGTGATGGGTACACTTCTCGTAAATTCAGTACCCGGCATGCGTTTTATTTGATACAAGTGCGTGCATTCATTCATGTCAGAAGATTTTGCATGCTTGCACGACATTAAATGTGAAGACATGAATGCTTCACTATTAGTACACACCCCTGCGGGCCAATGTCGAACCTCCATGATTTGCAACGACGTCCCCGTCGAAATCGAAGGATTGGAATTCCTTGTCTCACCCATCGTACTGAAGTCTTGTAGCATTGACCTCATTCTGGGAATGAATTGGTTAAAGGCGCATAACGCTCGATAGTTTGCGCCCACTAAGACAGTCCATCTGCTACACCCTTCCGATGAAATAGTCACTTACCAAGCTCATCTGGTGCAAAATGTCGAGGCAAGGCTCTATGCATTGAATGCATTGAACGCCGCACCACTCGAGGGTATTGAAAACATTCCTGTCGTTCGCGACTTCCAAGACGTCTTTCCTGAAGAACTTCCAGGGATTCCCCCTGCTAGAGTTGTCGAAATCTTCATCGACTTGAAACCATGCAACACTCCTATATCCAAGCGAACCTACAAGATGCCGAAGCATGAACTCCTTGAGCTCAAGGAGGAAATCGACAAATCTCTCTTGAGTGGCTTCATTCGCCCAAGTTGCTCACCTTGGGGAGCACCTTCTCTCTTTGTCAAGAAGAAGGATGGGACAAACCGATTGGTCCAAGACTACCGTCCTATAAATCAAGCTACCATTCGAATAAGTATCCTCTTCCTCGGATCAATGATCTTTATGATCAACTGGCTGGATTCGTCGGTGTTCTCGAACTTCGACTTGAGGTTGGGTTACCACCAGATCCGTGTTCGTGAGGAGGATATCCCCAAGACCGCATTTGTGACTCGTTATGGTTCATACGAGTACACCGTCATGTCTTCGGCTTAACCAATGCTCCAGCCACCTTCTCTCTCTGATGAACTATATATTCATGGATTACCTCGACAAGTTCGTCGTGGTTTATCCGGACGATATCCTCGATATTTTCCAAGAATGAAGGAGAACATGTCAACATCTTCGCCTTTGTGCCGAAAAGCTACGAGAGCATCGCCTATACGCCAAGTTCTCCAAGTGTGAATTCGGCTTCCGGCAAGTAACCTATCTTGGGCATGTCATTTCTAAGGATGGTATTGCCGTCAACCCCGAAAGCGAAGTTCAAAGCTATTTTCGATTGGACTCCTCCGAAGAATGTTAAGCAAGTCGGAAGTTTTCTCGGTCTACTCGGCTATTGCCGTCGATTCGCCGAGAACTTCTCCAAGATTGCCGTGCCTCCGACTAACCTGTTGCATAAGGCGTCAAATTCCAATGGATGATAAATGTCGTGGAAGTTTCCGTGCACTTAAAGACAAGTTGACGTCTGCCCCAAGGCTAGCTCCTCCGATACTAAGAAGGACTTCGTCATTTATCGCGACGCTTCTCGTCAAGGATTAGGCGGTGTCCTAATGCAAGAGCGCAAAGTGGTTGCTTATGCCTCTCGACAATTGCGCCCTCACGAGGAGAACTACCCAGTTCACGACCTCGAACTTGCTGCTGTCATTCATGCGCTGAAGCAGTGGCGACATTACCTTCTCGGTAATCGTTGCGAGATCTTCACTGACCACCAAAGTCTCGGTATCTGCTTACTCACCTGCACTGAACCTCCGTCGGCCAGAGATGGATGGAGACTGTGCGAACTTTGATTTGGGTATTTCCTATACGCCAGCAAGGCTAATGTAATGGCTGATGCCTTGAGCCGCAAGTCTTATCAGAACCACCTTGAGTTCACAAAGTTCAGCCCCACTTGTTGAAGAATTCGTGAAGTTCAACCTCCATATTGTTCCTCCGGTGCACTTCGCTCCCCTCCTCCGGAGTTCCATAAGATGAATCTCCGTGTTGTTCCCCGTGGTTCCTCTATACCTGGCTGTTGAACCCGATCTCGTGGGCACTATAAAGACAATGCAGGATTTGACTCGAGGTCTACAAGATCAAACAAGACCTCAAAGAAGGAAATCCTCATTCTTCACTGTTATTCTTGATGATGGCGCCTTTGTACTTCAAAAGGCCGCCTAGTGGTGCCGTGTAAGAAGGAAAACCTGAATATGACCTGGAAAGGTTATGAAAGAAGCTCATGATACGCCTCTATGTATCCATCCCGGCAGTACAAAGATGTATCAAGACATTCGTCGAGATTACGGTGGTCTAATATGAAGCGAGGACATTGCTCGCTATGTTTTCGAAAGTGTGACGTTTGCCGTCGTATCAAAGCGAGAACATCAAAGGCCTGGCCGGAACTCGCAACCTATCTCTATTCCTAATGGAAATGGGACCATGTTGAAATGGACTTCCGTCCGGATTTCCCAAATCGCGAGAAAGGTAATGATGCAATTCTTGTCGTCATTGACCGACTCTCTAAAGTTGCACATTTTCTCGGCGGTCAAAGAAAGCGATCACTGCTAGCCAGCTTGCAACGCTCTATATGTCCAGAATTGTTTCACTTCACGGTATTCCACTGGTTATCAGTTCGGACCGTGGCAGCTTATTCACTTCAAGATTCTGGGCAAGCTTTCAAGAAGCTATGGGAACTCATTTATCTTTCAGTACTGCGTTTCATCCGCAGTCTCAAGGGCAAGTCGAACGTGTCAACCAAATTCTCGAAGACATGCTTCGAGCTTGTGTCGTTTCCTTCGGCAAGAAATGGGAGGAATCTCTCCCGTATGCTGAATTCTCTTATAATAATAGCTATCAAGCTAGTCTGAAGATGGCCCCCTTCGAAGTGTTATATGGACGAAAGTGCCGAACCCCTCTGAACTGGTCAGAAACTGGGGAACGTCCACTCTTCGGTCCGGATATTATCCAACATGCCGAAGAACAAGTCCGCATTATTCGCAAGAATCTCAAGACTGCTCAGTCACGTCAAAAGAGTAATTATGACCGTCATCACAAAGACATGGTCTACCAACCTGGCGAAAAGGCCTATCTTCGCGTTACACCAATGAAGGGTGCTCACCGCTTCGGGATCAAGGGCAAACTAGCTCCTCGCTATATTGGCCCTTTCACTATTCTGGAAAGGCGTGGAAAAGTGGCTTATCAACTGGAGCTTCCGTCGAACCTTTCTCAAGTTCACGATGTGTTCCACGTGTCACAACTTCGGACGCTGCTTCAAGGACCCAATCCGGCAAAGGACCATGAAGTGCTCAAATTGCAACAGACCTCTCCTATAAAGAGCATCCGTCCGCATTCTCGACCAAGCTGAACGCCGCACACGCCGGAAAGGCGATCAAGTTCCTCAAAGTCCGATGGTCGAATCACTCAAGACGGCCACCAGGAACGCGAGGATCGTCTACGGGATGAATATCCCGCACTCTTTCCTTCTACCTCCTAAATCTCGGGACGAGATTTCTTGTAGTGGAGGAGATTTGTAACGCCCGGATGGTTATGCAACAGTAATCACCCCGGTTAGGTTAATTAACCTCTCGTTAATTCGGACCCGTCCTAAAACAAAAATTAAAACTAAAACAAACGATAAAAAGTTCCGAAAACAACTTCTAAAATGTTCGGGGTTGTTTAAAATAACTAACCTAATATTGGTGGGTGCACTAATTTTATAAAATGCTAGAGCATTTTAAATAAACTAAAAACAGAAAAGGAAAAATAATAAAAAGAGAAAACAAAATAAACAGAGAGGGGGGAAAACACTACTGGCCCAGCCAACCCCCCCTCCCCACTTGGCCCCCCCTGGCCCGTTCCCCTTTCCCCCTGGGCCGGCCCATCGGCCCCAACCGACCGGCCACTAACCCCCTCCCCACCCCGCGGCTAACCCTAGCCGCTCCTCATTCGCCCCCCCACGCGCCCCCCCTCGCCCCTCTCCTCCCGCACCCGATCTGGATCGGGGCGGAGGAGGCCCCGACCGAGCCAACCCCCGTCCCCACTCGCCGGGCCCCTCGCCCACCGCCGCCGGCACCCCCTCTCCTCCTCCCGTCGCCACTGGAGCTCCCTCCTCCCATTGCCGCCCGAGCCGGCGATCACGCCGTCCGGCTGGGCCTCCACCTCCCCTGACTGGGCCATGAAGGCCTCGACCGGCTTCCCACGGTCTTCCCTGCCCCCATCGAGCCCGTTGCCGAGACCCAACCCCCCCCTGTGAGGCTCCCCTCTCTTCCCCCTGCTCGGACGGCCATCCGGCCATGCACTAAACCCTCGGCTCTCCTTCGTGACGCCAGGCCCCGACCGTCTCCGTCATGGCTCGGCCCTTGCATGCTGCGCACTTCTGCTCTCCTTTCCCCCCCTGCCGGATCCGGCCGCCCGTGACCCGACCGGCCCACCACTAGGTTCTCTCCCTTCCTTCCTCCGACGGCGACCTCTCCGGCGCCCAGCGCTCCCGAACCTCGCCCCGAGCCTCGTTTCAGACGCCTGCCTCGGCCCGAACCACCACCCCCGTCGCCTCGCCTCATGGCGCTGCTACGGCCGCAAGTGGCCTCGGCTGGCCTCGGCCTCGGGCGCCCCAGTCGCCTCGGGTCGCGCCTCGATCCCCGGATCGCGCTGACCGAGTCGGGCATCGCCTGCACGCCGCTAACTGCATGCCCAAGTAGGCCTTGGGCCAGACAGGCCCCACCCCCAAAGAACGCTTTTAATTAAAAGCGAGAATAAAAATGACATGAAAATGAATAAAATTAATTAACTAATTAATTAATTAATTAAGTAAGTAAGTAATTAATTAATCTAATTAACTCGAATTAATTAACCTCTAATCATTAATTAACCTAATTAATCAAGGTTAATTAATCGATTAGGTTAATTAGTCATTAGTGAATGACATGCGGGACCCACACATCGGGGTTGACTCGATCAACCCTGTTGATCGATGACGTCAGCATGACATCATCTTGATGTCATAAATGCATTTTCGAAATTAATTAAATAATTAATAAAATTCCGTAAATTAATAAAATCTTTTAAAATCATATCTTTTAATCCGTAATCCGGATTACAATATTTTCAACATGAAAGTTGCTCGTAACAGCGAGGCGAATCCGGATACGCAGTCCGTTCGTCCACCACACGCCTCTAACCTATCGAACTTGCAAACTTTCCTCTCCGGTTCATCTCATCGACAGACGTCCGAACCGGAAAACTTCCTGACATGCTTTCCCCCTAACTAGTACCCCTCAAACCACGTTAGGGCAAGCCTAGCTTCGCTTCATGTCATGTCATGCATCGATATGCATCTGCTTACTTTATATTCATTATTTCTTCCCCTCTTCTCTCCGTAGACTACGAGACCGAAGCCAGCTGCGGTGGCGGTTCGACTACGGTGTTGTGACCCCTCTCCCTTGCTGTGAGCAACCAGGCAAGCCCCCCTTGATCACCAGATATCGCCTACTCTTATCTACATCGCTTGCATTAGAGTAGTATAGCATGTTCTTGTTTTCAGATACTCCTATCTTTGCTGCATAGCCTCGTCCTTGTAACTTCATTGTTACCTTACGCAATCCTATATGCTTAGTATAGGATGCTAGTACTTTCATCTGTAGCCCTACATTCTTGTCCGTCTGCCGTGCTATACTATCGGGCCGTGATCACTCGGGATGTGATCACGGGTATATACTGTATACTTATACATGATACATGTGAGACTAAAGTCGGGTCGGCTGATGGAGCACCCGCGAGTGGATCTTGAGGCGGAGGCGGCAGGCAGGTTGAGACCGCCTAGGAGAGAGGTGGGCCTGGCCTCTGCCCGGCATTCGCGGTTACTTAACACGCTTAACGAGGTCTTGGTATTTGATCTGGGTTGGCTACGAGCTTATCGCACTAACCATCTGGCGGGAGTAGTTATGGGTATCCCGCGTCGTGGTATCACCGGCACTTCAGACGTCGGGCCGACGGAGCGGCCACCGGATTGGACCGAACGCCACTAGGCTAGGTCTCGCTTCCGGCCGCCCGTTAACGCAAGGTGTGCTCGAGGCGATGGGCGGCCTGCACTTGCGCTTAGGTTTAGACCGGCGTGTTGGCCTCTCTGTTGTGCCTAGGTGGGGCTGCGACGTGTTGATCTTCCGCGGCCGGGCATGACCCAGGAAAGTGTGTCCGGACAAATGGGATCAAGCGTGCTGGGTAAGATGGTGCACCCCTGCGGTGAGTTAATCTATTCGGATAGCCGTGATCTTGATGTGACGACTTGGAGTTGTACCTTGAGCTTATGACAACTAGAACCGGATACTTGATAAAACACACCCTTCCAAGTGCGGATACAACCGGTGGTCGCTCTCGCTCGGGGTTATGAGCAGGGATTGCCGGGTAGGATTATTGCTATATGTTGTTACTTGGAGGACTTCCGTTGTCCTTCTTCATCTGCTGCCGGACGGTGTCCGTGGCGTAGTCTTCGTTAAGACTAGCTATCCCCTCTTATTACGGCATTCTGCGATTCGGTCCAGCGATATGGCCCTTACACATATATCCATGCATATGTAGTGTAGCTCCTTGCTTGCAGTACTTTGGATGAGTACTCACGGTGGCCTTGTTCCCCTTTTCCCCTACCTCTACTCGATTGCTGCAACTGCAGACGATGGAGCCAGAGCGACGCCACCGTCGATGGCGACTACTACTGCGAGGTGCCTACTACTACGTGCAGCCGACCACGCGGCCGGGAGTAACCTAGGAGGATCCCGAGCAGAGGCCTGCTCCTCTTCGATCTGTATCCCGGTTTGTGCTAGCCATCTTATGGCACCTTGTTTAACTTATGTCCGTACTCGAGATATTGTTGCTTCGACTTCGTCTATGATCGAGCACTTGTATTCGAGCCCTCGAGGCCCCTCGGGCTTGTATTATGATGCTTGTATGACTTATTTTATTTGTAGAGTTGTGTTGTGATATCTTTCAGTGAGTCCCTGATCTTGATCGTACACATTTGCGTGCATGATTAGTGTACGATTGAATCGGGGGCGTCACACACCTCCATATATACAACCCTTAGGGCATTGTTTACACTTTGGGTTTTGTTTAGATTACAAGTTCACCATAGCTGCAACTTCACAGCCGTTTGTGTACAACGACGCATTTAAGAGGTCACGGAACCCCACTTGATCAATAATTATTTCCTATTTTATTCGCAATATCCAGATTGCAATTCTAGTTTCTTGCTTGTTCTTCGTTTGCTTGCAGGAAATAGACCATCGTGGTCAGGTTGATCGTGCTCCGGCGTGGTCAATAACCTCTCGGAGTTGGTTTAGCAATTGCTATGGTGCTCCGGCGTGGTCAATAACCTCTCGGAGTTGCCTCGCACGTACGTAGTCGGGTCGTCAAAGTCTACTCCATCAAAAACGATAGTCACCATCTCATCGAAAGACGGGACAACTTAGCCTTTATCAAGCTCACCTATGGACTGATATATGGACAATAACATATAGAAGAATGCACCATCCATCCATTACAAACTAGAAAGACTACAGGTTCAGTCACGACACAAGGAGGAGGCTCTTCATTGCATCGAAACCCAAGAATTGAGGCTTTACATGGTCTATCACCCATCCCACTGCCACCCTCACATTTTCACCGGCGCGATGCATTATTCTTGGATCATAAAGTACATAACAGTCCATCCTCACTCTTTTTATGCACTCAAAAAAATATAGGTCATTCCGAATGGTGCAAGATGACTCGTCAGTGCGATCACCTTACCTTGAAAGTTGTATTCACGGTTTGTCCCGCGATGTTGTACCCATAAAACGGCCACAATTTTGCCATAAAAACTTCATTGGAGCTCCATGACCCGCCAAAATGATCAGAACCAAAAGTGTATGCATCAATAACCCACTCGCCTGCTTCGACAACATTTCGGAGGCAAGATTTGGCTTGTAAAATTGAGTTCCAAATGATTTTATGTTTGAAGTATACTCTGCCACCTTCTACCACCCTTCCGTGAGCTCACCTATGCATTGATATATGGAAAATAACATATAGAACAATGCACCATCCTTCCACTACAAACTAGAAAGACTATAGGCTCAGTCATGACACAAGCAGGAGGCTCTTCGTTGCATCAAATCCCAGGAATTCATGCTTTACATTGTCTATCACCCATCCTGCTACCTCCCTCACGTTTTCACCAGCGGACGCATTATTCTATGGTCATAAAGTACATAACAGTTCATCCTCAGTCCGTTTATGCACTCAAAACATTATTGGTCATTCCGAATGGTGCAAGATGGCTTGTCAGTGCGATCAACTTACCTTGAAAGTTGTATTCACGGTCTGTGCCGTGATGTTGTATCCATAAAACAACCATAATTTTGCCATAAAAACTCCATTGGATCTCCATGAACCGCCAAAACTACCACAACCGAAAGTTGTATGCGCCCATAACCCACTCGCCGGCTTCGACAGCATTTCGGAGGCAAGATCCGGCTTGTAAAATTGAGTTCCAAATGATTATATGTTTGAAGTATACTCTGCCACCCTCTACGACCCTTCCGTGAGCTGACCTACATACTGATCTATGGACAAAAATAACAATGCACCATCCTTCCATTACAAACTAGAAATACTGCAGGTTCAGTCACGACACAAGGAGGAGGCTCTTTGTTGCATTGAAACCCAGGAATTCATGCTTTACATGGTCTATCACGAATCCCGCTACCACCCTCATGTTTTCACCATCAGATGCATTATTCTTGGATCATAAAGTACATAACATTTCATTTATGCACTCAAAAAATTATAGGTCATTCCAAATGGTGCAAGATGGCTCGCCGGTGCCATCAACTTACCTTGGAAGTTGTATTCACGGTCTGTCCCACGATGTTGTATCCATAAAATGGCCACATTTTTGCCATAAAAACTCCATTGGAGCTCCATGACCCTCCAAAACGATCAGAACCAAAGGTTGTATGCGCCCATAACCCACTCACCGGCTTCGACAACATTTCGGAGGCAAGATCCGGCTTGTAAAATTGAGTTCCAAATGATTTTGTGTTTCAAGTATACTCTGCCACCCTCTACCAACCTTCCGTGAGATCACCTACGGACTGATATATGGACAATAACATATAGAACAATGCACCATCCTTCCATTACAAACTAGAAAAACTACAGGTTCAATCATGACAAAAGGAGGCGACTCTTCGTTGCATCGAAACCCAGGAATGCGTGCCTTACATGATCTATCACCAATCTCGCTACCACGCTCACGTTTTCACCAGCGGATGCATTATTCTTGGATTAGAAAGTACATAACAGTTCATCCTCACTCCGTTTATGCACTCGAAAAATTATAGGTCATTCTGAATGATGCAAGATGGCTCGTCAGTGCGATCAACTTACCTTGAAAGTTGTATTCACGGTCTGTCCTGCGATGTTGTATCCATAAAATGGACAAAAAATTTCCATAAAAACTCTATTGGAGCTCCATGACCCGACAAAACAATCACAACCAAAAGTTGTATGCACCCATAACCCACTCGCCGGCTTCGACAACATTTCGGAAGCAAGACCCGGCTTGTAAAATTGAGTTCCAAATGATTTTATGTTTGAACTATACTCTTCCACCCTCTACTACCCTTCCATGAGCTCACCTACGGACTGATATATGGACAATAACATATAGAAGAATGCACCATCCTTCCAGTACAAACTAGAAAGACTACAGGTTCAGTCATGACACAAGGAGGAGGCTCTTCGTTGCATCGAAACCCAAGAATTCATGCTTTATATGGTCTGTCACCCATCCCGCTACCACCCTCATGTTTTCACTAGAGGATGCATTATTCTTGGATCATAAAGTACATAATAGTTCATCCTAACTCCATTTATGCACTTGAAAAAATTATAGGTCATTCCGAATGGTGCAAGATGGCTCGTCGGTATGATCAACTTACCTTGAAGGTTGTATTCATGGTCTGTCCCGCGATGTTGTATCCAAAAAATGGCCACAGTTTTGCTATAAAAACTCCATTGGAGCTCCATGACCCGCCAAAACAATCACAACCAAAAGTTGTATGCGTCCATAACCCACTAGCCAGCTTCGACAAAACTTCGGAGGCAAGATCCCGCTTGTAATATTGAGTTCCAAATTATTTTATGTTTGAAGTATACTCTGCCAACCTCTACCACCCTTCCGTGAGCTCACCTACGGACTGATATATGGAAAATAACATATAGAACAATGCACCATCCTTCCTATTCAAACTAGAAAGACTACAAGTTCAGTCACCTAAAAAGGAGGAGGCGCTTTGTTGCATCGAAACCCAAGAATTCATGCTTTACATGGTCAATCACCCATCCCGCTACCACCCTCACGTTTTCACCAGTGGATGCATTATTCTTGGATCATAAAGTACATAACAGTTCATCCTCACTCCGTTTATGCACTCGAAAACTTATAGGTCATTCTGAATGGTGCAAGATGGTTCGTCGGTGCGATCAACTTACCAAGAAACTTGTATTCACGGTCTGTCCCATGATGTTGTATCCATAAAGCGGCCACAATTTTGCCATAGAAACTCCATTGGAGCTCCATGACCCGCTAAAATGATCACAACCAAAAGTTAAATGCGTCCATAATGCACTAGCCGGCTTCAACTACATTTCAGAGGCAAGATCCGCTTGTAAAATTGAGTTCCCGACGATTTTATGTTTGAAGTATACTTACCTTGAAAGTTGTATTGACGGCCCATCCCCACGATGTTGTAGCCATCTGTCATCAATGAAATACATGCTCAATCTCATTTATAGCATTCATTTATTCATGTAAATGCATTTGATATGCCCAAGTTTAGACATTTTTCTTGTTTGCTTATCTGCAGATGAGAGGCAAAGTCAAGGGCCCTTCGACGAGCGCCATAGATCGGGTGAGCTTTATTTTGATAACTAATTGTGACAGCCACTATTGTATAACAATGACACTGACCATCATTCTGACTTTCAGGTAAGGAAGCAGAAAAAAATCTATGCCAAGAGGTGCAAGATGGATCATGTTAAGAAGAATATGGCCTCTATGAAGCCAAATGTGGATAGAGGACGGGGAGCATGAGAATGTAGCGAAACTTTTACATAAGGAACATGTAATCTTCTAAGCATATAGTTAAATATGATCCTGACCCAGATAATACTTTTTATTATCTCGACTTTTCCTTGAATTTTGACTGGATTTGAGGGACTTTGAAAGTTGTCGTCGACGTGATAGAAGAATAAAGCTTTGGTGACGAGCTAGGAAATAGGGGCAATGTTGTTTCTATGCTTTGCCTGGGTGTTGGTATATCTACTCAAGTGTGCCTCTGTTAGGTAAGCGCAATAAGCTTGTTAGCTTCTGCTAGATCCTTAGCTAATTATATTTGTAATGGATTTATTAGTGTACTTGCACAACTTGATTCATCAGTAGTACTAGTCGATTTTTAGTTCTCTATGTTGTTGATATGGCACGTTTGTTCATACGTTTTAATGCTTTATGTAGATTAGAGCCTAAATAATTTGATTGGAAGGGATCATTCTGTTGGCACTTTATTATGTTTCTCCTCAAGTTGTGCATAGATGCTAGCATAGAAGCTCATGACTGGAGTATATATGTCATTCTACATATCCTCCTTTGTGGCAGCATTACTTTTTTCGCACATGCGGAATCTGGCATCCAATTCCATTCTCAATGTCGACCCTGGATGTAAGGAATAACATCGTCCTTCTCTGACATAAGCAATGTATTTTGTTAAGTGCTTTCTATGAAAAGATTCACATAGAAGGATGCCTGCAGTACAAGCTTCAAGTGAGTTTCAACCTGTCTATATGGATGTAGCTTAAACTTATGTCATTATTAGTATCCTGTATGTTCTTTTAGATCACCCGTGGATCATAAATACAATGACTTCTAAATGCCTTTGGATGTCCTTATATTGTCTTATCAATATCAAAGCTTAAGCTCGTTCATCATATTTAGGCATTAACAAAATTTATTCTAGTTTTCTTCAATCGTTCCACAGAGAAGATATATGAGGTTGCTTCTTCAAGTTTGAACTTGCATCCTTTTATTTGACATATTTGTTTCTGCTGAAGACGGGTGTGCCATAACCTCCCTGTTTTCATAAATGGTTAGTTTGTTTTGTGTCCACGTGTCTCATAGAACTTCTTGATCAAGATTACCGCATATGCTTACAATATTCATAAGTATTTACTTGAGAGCCTACTTTTTTGAGCCTTTGATTTTAAGTACTAGATAGCTCTTAGACTCTAATCTATCTTCGAATCAACTTATTTGCATTTCAAAGTTGCGGCCTCAAATATTTCTTTTGACACATGTGTGTGATCACTTTTGTTTTTATTATCTTCAAGTTGCAGCCATTGCCTTTGTTGACCTAGACTGTTGATGAGCCTTATTATCTGAAAATGCAGTATCCTTCATTGGATCTTGATAGAAATGGATGTATATTTGATTCATTGAGACCATGTGGTCATTGATATATGATATTTTTTGACCTACACTATTGATGATACTTTTTATCTGGAAATGTAATATTATTCATTGGAACTTTGTATAAATGGATGTATGTTTGCTGCATTGAGACTGTGTGGTGATACGTGAACAAGGGATCTGTGTAGAATTCAACCGTGGAGCTAACCTTTTGACACAACATGACACACATTATTTGTTCCTTTTCCCTTTCTTCCTCTGTTATTTCCACATCTTTGTTCTTTCCAGTCTTTTTTGTTATTCACCATATATAGGTCAACTCCTTAGGCATTTTGTATTTTTGTGCTTGACATCTTTCAATAGGCGGCAATCAAAGTGATTAAAGTGAGATTTGTAATTAGCAACTTTCCAAAGCATTGTACACAATCATGTTCAGATAGTCTTATGGAAAATTCATATTCTTGACATTCATTTGAGCTTGCTTTGTTGCAGCCCTGAGAGACTTTCCTTGATACCTCTCAAAGTTTGTTATTAATTCGTTGCCTATGTATTCATTATTGTCACCATTGGACTTTTGACATGGTAGTTTCTTCCCTTATTATCTATGCTCAAGAATTAGGTTTATGCAGAGGGCTCTATGGCTATTGACAATATTAGCGTTGCATGTTTTTCTTGCTTTTTTATATGTCCATAAACAAGCTTTTTAGTTCTAACTTTTACCCAGTTTGAAGTTACATATTTGTTTAAAACTTGATTAATATAGTAGTAAATAAACTCTTCCATCCTAACAAATATACAAATAAGTTCATGCAAATTTAACATATATGTTTTGTGTCTCCAAGTCCAACTATCAATTATCGAATCGAAGGGCGCAGCAACGCGCACCATCAATGATCTAGTTATACTTATGAATAAGACACGTGTTCCTGTTTCTAGAACATACAATATTTTTCTATCACACCATGTTCTTACATCCAAGTTCTACTATTGTGTAACCTGCAACAATCACTTATCATAAGACACATTTAACTTGGGAGTGTGATATAGGTTACATCTCGCATTCTTTTCTAGCTTGTACTACTTCTAATTTTTTGAAATGGCACCTATGAGAGACAATTTTAACCTGGTAGAGTGATATTTGTTGCATCTTTCATACGGTGTCTAGCTTTCATTGCTTCTAATTTGTTGAAATGTCTTCTGCTTACTTTACACATCATGGCTGTGAATATGCATTGTTGTCCTTTTTTCTTACACATTCAGTCGTCCTATCATGCGGTCACCTTACAATAAAGTAGTGCTCGTGAGCATCCTGCATCAATGAGTTCTCTAAAGGGAATTTTTTTCATTTTTCTTGTGGGTTTGACTTGACAAGGCAATAAAATTAAGTAAGAGGAAGGAAAAAATTAAGGTAGGGACTGATGGCGGTCTTCCGGTGAAACCGGCATCCCACGTGCTTTCTCTAGCTTGGCAGTGTGATATTGTCTTGCATGTTGCATACGGTGTCTAGCTTGTATTACTTGTAATTTGATTAAATTACTTGTGATTAGTTTACACAAATAGTTGTGAATATGCCATGCCGTCCTGTTTTTTGTACATATTCCATCCTCGTATCATGTGTTTGCCTTACATCAAAGTAGTGATTGTCAGTATCATGCATAAATGAGTTCTGAAGACTGAATTTTATTGCTTTTTCTGGTCTGTTTAACTTACCATTGCGAAATCAATAAAGCGGAAGTAAATTAGCAAGGCAGTGGATAAAGTTGGCCCTTCCAACCAACTGAAATGGAGGGCCTCTATAGATTCTACTCCGCCACTCCCCCAACAAGATCTGAAGACAACACATGCAAAGACACTCAATGTAGTTGTGTGGATGATGAGCACGTCTCCCCTTGTCCACCATCACAGGTGCTCCCTATAACATGGCACTGTTATATGTAGTTTCATCTTATGTATGATGTCTAGCTTGTATTGCTTCTAAATTTGTTGAATTCCACCTGCTTACTTTACACATTATACTTGTGAATAAGACACATGTTCCTGTTTCTAGAACATACAATATCTGTCTATCACACAATGTTCTTACATCAAATACTAATGTTGTGTAACCTGCAACAATCACTTATCATAAGACACGTTTAACTTGGGAGTGTGATATAGGTTACATCTCGCATTCTTTTCTAGCTTGTACTACATCTGATTTGTTGAAATGGCACTTATGACGAGACAGTTTTAACCTGGTAGAGTGATATTCGTTGCACATTTTGAATAAGACACGTGTTCCTGTTTCTAGAACATACAATATCTGTCTATGACACCATGTTCTTACATCAAAGTACTACTGTTGTGTACCCTGCAACAATCACTTATCGTAAGACACATTTAACTTGGGAGTGTGATATAGGTTACATCTCGCATTCTTTTCTAGCTTGTACTACATCTGATTTGTTGAAATGGCACTTATGACGAGACAGTTTTAACTTGGTAGAGTGATATTCGTTGCATCTTTCATATGGTGTCTAGCTTTCATTGCTTCTAATTTGTTGAAATGCCTTCTTCTTAATTTACACATCATAGCTGTGAATATGCAATGCTGTCCTTTTTTCTTACACATTCAATCGTCCTATCATGTGGTCGCCTTACATTAAAGTAGTGCTCGTCAGCATCATGTATCAGTGAGTTCTGAAAAGCAAATTTTTATTCATTTTTCTTGTGGGTTTGACTTGACAAGGCAATAAAATTAAGTAAGAGGAAGGAAAAAATTAAGGCAGGGACTGATGGCGGTCTTCTGGCGAAACCGGCAACCCACGTGCTTTCTCTAGCTTGGCAGTATGATATTGTCTTGCATGTTGCATACGGTGTCTAGGTTGTATTGCCTGTAATTTTATTAAATTACTTCTGCTTAGTTACACAAATAGTTGTGAATATGCCATGTCGTCCTGTTTTTCATACATATTCCGTCCTCGTCTCATGTATTTGCCTTACATCAATATAGTGATTGTCAGTATCATGCATGAATGAGTTCTGAAGAGTGAATTTTATTGCTTTTTCTTGTCGGTTCAGTTGACAATGAAAAATCAATAAAGAGGAAGAAAATTAGCAAGGCAATGGATAAAGGTGATCCTTCCAACAAACTAAAATGGAAGGCCTCTACAGATTCTACTGCGCCATCCCCCCAACAAGATTTGGAAGACAACACATGCATAGACACTCAACGTAGTTCTGTTGATGATGAGCATGTCTCCCCTAGTCCACCATCACAGGTGCTCCCTCTAAAATGGCACTGTTATATGTGGTTGCATCTTATGTACGATGTCTTGTAGCGACCCGACCTCAGACGGTCAAGCCTGCGTTCTTTGTGCCATCCTCGATCGATGTATCTTTGGCACACACAGTACATCAATGTATATATCAAAGTGCAATCACATGCATAATAACGTAAAACTGATATATACCTCATAATACTCAGCGGAAACAATCAAACGGGTGTGGAGTCCCATCAACGCCATCGGCAGGTTGAGTGTAGACCGTAACCCTGTATCGTAGCTCTTACTCGTCGAGGAAATATCTGCAACATGATACGTTGCAGCCGTGTAGGTCAGTACATTGAATGTACCGGCAAGATCACAATAAGAGAAAACAGATGATAAACTATACTATATGCAATATGGCTTTATGGCTCATATCTGAGTTTTGTTTATGCGTAAAAGTGATATTATTTTACCTACATCAAAGGAATAAATGCAGTCTGTACTATGGAGTTTTCTATCATGACATGGTTCCGCCAACCGATGTCTCATAGCCCAAAATCATCATAAGTTGCCCACAATTAAGTTATCAATCCTGTGTTGAGAGTTCCAGATAGATCCAAGTCCGTAGGCTCAAATTGTCCGTAATCGGGGACCACGGCTAATCGATTAGGTTTAACCCTCTGCGGAGGTTTGTACACTTTACCCGCAAGATTCGATCCCTCTATTTACGTTCTCGCACTTCGTGGTGTTTGAGAACAAGATGACGAAACATGGTCTTCCTAAGAGTTCCTCGACCACTGTCCGGTACTCATCCCATCCTACCGTAGTTCTACATCTGCTAGTACCGTCCCAGCCAGAGTCACCACTAAGGTCAACCAAGCGAGCCCATAATGACTTGCGGTTGCAGGTAAGCTTCCGGGCATGAAGTATTCTTCCGTCTCTTTGAGTCTGGGTGAAGCTTTCCGAAGATGTCATGGCGCTTCTCCATGCATCCCGGCCATCCACTGGGTTCTCCAGGTGCCCGTCAACCGTCCTTCACCCAGTGAGTGTGTATTGAATTCTTGTCTTGAGTCTTGAAGTCTTGAGGCCTTGAAGATGCAGTCCTTGCAGATTCCATCATGGAGTTGTCGTCATTGACGTAGATCCTGCATTCTCACACCACTCGTGCACTCATACCAACCCCGTCTACTATAGCGTAGCATTAAAATAAATAACGCCCCGGGCTTGGTAACAGGGTGATGGGTTCCTACCTCATGCATACTACTCAACTACAAGGATTCAATAACACTACCGAGGGGTGGTTGCAAAGATGCCACTAAATGCAATAAAACATAGGTATGAAAGTATGGTCAAAGTGAACTTGCTCGGTGATGTTGACGAAGAAGAATTATCGTTCTCAAGAAATAACTTGATAGACTACTCGTCACTCTCTGATGAAATCTATATAACAAACATATCATTCACATAAGCACTCACACTAACAATCAAAACAAAAGAGAGAGCGAATAAGAATCCAAGGAACTTCAAATAAAACTAGGGAGTCTTCTTCTACAACATTCACAAAAATAGTTTTGTCTAACGGAAAATAAAACACTAAAATAACAGAGAATAAAATATAAATTTAGTTAAGACAAAAAAAAAAGTATTTTTTCCATAAAGCTATTTTGAAAGTATTTTCAATTGGGAGTTAAAACAGTAGAGAAATCCATTGCAAGTTATTAGCGAACTTGAATTGATTTCCCGATAACAAAATAAAAATAAATATAAAAACTTGTTGAACACCTACTGTTTAACTAATAGAAACCAAACATAAACTTTCTGAAATATAAAATAAAATAATTTAAAAACAACTATAGAAAAGAAGTAGCTATTATTCGAATAGAACTAAAACAGAATTTGTTCTACATGAAACAATAAGCTAAAATACCCAAACAATTTTGAACTTTTTACCACTGGTAAATATGATCACTAGTGATCAGTAGAAAAAGAATCAAATAAAAATCTATTTTTAAACTCCCGGAATAAGCAAAACAAGCTTTAATTCAAATCTGATCTAACTCAATTTTTATAAATCCAAACATAGACAAATAATATATTTTGGAAACTACAAGAAAATTGTGATCTAACGCAAAAGAATCAGCATCATTGGACTTCTAGATCAAAAGTTATAAGCTAAACAAGAACGGAACTAAATCTGTTACGGAAATAAATCTGAAAACGAAAACGGAGTTACACATGCGTGAGGCAGAGATGGCAGGAAGGAGGCGGCGATGTGGAGGGCTGCTCCGGCGGGGGGCGAGGTCGCCGGGCGAGGTGGGGGGTGGCGGAGGAGGGGTCGGCGCTTGGGAGGTGGGCGCTGGGCGCCTCAGTGCTGCTCACTCCTGGCGTCGGGCTCTGGTGAGCGTTCTAGGCAGGAAAAGGAGGACGGTGGCGAGGAGGGTACGGGCAGGGAGGCGTGGTGATGGGGAAAATGGAACGAGGAGAGGGAGGGGTTTTATAGGCGGTCTCGGGAGGCGCTGGGATGGAAAGACGAGGGAGATCGGGAAGGTGGAGATTCCTGTCTCCATGGATATGGAAAGCTTCTAACGTGAGAGAAAAACAGAGGAAGGAGATGATCTCTTGTTGGGCTAGAATAGGAAAGTGCTTAATGGGCCAGCAGGTTTTTCCTAATAAAAACGATTCCATTCCTATTTTTAAAATTAGGAAACTAAAACAATAAAAAGGAAATCAAATCAATTCGGAATAAAGAGTTTTTATATACTAAAATTATCGTAAAAATAAAATGTAGATGATGAGCATTATTCCACGGCCAAAATAAAAATGTTTTTCAGAAAATCCCTAAAGGCTTTATTTCTTTCTGCAAATAATTTTTTAAATAAAACTTTGGTTTTTCTTGGCTCAAATATTTTCAAAAATGCCCCTGATTTTGGAGGGTCATTTTCCTCCGCTCTTTCTTGCTTGCAAGAATTTATTTTTCGGTATTTCTCGGGAAGAAAAATAGAAGCAAGTGCAAATATTTGAAAGAATTAAATTGCAAAACTCCGCTCAAATTCTTTATAGTTGAAGAAGTCATGTCATCTTCTCTCATTGATTTTAATAGGATGAATTTGAATTTACGGAGAAGGGAAAGTCATTTTATTCCCTCTCATTCAAAAGTTTTTTGAAAAGGTTCAAATTTCACTCAAGTTTAATTCACTCAAGCAAACAAACAAACAATTCAATTAATTATATTAACATTCCAAAATTTGGGATGTTACATGTCTAGCTGGTATTGCTTCTAAATTTGTTGAATTCCATCTGCTTACTTTGCACATTATACTTGTGAATAAGACGCATGTTACTATTTCTAGAACATACAATATCTGTCTATCACACCATGTTCTTACACCAAAGTACTACTATTGTGTAACCTACAACAATCACTTATCATAAGACATGTTTAACTTGGGAGTATGATATAGTTTACATCTCGCATTACTTTCTAGCTTGTACTACTAATTTGTTGAAATGGCACTAATGATGAGATAGTTTAAACTTGGTAGACTAATATTCGTTGCATCTTACATATGGTGTCTAGCTTTCATTGCTTCTAATTTCTTGAAATGCCTTCTGCTTAGTTTACACATCATAGCTGTGAAAATGCAATGCTGTGAATACGCAATGGCAGTAATGACGAGAGACCTCTAACTTGGTAGTGTGATGTTGTTTGCATCTTGCATACGATTTATTTCTTGTACGGCTTCACATTTGTTTAAATGTCTAGTTATGACGAGACATTGTTAACTTGGCAGAGCGATATTTGTAGCATCTTTCATATGGCGTCTACCTTCCATTGCATTGCTTCTAATTTATTGAAACGCCTTCTGCTTAGTTTACACATCATAGTTCTAATTATCTCATGTCGTCCTGTTTTTCGTACATATTACATCCTCCTATCATGCGGTTGTCTAACATCAAAGTTTAGTTCATCTGTATTATGCATAAATTTTTATGAAGAACTTAACTTTTATTCATTTTTCTTGCCGGCTTGACTTGACATGGCAAAGAGAAAGAGGAAGGAACACAGAATGGTAGGGGATAGTATTAGTACTCAGGACGCACGGAAACGGAAGCGGAAGAATTATGCAGATTCTGCTGGTACTGATGGTGCAATAGAAGGTCCAAGTCCACCATAAAATAGTACAAACACGGTATCCCCTACTACACCAGCTGCAAAACAATCCAAACACAAACGAATAGCTGCCACCAAACAAGCAACGACAACCCTAATCGTTGCAACTCCTTCTTCCACAGTACCAACATCTGCGCGAGTTACTCGTTCGGTAACTCTGTTAGCGGCAAGTTACCAAGCTCCCTTGCCACCTGACAATAATTCCAAAGCACTCTTGACACAAGACTATTTGGCAAGATCAAATGCACCTTGTGAGCTTCAATAGCAAGAAGTTAGTTGCTCGAGTTAAGTTACAGTTGCATGCTTCTTTATATGTAGTCTCACAGTTTGATGTACACTAACACTTCCCATGTTTGTTGTTGAACTAGCACCTAGGCACAAGAGGAAACAGACATCAGGGATAATGCTCGATAGGTTAACTAAATCTAGAGGAAGAAGAATGGAGATCCGTTTTGAGGTAGGTTCAAAAAGGTCATGTGATGCTACAGAGTCAGCCAAGTTAGTATCAGAGGCAGCCGTTGCCGTTAGGTGTCATGCATGTATCCTCCCAACATGGATTCAGTACAGGAATGACAAAGACGAAACCCAGTTTAACACCTTCCTTGACTATTTATCTGTAAGTATGGATGTGTATGTAAATTAGTAATATCGTCTTGCTCTGTCCCAAACTTTCTAGGTTGCTGGTAATGAGACTCCCATAATTTTCAACAGATGAGGTCCAAGTTGGATAGCCAAGATGATCCAACCAGACAAGCATGCAACCATGTTTTCAAGTATGCTCTGTGACAATATCGGTATAACTTGAGGAAAACTCACTTTGAAAGCAAGGCTAACAGTGAACTTGCCCAAACATCTCCAGTGGAAAATATATCGGATGAAGACTAGAGAGGCCTTGTTAAACACTGGTCTGATCCAAAGTATCAAGTACGTTATTATATGTGATCAGATCACATGTTGAACTCCCATTTATGCATGTGCCTCACAAATTATCTTCTTGTAGGTGAACTCTTCAAAGAACAAGGCCAACCGTACAAAAGTGAAATTCCAACAGACGACGGGATCTCGTAGCTATATTGCAAACTACGGGGCTCTCGTAACTAGCTGTTGTTTCACTCTTTTCGTTGTGTCATATTATCAGATCTATATTGACTTGTTCGAAATGCATAGGAAAGCCCTCAAGGGCCAAAAACTACCCGAACCAAATGTTGTGGAAATCTTCAAGGACTATCACACCAGGAAGATGAAGGGCATGACTACAGTAGTCAAAGACGCTTTTGTAAGTCCTTAATCCTCATGCCTTTTAACTACTACTTACTCTGACTTGTGCATTGAAGTGCACAATTTGCAGCCAATGTCTATTACTCTTTTCAGTTTTATACACAATTGTCTTAGCGTATCATTGCACCTTACAAGGTTTAAAAGAGAGGAGTGATGTTCCTTTGATCTTGCCCACACAACGTTATAATTGCCTATTTGTTCGTTCTCAGTGGTTTTGTGATATGAATGATGTCATACTATGCTTCCCGTATTATAAACTTTGTCTCTTTATCCTTAGTTGTCAATACAATGTGAAGAAATAGACAATACATTATCCATGGTACATGATCATATGTTTGGAACCTGGTTTATTATGTACTTTGCAGTAAAACACAACTAATATTTTACACGGGTTCACCAGAATAAGTTATGTATATAGACCAAAGCTAATCTGTTTGGTTTTGCTGCCTCCTTAATATCTTCTGTTCTAGTACTACTAATGTACAAACTCAACTTTTCAGCAAGCTATGGAACAAATGGTGGAACCACCACCTTCTGAAGGTGACGAGGCAACTATAACCACAATGTCACCTTTTGATGTAGTGGGTCAGTACCTGTCCACTAACAGTGCCAAAAGCATGTTCCTGCGTAATACTGGGTTGGTTGTTAAGGCAATCTCGTCCAAACTGCCTCATGATCAAGATATGCAAGCTCAAAACAATGTTATATCTGCGCTCCAGACACAAGTCCAATCCCTAACAAAGATCCTTTGTGAAATAAGGACAACCATTGTTCGATGTCGTCAAGATATGCATGGTTTTGAAACCAGACTATCAGACATTTGCTATGTTGTTCAAGAGCCTAGGAGAAATGAAGGCGAAGGTTATGGTGCTCCATCGGATAGTACAACATGAAAACTTATCAGTCAGGCCAAATGAACCTAGCTTCTGAACTTCTGGTGGTGCATTTATCTGCCGGACTGTTAACTTTTATGCCAACCTTCCTTTTGTTTTATGGTTGTAGTTTGTTTTGTTGTGATACAAAATTTTTTCCTAACATGCAGCGACCGACTGAAGAAAACAGCAAGCCATTTTTGTATAGTGTAGTGTGTGCCCTATATTTGCACAGGTGGCGAACTTTAATACCCAGTGCATGTAATCTGTGCAATCGCCTTAATAGTCTAGCGTTAGTTTCTAGCTTATTTATTTCCCTAGTCTTCTTTTTCCTCAATTTGCTAGTGGCCGCAACAACCATGGGCCAGTTACGGACCATGGTAACCTTGAGCCTAATACGGGCCGTAGGATAAATGGGCCTCCTACGGGCCGTAGGATAAATGGGCCTCCAATGGGCCGTAGAATCAATGGGCCTCCTACGGGCCGTTGGATAAATGGGCCGACATGGGTCGTAAACAGGCGTAATTGGTATCGGGCCAGCACGGTAACGGGTCGTTAATAGGCCGGAAAACAGCAAAGGCTTAAATCTGTCACAGGCATAACGGGTCGTTAATGGGCCAGAATACATGACGGGTTGGAAACGGCACAACGGGTTAACATGCCACAAACGGGCCGATTCTAACCATGGGCTGAATTTGGCCCATTAGGAGAACAGGCCAGTAACGGGCCGGAAGTAATCGAGGTCCGTAAAGGAGCCCAAGAGTGTATGTCCGTCAGTAGGCCGAAAGCTAACACGAGCTGGAAATGGCCCATGTGAATCATGGGCCGTTAATGGGTATAAAGAAATTTACTGTTTATTATGGGCCAGAGTCACCGCGGGCCACTAAAGGGCCCAAAGATATGAAAGGCCACATATGCGCCGAAAGATGTCGTGGGCCATACATGGGCTGAAAGTGAAATGGTCTGGTATTATACTGGACGGCCCACATGAGCTGGTGGGCCGAATTCAGGAATGCCATAATGGGTCGTGAGTTACGGGGCTGTAAAATGGGCTATATGTGAATAGACCGTTAACAGCCTTTTCATGGGCCGGCCCACTGACTCTTGACCAAGTCAAACAGGCCAGCCTTTGTAAGCTAAATGGGCCACTGTTGGGTCATGCCACATGTCGACATATCATAGGCGCCTCTCTATCCCAATGACGAGCTGACACGTGGTTCCTCCGGCAAATGAGAATTTTACACGTGGAAAATGCCCATTGGTCCGGGTTGTTAACGGGTTATCGGATCCAAATCGGTGAGAGAGGCAACATATGGAGATATATGACAAGAAGCAATAACAATCATGTGCAAAGCATGGTAATGGTTTTCATCAACCACATGAAACGAGCAAGTATGAATCATCGGTGATGCAACATAGCAATTGATCATGTCGTGCAAACTAGTGGAGCAAAGATGCAACACACTAGAGTAAATCATGGCAATCATGTCATGTGAGCAAATAATAGGCATAGCCAATGCACATGACATATCGCAAGCACGAACACAAAGCAAGATCAAAGTATCATCATAGGCATGGGGCAAAAAGCAAACATGTCAGTAACAAGCAATATCTCCACCAAGCTTGCAAATACACATACAAGTATGAGAATCAATCCTCATGTGTAATGCAAAGCATGGGTCACAAATGCATGGAAAAGGCATAGGAATGAGCATATCATGCAAAGTGAACATGGCAAGATGGGCATAGAATATGTAATGGAAAATAACCCATAACCATGTGAGGGCCATGTAGAAGAAATGCGCAAAGTTGTTGTGCAATGGGAACGGTGTGAAATGCAATCCACATGATCCGAAGTCATCGTTGCTCTCTAGAGCTCGTTTTTTCAACTCATGGGATTGTGAGGTTGACAAGTAAGCATGGGTACCTACACAACAAATACAAAAATGAAAGAAATTGTGTGTGTGGTAAATGTACACATCGTCCATCATGATGTGTATGGGCACGTGTGAGTTAGCACAAGATAAGCATCGATCAAAGAAATTTGATGCATGGTATAAGAACAAGTCATCCATCATGAAAGAATAGTTATTGTGTATAACACGATGAGGACACAAATTGAGAATGCAAGTATATGGCACATCCATAGCATGTTTATTCATGGGGAGCATATGGTGCACACAAGTATTGGGATCATGCAATGGATAGGATGAATCAAAATCTCCTAAAATGGATGAGGAAACTATGGGGGTCTCCTCATGAGCAATAGCGGAAATATCATATGGATAAAATAACATCCAAAACAATGCATATCCGAAGCTAGGTAGTCATGGCATGCCATATGAGATAAATGATGCAAAGGGAGCATATCAATATCATCACAAGAAAAACAAATGCCAATAACCATGGGCTTGTCATCTATGCCATAAGTGCAAATCGGGTTTATTTTAATGGCATATGCATAGTCACTACGATGAGATTGCAAATATGACACATGATTGATCTCATGCATATCATATGACAAGTCAAGAGGATTGTCAAACATGATGTGACCTAGAGAATTATCACATGAAATCCTATGTAACATGGCATCACAACTAATAGACTTCACATGGCAATCATCAAACTCATCATAAATGGGTAAATCATCGCATGGGCAAGTCGCACTAGCATCAAGCATGGTAATAGGTGGATCAACATCATTGAAGCAATCAATGTCAAGAATGTCCACTAGTGGGACTAGAGCATCACCTTCAACTATGTTACCTTTCTCATTCCACTCAAGTGGTGTAGGTGAGGTGGCAAAGACCAAGTCATGGTCGTCTTCATCGTGATGGAACCATGTGGGGGTGCATCATATTCCACCATGGCCATCGTCTTGTCCATAGGAAACATGAAGTCGTCGAGAATCGACGCGTCATCGTATATGGGACCTAGCACCAAATGAGAAGACACAATAGTGGTAGAGGTTAAGTCGTTAGAAAGCACAGTGGCCTCATATACCCTATCAACTATCTCACTCTCTCTATGTGGTGGCTCACTCGATCCCTCAAGGTAGGTGCACTCATACTCACGTATGCTGTAGTCACTCTTCTCACTCAAGTGGTGGGGGTTATGGCTCTCCTCACATGGGAATTGGGGCAACACATCATATATGGGGCTAGTGGTGAATACTCTCACACTCTCAATATGGTGGCACAACTCACTCAAGTCATCATATGTCGCCATGGTCGAAGGGAAAATTCCATGCTCAACCATCTCGTCATCGTCTCCGTGGATGAAGGCCGAAGATGGCACATCATCACTCTCGCCTCCAAAGATGGAAGCATCATCCTTGCTCGCCACCGTGTCGCTCGCCTCCAAAGCATGTTCCTTGATTGGCTCCAAAGTTGTAGTCGTCGCTGCACCGTCTTGAAAAAGAGTCAAAGTAGACTCGGCATCATCAATGCCACAAAGAGGGGTGGCGGTGAAGTCGAACTTGGGAGCGTCGTCTTGGAGCTCGTCGGGCTTGGACATCGTCGTGGAACTAGCCTCATGCTCTCCGTCTTGGAGCTTGGTCTTTGAGAAGTGTGCTTGGGGTGGAGAAGCCTTGGCCTTCATGAGTTCTTGTTCCGCCTTGAAAGCACCAATGTAGTTGTCATCGAGGGACTTGTAGTTCTCGAGGAAGATAGTCTTGGAGATGTCTTGCACGAACTCTCGCCGCAAAGCTCTCTTCGTCTTGGGCCAACTCATGTCGTAGCCCTCCGAAGGTGTGTGAAGCCACCATGCCAACGCGTAGTCGTGGAAGTTCGTTGTGGCACACTTCACTTGATCTTTGGGAGGAACTTGATGTAGCTTGAGGTAGTCATCCATTAGGTGTTCCCACTCGAGATACTCCTCGGGTTCTTGAGTCCCATAGAAAGGAATCTTGTGGTCGGTGTCGAGGTCGTAGTAGCTCGTGGAAGTCACGGCCTTGAGCTTGGGGAGCTTCTCTTGAGTGTAGTCTTGAGGTGCTTGTAGGCGAAGATGTCGTATGTCCATAGGCCAACATGCCTTGAAGTTGCTTGGCGAAGATGCCAAGGGAGATGGTGGAGTCATTGAGTGGTAGTTGGTGTTGAGCTCTTGACCTTCAGGTTTTTGTTGGTGATGGTGTCGATGCTGATGTGACCTTGCCAAAGATGGTAGCTCGGAAGCATGTGTACTTGAGTGTCTTCTCGAAGATGAGGAAGATCGCTTGTAGGACTTTATGAAGGCTCTGAGCTCTTCCATTTGAGCATCCATCTTGGCGTCGAAGGTGTTGTTCATGGCACCAAACTCGTCGTTATTGTTGTAGACCAGATATGAAATGCTTTTCCTATCCATCACGAGACTCGAGCAAATTTGAGTGGGAGAAAGAGAAGAACTAGACCAATGTCCATTATCTAATGTTGAAAATGGATCAATGATCACTCAATAGTGTACCAAGGAAATAGCACAATTGGTACCGGATCTTGTCAATTCTCACACCTACACAGGTAAGACTTATGGAGTAGCTTGGTAAGGATAGTGGTACAAAATTTTGATGCAAAATGTTAGCAAAAGTCAATAATGTTGAAAGAGATTCACAAATTCACAAGTGCAACAAGTAGACCAATAGCAATGAATGGCAGAAACACACACACGGATAGATAGATGAGGTCGTGCAACCAAGGAACAAGCTCAAAATGTGGAAACCACGGAAAATTCTCTTGTTGCACAACTCTAGAGAGACGCTAGCTCGATTTCTCAATAGGCGGAGATGACACTTGTGCACTACCTATATGAGACAAAATGTAGCAACTTCTATCCCAAGTATGCTATGTATGGATGGTTCCCGGTGTTTCGCACATGATGATCCAAGATGATTGGATATAACAATCTTATATGCAATGTGGTATGATGATATGGCTATTGCTTACAAGCTTCTTTGCTCTTTCTCTTTTGCTTAAAAGCTTTTTTTCATATATTTTTTGCAATTGTGTATATACGGGAACAATCTTGTGACACAAGGGATGATATGATACCAAGATGATACCAATATGATATGGTATGTATGCAATGGAAGGGCGGATCGATGATCACTACTGTGCACAAGTAACGTTGCTGGCAATACTCAAATGCTAGTCTCGATAGGCAAGTGATGCAAAATGGGCCAAGGGTTATCAATGCAATGGCAAGGGGAACATACAATGGAGGGATACCATGATACCGAGGTGATATAGAGGTTACCGTCCGTGGCTATGATGAGTGGATGTGTTCTTGATGTAGACCCGTTCCTAATTAGCCGAAACACCTTAGGAAACGGAAAAACCACGAAACTCAAAATCTCGAACGTCAAATGTCAAATGGTGGTAGCGGAAAGCGGTGGTGGTTTTGCGGAAGCTCAAAGGGATTGCGGAAATGCAATGATGGGTTTTGGAGTACGCAATGCGGAAGTGAAGGTTAAGGTGGTGGACTATACATGGTGTCAGAGTTGAAGTCACCGTCCCTAAGTAGTTGAAACACCTTAGGAGAAACAACTCACAACACAAATAAAATTGGGTTAAGTTGTGGTGGTGGAAGTGTATGGTGGGCAAGGTTATGCGGAAGGTATGGTGGTGGTTGATGAAGAAGTAACCATCCTTAAGTAGCCGAAACACCTAAGGAGACTCAAATCACTACTCAAGCAACCACTAATGCTATGGTGAAGAAAATGGGTTAGTTTGCGATGTCGGTGGTGGTATACCGGATGATGTGGTGAAGTACCTAGGCAAAGATGCCAAAGTTAAAAAATATTTATTGTGTCAAATGATGGAGGTAGTATTTTTGTGGGATGGGGGATGTCAAGAGCTTCAAAACGAGGTAAAGAACATCAAAATCGGAGTTCGTATGAATTAGTTATGGCCGAAACAAAAATCAGCCGAAGTCAAAATCTACAGGTACCGGACGTCCATGAAGTGTCGGATGTCCGGAGGTTGGACGTCTGGAAATCCGTTAATTTCGGTTCTGTCGGGTGGCACCGAGCGTCCGGAAGGTGTCGGTGGTCCGGTGCTTCGGGAGGGTCCAGACTTCCGGTAAACGTCGGTCGTCCGATGGGTCGGGGTCAACTCGAGATCCAAGATTCGGGACACGATTTTTGGCGGATATTGGGGATTTTGGGGTCAAAATTGCGGAGATTTCATCGGTGGAAAGTGGGGAAACTTGGGGGGGGGGGAAGGTAGATCCACTTGAAACCAAGAAAATCCATGGATCAAAATCGACAAAACATCATCAAACCAACAAATCACAAAAAAAAATTGGGGTTATTTTTGGTGCGGATTTTCGAAATTTAGAACGAAATCAAGCAAAAGAAGGCTAGAAAATGGTGGGGGAGACTCCAAATTCATGATAAACGTGGCTCATGATACCATATGATACGGGGCTAACTCGGTGTAGGCCGATCTTTCACGATTGGATTGGATTCTCTCGAAGAAGACGATGAACACGAGGAAGAACGGGGAGAAATCACAAGGGTAAACACTCAAGAACAAGGCCAATCACACATCCACTAGACAATCAAACATACAAGATCCACAAGGTACATGAACAACAAAGGGAAACATACAAGGTAAAGTTCATCTCCATGAGGAGGTCTTGATGATATCCTAGATGGACCTTCCCGTTAGGGGTCTTGAATCCAAGATGGATCTTCTCCGTAGAGAGCGCGGACTCTCGGTGCAGTTGATCCGGATGGATGAGCAAAGCTCTATCTCTCAAATGAGCTATCACATTGCTAACCCTAGAAAGGAGGTGGAGGTGGTCTATTTATAGTCTTAGCCATGAAGGGGTAAGTGGGAGAGGGATACAAGGCCCAAGGCCCGCGGCTGCGCACTGGCAGGTACCGGACGACCGGTGTGGGGTCAGACGACCGATGGCTCGGGACAGTCCCGATGTCCGGCGCGTGTCGGAAATCTGCTGATTCTTCTCGGGTGTAGCGGCACCAGATTTCTGGAGGTTGTCTGACGTCCGGGCGCTGGGACTTGTCGGACGTCCGGTGGGCGTCGGTGGTTCGGCTGCTATAGCACATGTCAGCTGTAGTTCTTCTGGCCGTCTAGGATGCGTCAGGTACCGGACGTCCGATGGTTGTAGCCTGTAGCAGCTCTGTTTCTTCCGTCTTCTCTTCCACGCTTCCCTCGCGGATGGTGTAGTCGTTCCATTGCGCTCGCACTCCTCCTTGTCATCTATGAAGCTCCGACAATACCTATGCATGCACACGAGAGGAATGTCAAGTAGTATACATCCTCGAAGGGGTCAAGTTAGCACATGTAAAGGAGATGATTCACCTTTATGTATATGAATTAGATGTCACACGTGTCGCTTGCCAAATGAACACTTGACATGGTGATGTCCGTAGGATGCTCCGCATCACTTTGCTTGCTTGTGTTGTTATTGTTGTTAGCATCATATAGGTTGTTCACGAAGTTGCATATCTAGTCAACCTATTTGTTGCTGAACCTAATTTGTTAAGAAAAGCTAAAAATTGGAAGTGCCTATTCACCCCCCCCCCCCCCTCTAGTCAACTATATCGACCCATTCATATGTGTTTTCTTGGAGCGTCTTGTGCTAACGTTTTATTTTGTTTCCTTGATTGCCACAATCATTGTTTGCTGGACACACCTATTATGAGAGACACACATTCATCATCATTTGTTAGAATGCCCTTTATGCTTCACTTATATCTTTTGCGTTAAGGCAATCCACTCTTGTGCTTCACTTATATCTTTTGTGTTAAGGCAATTTGCTCTTGTGCTTCACTTATATCTTTAGAGCACGACAATACTTATATTTTATAGAAACAATTGCACTCTCATGCTTCATTTATATCTTTTTTAGAGTTAAATAGGAAGTGGTAATTTGCACAAGCTATATGTTTAGTCTAAAAATGATAGGTATACAAGAGTGGTATAATAAATCTTTCATGTATATCATCGAATGCGAAGCATATGATCAATGATATGGAAGTTATAATATGGAAGTTCACTAGTTAATAAACATTACTTTGTAAAAATATAGATGTTAAAGTTTGTGATTCACTATTTCATTAAAGTGTCGGTCATGGTATCGCGGGGAAATTGGAGCATAATTTATCCTTGATTATTATCCTTTGTGTTGTTTAAATCGGGGGGGGGGGGTGTGTGTGATGGTTAACTACTCCCAACCTCCTCCCTAGGGGCATGCGAGTAGTACTTTGCTTCGAGGGCTAATAGACTTTCACAATAAGTATTTGAGTTCTTTATGCCTAATGTGAGTTTGTGGACTATAAGCACTTCAACATATCCATATTTTGTTAGCCTCTCTGGTACCGTGCATTTCCCGTTCTCACCTCTAGACTTGGTGCAAACTTCGTCGGTGCATCCAAATCCCATGATATGACATGCTCTATCACACATAAGCCTTAATCATACCTACCTATCATGGCATTTCCGTAGCCATTCCAAGATATATTGCTATGCAACTTCCACCATTACTATTCACATGACTTAAGCATTCATTATCATTTTGCTTTGCATGATCATATAGAGTTGGCATGATATCTCGTGGGCAAAGCCACCGCTCATCATTATTATACATGTTACGCTAGATAATCACACATCTTGGTACACTGCCAAAGGCATTCATATGTAGTCATATCATTCGGTTTATCGAGTTGTAAGTAAATAAAAGTATGATGATCATCACTATTAGACCATTGTCCTAGCGAGGAAAAGAATGATGGAGACTAATGAGTCCTCAAAAAAGCGGGGATGAGGTCATGATATTGTTCTAAAAAAATGAGAGAAAAAAATAGAAGGGGCAATTCTACTATCCTTTACCACACTGTGCTTCAAAGTGGCACCATGTTCTTCTATAGAGAGTCTCCATGATTTGTCACTTTCATATAATAGTGGGAATTTTTCCATTATAGAACTTAACTTGCATATTCCGTTGATGGGCTTCCTCAACTACCCGAGGTATTCCTCAGCAAGTAAGTTGGATGCACACCACTTACTTTCAGTAGTGAGCTTTCATACACTTATAGCTCTGGTGCATCTTTGCATGGCAATCCCTAGTCCCCACATTGACATCAATTGAAAGGCCTCTCCATTTCCTAACAATTGCCGAGTTGATGCGATACTTTCTCAATTTTCGTCTTCCCTTATAAACCCCCACCATCATTATCTTTGCCATCCAAAGTGCTAAGTCCATGGCTCATGCTCAAATATTGAGTGGAGTTAAAAATGTTGAAGCGAGAAAAGGTATGATACAATTGCTTGGTTTGGCCTTGGGTGTTCATGATTTATACTTTATACTAGGAAGACCGAGTTATACCATTATTACACGATTAAATGAGTAGGAATAACATTCGTTGACATAGATATTTTTGAAGAGTAATGATTATTTTCTAGAATTATTTTATATTATCGTTTCAATATCTATTAATTAACCATTTCTTAGTGTTCATACCCAAAAGTTTACACAATTAAGACATGTTAGGTAGCATTCAACATCAAAACTTCTATTTTTATCATTTACCTACTCGAGGACAAGCAGTAATTAAGCTTGGGAATGCTGATACATCTCTGACGTGTCTATAATATTTTATTGCTTCATCTTATTTGATTAAAAATCTTGTATGCTTTATATCCATTTTTATGGGAACTAAGCTATTAACTCAGTGCCCAATGCCAGTTCTTGTTTTGGCCTATTTTTTTGTTTCGCAGAAAAACCATACCAAACGAAGTCCAAACAAAATAAAACTTTACGGTGTTTTTTCTGGACCAGGAGACCCTAGAAGCTTCGAGGGGAGGCCAGGAGATCTATGAGAGAGCCGCAATCTCACACAGTGTGGCCTTAGGGAGGGTGCCACCTGAGTTTGTGGGCCCCTCAGAGACCCCCTGGCCTAATTCCAGTGCTATAAATTCCCTAAAATCCAGAAACCCCAAGAGCAAGACCGAAACAATTTTAATGTCATGACAAGCCCTCGTTCTTCCGCAATCCCATCCGGAGGCCTCACCGGTACTGTCAGAGGGGATAAATCACGGAGCCTATCTTCATCAACCTTGTTGCCTCCATGGTGATGTGTGAGTAGTTCCCACAGGACCTACGGGCCCATAGCAGTAGCTACATCTCTCTCTATCTCTGTCTCTCTCTATGATCTTCAATACAATGATCTTTTCGGAGATCCATTCGATATAATCTTTATGGTGTGTTTTTTATGGTAACAATTCTAATTAATGTTCATGAGAGTATGATGCTGCATAAATTGGACACATTTGTTTTGCTTACAAATGAAGGCCCTAGCTTGGACAAGAAAGATGAACCTTGGAGCAAGTTCAAGCATGGTGATGATAGCATGTGCAAGGGGAATGAGAACAGGGTTACAAGTGATGATTTCTGGACTTTGAAGCCACCATAATGAGTGCATGAAGCCTTGGACGAAATATACAAGATGCCACTTCATAAATTTCGTCCAGAAGCTATTATAGGTGCTACGTCACCTTATTATTGGGCAGGCCCATGTAATTTCGAAATACTTGAGTATAGCTATTTTTAGAGTCTGTATGTCTGGCGGAACAAGAGATAGGGTTGGTTTCGGGCCCCTCCTTCATGGGCCACGAAATTCCCTCTTCCTCCATATATACATCCCTTAGGGCACCGTTTAGACTTTGGGTTTTGTTTAGATTAAAAGTTCGACATAGATGCAACTTTGCGTACTTTGCTTGTGTTCAACAACCAGACCAAGATGTCACAGAACCCTACCTTGATCAATAAAGCCGTCGGGGAAACGGCACCTATGGGATCACGTGGATCCCTTCTATGGTTGGCAGGGAAAGAGGAGTGCACAGAGAGTCGATATACCGATCAACACGAGGGATTTTTACCCAGGTTCGGGCCGCTGAGAAGCGTAAAACCCTAATCCTACTTGTAGTGTATTGAGTGTTCTTGAGCTTCGGCTAGCAGCACGCATGCAAACTGTGCCGGAAGTCCAAAAAGTCACTTCATGTATCGCCATGGGCCTGCTTTTATAGCAAGGGGCGATCACAGTGGCATACAGGCACACAGGAGGTGTAAAGTTGCTACAGTGTACATGCTTATGACTGACATCTTAAGACAATCGCATTAGATGCGCTAGTTACGTGTCCCTAACTTTATCAGGGACAGAAATAGAGCTCGTCCCGTTCGTCAACGCCTCACCCCATCTTGACATGCATCCGGGATGACGAGGCATGCAATGCCAAGTCGACTTCGCTAGTCATTGCCGAAATAAGGTGATCTTCACGAAGATCTGCATGCCACCACGCAGGAGTGTGCTAGGCTGGCAGGCCAGTCGCTACGCTGGAGCTTCTGGTCTTCACAAAGATCTGCATGCCACCACGCAGGCGCCCCTAGGTCTTGGTCTTGACATTGTTGATCGTGTTAGAGCTCTCAACCTCAAGGGTGGAGGTCTTGTCAGTGCTTCGCAAGCCATCTCCGCAAGGCTCTTGCCGGGGCCTTGCAAACCATCCTGGCAAGGATCTCGTCGAGGGTTCAGCTTGTCGTCTCGTATTTGCTTTCGGTCGTCCCTGTCAGGCTTTGCCGCGAGTGAGGGAGTCCTAGGTTAAGGGGTCTTCGGGCGTCCGGGACTATGTAACATGGGCCGGACTAATGGGTTATGAAGATACAAGACGGAAGACTTCCTCCCGTGTTCGGATGGGACTTTCCTTTGCGTGGATGGCAAGCTTGGCGTTCGGATATGTAGATTCCTTCCTTTGTAAATCGACTCTGTACAACCCTAGGCCCCTCCGGTGTTTATATAAACCAGAGGGTTTAGTCCGTAGAGGCAATCACAATCATACAGGCTAGACATCTAGGGTTTAGCCATTACGATCTCGTGGTAGATCAACTCTTGTAATCCTCATATTCATCAAGATCAATCAAGCAGGAAGTAGGGTATTACCTCCATCAAGAGGGCCCGAACCTGGGTAAACATCGTGTCCCCCGTCTCCTGTTACCATCGACCCTAGTCGCATAGTTCGGGACCCCCTACTCGAGATCCGCCGGTTTTGACACCGACATTGGTGCTTTCATTGAGAGTTCCGCTATGATGTCGAAGATAGGATCGATGGATCGCCTTGTCATCAAGGACAGCATCACCTCCGGAGGAGCCCTGGCCTCAGGCCAAACCCTCCAGTTAGGCGACTTTACCATGATCATACGGAAGGCTACTGAGCACGATAACATGCGACGGAGCCGCTGTTTCGAGCTCTTGCCAAGACGGTGCCATGGCCGGCGGCGGGGAGCTTTCGGGCATGACGGCTAGCAGAGCTACGGCATGGGAGAAGCGATGTGGAGAGAGGGAAAAGGACGGTGAGCTCACGTCGGTCCCGAAGAGGTGGACAACAAGCTCGAGGGAGGCCGGGCGACGTACGGGTGGCGATGATCTCGGACGACCGAGGAGGAAGACGGCGGCGTTGGGGATGAGGCAGAAATCTTGGCGCCGCGTGACTCGGTGGAGAGGAAGACGATGTTGTGGCGGAGCTCGGGGATAGCTCGGAGAGGCGAGGCGGTGGCTGTGGCTGTGGCTGCGGTAGCGGCGGCGGCGGCATGACGAGCGCTTCGGGCCAGTGGGGAGAGCAGAGGAGGGGAGTGAAGGAGTGGATAGGCCAGAGGGGTCTAGGCAGTTGCGTGGCGTCTCCAGCCAGCCTCCGACGGCCCGAAACAGAGGTGGTTTCGCACGTGCCGTGGCGAAGCGGCGACCACTGCTGCGCCTTGGATCAAGGGACTGGACGACGGCTGGTAGTGCCAGGTGGTGGGCTGGGCCGGCTACAGGGGTTTGGCAAGATAAGTGGGCTGCCAG
Source organism: Aegilops bicornis (assembly GCA_021605145.1). Classification (NCBI taxonomy): domain Eukaryota; kingdom Viridiplantae; phylum Streptophyta; class Magnoliopsida; order Poales; family Poaceae; genus Aegilops; species Aegilops bicornis. The sequence goes on along the minus strand of CM038672.1, from coordinate 324,093,305 downwards.
GTAAACTCTCTCTCTCTCTCTCTCCTTTCTATTGTTTTCTGTTTTCTATTTTCTGCAATTGTTTGGCTCTATTAAAAATGACAGAGCATTTTCAAAAATCCTGAAAATATTTGTGGGCACTGCTTGGATTATTTCCAACAGCCCTCATTTACTTTCAAGATTTGGACATTTAAAATTATTTATAGCATTTAAAGGTCCAAGAACAAATAATGTATGACTTAATTCAATAACCCAGAGTGTCCTAGAAAAGTGTGCACCGTTTTTGGCAGAGGTTCTGGACCAAAGAAAAAAATGATGAACATTTATGAAGGGCATTTCAGGTTCATTGAAAATATTTTAGGTTGAACCTATTTGAATTACTTTGGTGCTAGGGTTTGGACAATCCCCATTTCAACTTTAAATGGAATTTAAACATGATGCATGGATGCCACTCACCGATGCAACTAATTACAAAGCGTAATTATAGGGCTGTGACAAACACATCGCGCCCTACCAAGGACCAACAGAGAGGTCAAGACGCTGGTCTAAATCCTATGCGCCATAGGGTCTTGGGCCCATTGCGCTGCTGTTGCATACCAGATGTTATGTGATGCGCGGCCGGTGAGCAGACCTAGCCCCTTATACAAGTGCAGCGCTCCAAATTCAACCCGGCCAAGACGCCACTCAGTCGCGGACATGGCTGATACTACGACGTCGAGTGCCCATAACTGTTCCCACGTGGTGGTTAGTGTGTAAAGGCCAGTAGCCGACTCATATAAAATACCCAATCTCGTTAGTGGCTTGGAAGCGCGCGGTAACAAGCAGAGACTCACGATATGTGACCTCGTCAGCCTGCCTTGTGGACTTCTACGACACGGGCCCTAATGCTCGGCCGTGTCACGTAGAAATCTCGCTGGTACCCTTCAGTCAACTCGACTACACATCAACTCACGGGTACCCTCGTCGTCGACCGACTTTAGTAACATGGTTATTTGGTGAAGTCAAAGTAACTATGTGTTCAAAACATTAAGGTGGAAACCTAAGGAATCACCCTCGATGGATTCCCACTCAATGTAACCGTCAAGGTGGACTTGGAGGAATCACTCTCGATGGTCCACACTTGAGGGGTTGCATGACAGAGTCGTTATCAGGAGTGGTGAAGGAGGAATCACCCTCGAAGACCATGACCGATTAGCTACACTACAGAGTTGACATCCGAAGTGCTGTATGCGGTATCACCCTCGGCACTCGATAGTAGCTCTGCAGAGTCATACAACTCGGGGGGGTGTGATGTGATGTGTCGGGCCCTCGAAGTCGATCACGTAGATCGGGTCATCGAACATAAAGCGGGGTCGACTAGGAAAAGGTGAGGGGTCACTGGTGGATCACTATCCAACCTATACTAAGCAGTTTAGGATAAGCAGGTATGGTACAAGAGCAGGCTAAAACAGCAGGCTATGCATCAGAATAGGAGCAATCAAGTACAGTAGCTAAATCTAATGCAAGCATGAGAGAGAATGGAATGGGTGATATCGGAATAATAGAGGGGGGTTGGCTTTCCTGGAAGCTTTGAAGACAGAGAAGAACCTTCGATGGTGAAGTAGTCCCGCAACGGTTCAACCGCGGTCTCGGGGTCTACCAGAAAGAAGTAACGGAGGGGGAATATAATAAATAACAAAACAAACAAAGTATCACAAATCATGACAAAGCAAAACGCTATGCTAAGGGCGACCTAACGCAATGCTACACATCGCAGACGAAGCGGGAATTTAATAGAACGTTTTCCCGGTTTCGGACATCTGTCAAACAGATGAACCGGAGGGGAAGGTTCCATGTTTGTAGTGCAAGAGGCATCTGACGGGTATGTGGATAGTGTATTCGGGTTCGCCTCATTTTTCTGATCAACTTTCATTTATAAATTATTTTCATCTGACTTACGGTTTATTTTATATGATTTATCAAAGTTTTAAAATAATTTTCTGGAGTTTCCTGAAATTATTTTATTTAACAAATCAAAACAAAAAGGCAAAAATGGTTGGGTGCACCTGGTGCAGTGCAGCCAGGGATGTACTGTGAGGCTGCTAGGTGGGGCCAGTCAACTACTGACTCAACAGTTGATTGGTTAGCGGGTCCAGTGGGACCCGCATGTCAGTGACTAAGCCTAAAACTAACAGTAGGGCCCAACAGTCAGTGCCATAGAGGGCAGTTAGATTGAGACTAAGCTAATCAGGGGGTTAGTTAACCCAGGCGGGCCCATGCTATAGTGGGTCATCCCACTCACTACAGGAATCAGCTACTTTGCCATCTGCCACGGCACACGGCAAAGGCAGGAACGGCGGACGGCAAAGGTCTTTGCCGTGTGCTGCGGACGACAAAAGGCTCCGGCAAAGTAAGGATCGGCAAAGAGCTACTTTGCCGCCTGCTTTCGGCGGCTGACGGCAAAGGGGCCTTTGCCACCAGCAGCAGACGGCAAAGAAAGCAGACGACAATAATTACGCCATTAGTCCGTTAGGTGGCTAATGGCAGCCTTTGCCGTCCGCCACTCACGGCAAAATTTGTCCGGCCTTTGCCGTCCGTCGAATGATGTCACCGGACGTCACTACACGGCAGTTTTGCCGTCTGCGGCTGTAGGCAAAGCCTTTGCTGCTCATCACGAGGCAAACCGCCAAATGGGTCAGCCTCAGAGGCATAGGTGGCCGCCAAGGGCTGCTTTGCCGTCATGCTGTTGGTTAAAGTTGCCTTTGCCGTCCCGCGATTGTTTAGAAGGTGGCTTTGCCATCATATGGTCGACGGCAAAGATCCTGCTTTGCCTCATTTTTTTCAGTTTTTTTTAAATGCAACAATTTTGACAGAAATATATATGACATATGTATATATATATATATATATATATATATATATATATATATCACAGGGCTATTTAACAGCAAACATATCACATATCCAAAGACATAAGTTTCATCGTACATACATATATAGTTCCATCCATTCATACATAGCAAGTTCCATCAAGTTGCACATACACATTGTTCCATCCATACATATTACAATGCAAAGTTTCATCAAGATAGCAAGTTCCATCATAGCAAGCTAGAAGAATACTTGAAGAGAATGAAAGAAAAAACAAGCACTCCATCATAGCAAGCTAGCTTCCGTGAAGTGAATGAAATATGCAAAATGGCAAATAAGAAAGTTAGAAAAAGGTGACTAGAAGAAGAAGACTAGAAGAAGAAGACTAGAACAAGAAGAAGACTAGAACAAGAAGACTAGAACAAGAAGTATATGTCATTTATGAGCTAACTTAGGTGAAATGGATCATATATGAGCTAATTAAGTTGAAATGGGTCGTTTATGAGCTAACTAAGGTGAAATGGATCATTTATGAGCTAACTTAGGTGAAATGGATCATTTAAGAGCTAATTTAGGTGAAATGGATCGTTTTTTAGCTAACTTAGGTGAAATGGATCGCTTATGAGCTAACTTAGTTGAAATGGATCGTTTATGAGCTAACTTAGTAAAAAGCATCATTTTAGAGCTAACCTAGGTGTGATGGGTCATTTTGGAGCCAACCTAGGTAAGATGGGTCATTTTGGAGCTAACCTAGGTGAAATGGGTCATTTTAAAGCTAATGTAGGTAAAATGGATCATTTAGGAGCTAATCTAGGTAAAATGGGTCATTTTAGAGCTAACTTGGATAAAATGGATCATTTATAAGATAACTAAGGTAAAATGGGTCATTTTAGAGCTAACTTAGGTAAAATGGATCATTTATGAGCTAACTAAGCTAATTATGCAATTTTTGACATAAGTAAGCTAAGTACAGATCGTTTTAGAGCTAACTTAGGTAAAATGGATGGTTTTGGAGGTCAGTAAGCTTATTAAGTTATTTTGGAGGAAAAGAAGCTAACTTTAGGTCATTATGGTAAGCATATTGGAGGAAATAAAGCTAAGTCTAGGTCTTTATGCATTTGTTAAGCAAAACACTAGAGAAACTTACCGTGATCATGGAGGTGTAGGAGCAGGCTGGCTCGTGCTGGTAGCTGGAGAAGGATCGTGCGATGCTTGTCTGGAGTTACGCTGCACCAAAGATCATTTCCAATGTCTCGTTAGCATGATGACACTCAAATGTTAAGACTACAAGTAATGTCCATTCAAATTAAACTCACCGTGGTCCCAGGAGCAATCACTGGCATGGGCGGAGCGGTCTGACCGGACTTCTCGCACACAGACTACACATTTGGTTTTGACAACTCACTCATACTAGTTAGTAATGAGACAAACACTATATGAATGTTTTGGCTAATCTGCAGAAGAAACTTACCACAAGGAGCTCGTACATGGCCCTTGCCTGCATGTCATTCCGTGCCCTCTCCTCCTCCAACATCTTTGTTGCCTTCTCCTCCAACTCCCGCTGCCTCTCCGCCGCCTCCGCCAGAAGTTTCTCCGTTCTATCTCTCTCACTCTATATAGCAGCCTGCAACACCACTCACATGACCATTTGTAATCATTGATGGAAGCGCACACAATGTAATGGAGAAAGATAGCTGAGTACGTATAACTAACCTTGAAGGCGAGTTGACCTGCCGCTCACGAGGCCTTATCTCAGAGCGGAGCTCGACCGGCGCCGCTTTGATCTCCGGAGAGTGCTAGGACAACAAATAAGTCCATCTCCCATGGCTATGGAGCCATGGGACCTCCCACCACCAGACATCATCGCAGCTCAGATCAATGGGACCTTGGCTCAAGTTAAAGTCCTCCCTTCTCGCCTTTCTCCTGATCTCTATATTTCATGAGCTTGTCGTGGAGGAGATGTTGGTGAAGTTCTTTGGATCATCGAGGTCGCATACGAGAATGCCTCGACTTTCTTGTAAGAGCTGCAGGGCCATGGCATACAGTGTCGCATACACCTCCGCACCTTATCACTTTATTTTAGCGTGCTGAAAGAGAGAAACAAAGTAAATTAGTAATTAAAGGGATAAAGCTAGCATGATGAATGAATTGCATAAATCATGAAGCAAACCACATACCCAGCCCGCCTCGAACCGATATAAGTTGGAGCTGCCTTGATGGTGTGGCACACCTTCCATTTGGGCATGTTTGTCCTTGGCCTCGTTGTGGAGGGCTAGCCATTCTTTTGAGCACCACTCATTGACCAACACCTCCCAATAATCCATCCGATCTGCGCACCATCTCGGAGGGGCCTAAGTTAGCAAATAGAAACTTGAGCACTACGGCTATGAATTACTAAATGAAGGAAGTAAGTACAAGGCCTTAAGAATTACCTTCATGTACTCCTCCTTACTCAAGAACTTCTCGCAAAGACGCTGCCTTGGTCTTCTTGATACCACGCGAGGCGTAGTAGTCAAGAACAGCCTGCACTCCGAGCCTCGTGTCAGAAGTTCTGTAGTAGGCGCTTGCAGACGTTATCGATAACATTTGCCGCTTCCTCCTTGTATCCCTCCTCACACCTGTAGAATGTCTGCAATCAAATGAGACAATATTGATTAGTACAATTAATAACTAGCTAGTTGAAGATTTTTAATTGTGTAAAGGAGAAATTACCTAGAACTTTATGATCACCACGTCTGCCCTCGTCTTGCACAAGACACCGTCGATAATCTCACCCGGTGGGGCCGAGGCAGCCAAGTAGTGCTCCCAACTCAATCCAAGCTCTGGAAGCCGACCCTCACCAGGCAACGTGACAAACCCCGGGAAGTTTTGCCGACAAAGAACTCCAAGGACGGAGTTGGGCCGGCGGACACTATGATGGTGGTCCCAACCCCTGCAGCATGACAAGGCCAATGCATTAGTTATTTGAAGAAACGTGAATGCAGAAGGTACAAAAAGGTTAAATGCACTTACCTCTCCCCATCAGGGAAAATCAACCACCTCTGCTCGTGGGTCGCCGGCACGAACGGGAGCCGTGTACAACCACGCTGGTAGACGGTGGCCCCCTCCTCCTCAATATCAGTCGGCTCCCCACCATCATCAGCATGGCCACTCGGCTCCTCGTGCTGATCCGGCCAGTACCCCATCCAGACGTGTGCTCCTCCGGTCTCAGGGTCAAGGCCCGTCGACCCGAGGCTCGTGGGTCAAGACCCGTGGACCGGAGGCTCGTGGACCGGAGTCCGTGTAGCCTCCTCCTCGGACGAGTCCACCCTAGCAGTCACGTGCTCGGGTGAAACAGCTGGGGGTGGCGGCGAGGAAGGCACCCTAGCAGTCACCCTACCTCCTCTCCCGCGACCACGTGCTCCAGCTCCTCTCTTTTTCTTACCTCGTCCCCTGTTGGGCACCGCGGTCAAAGAAGAAGGGCCCGGCGGTGTCGCCATACTGTCCAAAGAACGCCGCGAGAGAGGTGCGTGTGGAATGGAAGACCTCACACCACGCGCCCGGCGAAGAAGGGGCCTCGGAGCGCTCCCGACCAGCGCCCACCATCTTTCAACACCTGCCATGACAAAGAGTAAACGAAATTAGTACAACATAAAAAAATACCGACATGAATAATAATATGTATATCACTTAAGTGTATCATCATCAAGTACAACATAAAAAAATTGAATACCTGACACTACTAATAATCTCGATCAGGATCATCAATAAATGCATAATCATCATCATCACTATAATCAATGACGGGCTCCACGTGGTTCAGTGGCATCAACATGTGGAAGGCCACCTTGACGTAATCGGTCAAGCATTGATGTGTCATCCGCAGCAAGAACCTCTTCTTGTTCCGCTCTTCTTGTTCCTCCTCCGGGTGATGTCGGATTCACCGTCATTGCTCTACCTCAATGTTTTGGGGTGAAGTATAGCAGTTCTTAAAACGCTTTTTGAAAGACGGTTCTCTTGGGAGAATTCTCCTTCATATGTGTCGGGTTAATGTGAGGTTCATAATCCTCTTCCTTTGGGGGAGATAGTCTAGCACGTGGCGGCACTTCATAAGCGACATCCCAACCTTTCGGATTTGGATTAGTTTGCCAGGCCCACGGTAGATAGAATACTTGGGTCGCCTGTTGAGCCGTAATATAGACAACATGAACATCTAAATGGGTGCTTTGGATGATATCAACTAGCCCAATATGTTCATGAGTCCTTCTAGTCTCCATCGGCTGAAACCAATAACATTAGAAGACTACTACAGTCGATGGGTTTTCACCATAGAATAGAAGTTCATAAATTGCTTCAACTCTCCCATAATATTCGCACCTCCTTCGCCGATAGCGTATACACAACAATTTGTAGAAATTGCCGCCATAGATAGCTCTTTGCGATAGGGTACGTAAAAGCGATACCCGTTGATGTCGTATTTGTCAAATGAACGGACCTTATAGTCAAAATAATTAGCGACTTGTCTCAATTCGCCGTCCATAGACTCTGAATTAGCCTACAAGTTTAATATGAAAGGATTGTTGCATTACGCACAAAATAGCGAATGAAATGAAATTGTCTAATAGAAATTACCGCTTGTTTGAACCAAGAGATGAAATCGATAGCCGCCTCCTTGCTTTGCGAGAGGCTCATACTCTTGACGGAATCCTTTTGGATCACCGCTCCATACGAGAATATGGAGACGTATCGACTGTATGAAATATCCAGGAATTAGAGCAGTTCAAATGAAATAGAAGTTGCGAAACAATGTACCGAGAACTTACTCGATGTACGGCCGCACTTCTATCAGGTTGTTGAAGATATACAACGAAATGGTCTGCCATTCTTCGTTATCCAAAGATACTGGATTTGAAACACTGGCTGGTGCGAGATTCCCATTGAATAGGCTAAGGTTGGATCCACCCTTTTTAGGGTCGTCAGCATTGTACCGAGGCTTCGGATTATGCAAATGACGATTTTTGGCTTCGTAGTGTGCTGTCACGAAGTTTGCCGCCTCCTTAGTGATGAATGCCTAAGCCATCGATGCTTAAATTCTACGTTTATTTTTACATTTTTCTCGGCGTCTTCTGCATCCTCTCGCCAGAGCACCAATGATTTTGCACGGGCCCCCCAACCTTGCCTCGGTCGGGAGATGCAAAATCAAATGCTGCATTGGATTAAAGAAGCCCGGTCGAAAGATCTTCTCTAACTTGCAGATCAACTCCGGCGCCAACTCTTCCATTTCTTCTAGCACGCCAGGCGATAGTTCTTTCGCACAAAGAACATAGAAGAAATAGCTTAGTTCTGCCAGTACTAGCCATTCATCCTCAGGGATGAAGCCACGCAACATCACCGGCATTACCCGCTCAATCTATATGTGCCAATCATGACTCTTGAGACCAAATATCTTCAGTTTATCAAGACTCGCTCCCCTCTTTAGATTCGCTGCATACCCATCGGGAACATCAACTGCATTTTCACCCACAAGATAATTTCCTCATAGTCGGCCTTCCAAGATTGAACCATGCCTTTGGCTTCGTCCAGTTCTACTTTCCTTTCGGTTCTTTCATGTTTTGTAACGGCCTATCACATAGCGCCTTCAGATCTTCTCTAGCCTTAGTATTATCCTTTGACTTCCCATCTATGCCAAACAATGTACCAAAAAGTGCCTCGGCGATATTCTTCTCAGTGTGCATCACGTCGATGTTGTGTGGACAAAGGAGGTCTTTGAAGTAAGCTTTATCCCATAAGCATGTCTTGTGAGTCCAGTGTGCTTAGAATTATACCCCTTGAAGTACCACAGACGCCTGGATCTCGCTCGAGAGCATTTAACTGATCCAGGGTCTCATTGGCCTGTCAACGCAGTGGTGCAGAGTTTTGACAACTCTACCTCGATGAAGTTCTTCTTGTGTTTCCTGAACTTATGGCGAGGATCCGTGAACCGGCTATGCATGTCGGGCAAGAAAACTTGCGACCGGCCCGAAGCCAGCGAAACTCAAGAGCTCCCTTGCATGTGGGGGCAGGAACCTTCCATGCACACACCGCCAACGAATAGCGCATACGCCGGCAAGTCATGCGGCGAGTACATGTACCGTATACGCATTATGAAGTTCCGCTTTCTATAGGCATCGTATGTCTTGAACCCATTATCCCGTGCTTCTTGCAATTCGTCCTTAAGCGGCTGCATGTACACATTCATATTTTTCCCCGGATAGTTGGGCCCCGGAATTATCAACGCCAGAAAATGTTCTTTCTTTGCATAATCTGTCCGGGGAGATTGAGTAGAAAGACAAATACGGGCCAACAATCATATTGGGCTGCCATCATACCAAAACACACCGAACCCATCCGCGTCTTGATGCCGACTCGAGGATGCCTCGGATCTGCCGCTTTGTCAGCATGTAATTCATCAAACTTTTTCCATGCAACACCATCCGATGTGTGTACCATCATCGATTCCCATCCGCATCTAGTTCGGTTCTTTTGCCTGCTTTGTGCCATGTCATCTGCTTGGCCGCCTCTTCACCATGAAAAGACGTTGAAGTCTTGGTCCGATTGGCATATACCAAAGAACACTAACGGGGATTTTGGTCTATGTCTTCTCACCCATACCGTTGTCTACCACAACATACCTGGAAGACTTGCAAATGGGACAATAGTTCAAGTCCGCATAGTCAATCCTAAATAAGGCACATCCTTTCTCACAGGCATGTATCTTCTCATAGGGCATCTTCAGTGAACGGAGGATTTTATCCGACTGGTACAGGTTTGCAGGCATTACATGGCCTTTGGGTAGAAAGCGTCGAAATACTTTCATCATTGCGTTGTAGCATTATCTGCCCAAGTTGAACTGAGCCTTCAGAGCCATTACTTGTGAGATGGCATCCAACTGACAAAGCTCAGTGTGCTCGTGGAGCGGACATTTTGAAGACTCCAACATTTCATTGAAGGCCTTTGCAGATTCCTCCATCTCCTCGCCCGAATCCCGGGCATCATCATAGTCTTGCACCATGTTTTCCATCCCGGTACCATGCTCGTCGGTGCGACGACGATCCACCTCAGCTTTCGGCCACACGTTAAGCGACTCACCATGATATGTCCACACCGTATAATCGGGCGAAACCACTCTTCTGCAGTGTGTTTGCCCATTTCAGCCTCTGTCCTCTTTTCCCAATTGCCGCACCGGAAACAGGGCACCAGGGTTTTCCTCGGCCATTTGGTAAATGCGGCTTGCACAAACCCCTTGGTTTTTGTGAACCATTCAGCGCTCCATTTGTTCCGACCGGTGTGACGGTATACATCCACCCACGATCACTCATCTTGACTTTCGAGCTACTGGACACACAACAAAATATATATATATATATATATATATATATATATATATATATATATATATATATATATATATATATAATTCACCATGTATATATTCATCAAGGATCTACTTTGTCAATTTTATTACATCCATGCAACCTACACTCTAATAGGTAATGATAGGTCCTAATCTCACCAGTATGTGTAGATTGGGTTCATTTTCCCATGCTATGCTCGGATCCGACGCAAAATTTTGGCAGCACCTTGCTGTTCTCCTCGATACACGCCTCTCGCAATAAACAGAGAGGATGTGTACCCGAGAACAACAGGGAGGTAATCGATTTAAATTTATGCGCCGGATCCGAGCAAAGCATATGGGAAAACGAACCCAATCTACACATACTGGCTTTCCATGGATAGCGTTGGACAATTCGAAGAATCAAGGTTATAAATATACAAATGAATGCATATTTATAACTATAACGCTTTCGAACGGAGACACATATTGATTACGCATATCGATGATTCAAGACACATATATAGCTAGCTATCAAATTTCATCGGCACGAACACCGGAATAGAGCAAATAATTAATGGGGGAGGAGGACATGTCATTTGTGCTCACCCACGAACGAAGGGGCAGAGCTCTTCAAATGCACGGCGAGGTCGTCAAACACCAAACCTCGCAGCGATGAAACAACTACACATTTAAATCTACCCGATCAACACAATTATATATGATGTTTTTCATAACAAAATCGAAAAATATATGACCTAACTAAAAATTCACAAATATATGACCCCGGCCGGCCTGGAAGGCCAAAGAACACCTTTCTGGAGGTGTCAGCGGTCGGGTGTCGTGGTCGGTGTCGGGTGCCGTGGTCGGGTCGGGGTGTTCGGGTGTGGTGTCGGGTCGGGGTGTCGAGGTCGGGGTCGGGGTGTCGGGGTGTCGGTGTCGGTCGGGTGTGTCGGTGTGGTGTCAGAGTCGGGGTGTCGGGGTCAGGGGGTCGGGATGTCGTGTCGGGGTCAGGGTGTCGGGGTGTGGTGTCGGGGTCGGGGTGTCGGGGTCAAGGGGTCAGGGGGTCGGGGTGTCGGGGTGTGGTGTCGGGGTCGGGGTGTGGTGTCGGGGTCGAGGTGTCGAGGTCAGGGGGTCGGGGTGTCGGGGTGTGTTTTGGGGGTGTTGTGTCGGGGTGAGAGGGTCGGTGTGTTTCCTTCTATCCATCTTCTTCTTTCTTTCTCTTCTTCTTCTTCTTCTTCTTTCATCTTTTTTCTACTTCTTTTACTTCTTTTCGTTTCTTCTTTTCTTCTTCTTCTTCTACTTCTTCTACTTCTTTTCTACTTCTTCTTTTTTCATATTTTTTCTAATTCTTTTCTTTTCTTCGCTTCTTCTTCTTCTTCTTCTTCTTTTTCATCTTTTTCTACTTCTTTTCTTTTCTTCTTCTACTTCATCTACTTCTACTTCTTCTACTTCTTTTCTAACACTAACACTAACACATATGTAGCACTAAATCTAACACTAACACATATCTAGCACTAAATCTAACACTAACAATTAAACAACAAAAAAAATGAAAAAACAGAAGAAAAAAATAACTCACCGGAGCAATGGGACGGTCGAGGCAGTGGGGCGGGTGGGCCGGCGACGTGGCGGCGCGCCGGGGCAGTGGGACGGTCGGGACAAGGGCCGGGCGGGTGGGTCATGACGTGGTGGCACGCCGGGCGGCGGATGGTGGAGCGACGGGCATCGGCGGGTGGGTGAGGGGCGGCGGTGGTGGGGCGACGGGCAAGCGGGGCGAGGCGGTGGCGGGAGCGCCGGGCGACGGATGGTGGGGCGGACAGGCGTCGGCGGGTGGGGTGGGGCGGCGGGTGGTGGGCGATGGGGCAAGCGGTGGTGGATCTGGTGGCGGGGCGGCGGGGAGGAGAGAGGGAGAGAAGAGAGAGTAACGGGCGGGGGGGGGGGCTTGATCGGCCGTTAGTTACGTTAGGTTAGTTAGCCTTTGCCGTCCGCCGAGGCTTTGCTGCCCACTTTTTATCTTTGCCGCTCGCTAGCGTATGGCAAAGAGGGGGGCGCGTTAAGTTTTTCTAGTCGGCTCGTTCATCGGGGTTACCTCTCTCTTTCTGTTGCCACCGACGGTGACAAAGAAGTGATAGATGGCAAAGAGCGATTTTGCCGTCTGCCAGTTGTTTGTCGTCTGCTTTTTGGTAGCTGAGGGCAAAGACCTTCTTTGCCGCCTGCTAGCAGACGGCAAAGAACTGGCAGACGGCAAAATCCCTCGATTCCAAAGAGGTGATCGGATTAGCGTCTGCTGGCGGAGTGCCCGCCGGTGACTTCAGGCACGGCGGCGGTCCACCGCAGACGCGCTCTAGCAACCATTTTGGATGGCAGCTGACGCTGTCCTAGACTAGGGGGTACTCACCACGTCATCTCCCGATCTGTTAGAGTGGGCCCAGGACCCCCATGGCCGTATACTCATGGGCCAGTTCGGACAGCTGCCGCATACAAGGAAGATTCCACAAGACTTGGCGATCAAGACAAGGACTCCTCCTCCTCACGTGATTCGGCTAGGACTCTTGTTATCCTAGGCCTGGTGCATTATATAAACCGAGGCCAAAGCTAGTCGATAGAGATATACAACAATCATACCATAGGCTAGCTTCTAGGGTTTAGCCTCTACGATCTCGTGGTAGATCAACTCTTGTACTACTCATATCATCAAGATCAATCAAGCAGGAAGTAGGGTATTACCTCCATCGAGAGGGCCCAAACCTGGGTAAACATCGTGTCCCCTGCCTCATGTTACCATCCACCTTAGGCGCACAGTTCGGTACCCCCTACCCGAGATCCGCCGGTTTTGACACCAACATTGGTGTTCGGCAAAAGGTCAATGGCTTGCCTGCAAATCAACTACGACTTCGGCATCCTCGTCACCAGCTCGACCGATCACCTTAGTTCGACCAAGGACTGCGCCGTACCTCCGATCGTCATGTTCGGATGAGGGCCTTCATCAACATCAACTCCAATCTCTATCAAGATCATGGAGGAATCATCCAGGGATCCCGGGGGCTCAACGTCAACATTGCCCTCAGGCAACCGTGTTGTTTTTCTGGACAGCGAACTTGTGTCCGCCACCACCGCCTCCTCAACTGTCGTTTTAATGATTGCTTCGGTGGAATTGTGCGGAATTGAGTCTACAACAACCCTGGAAATTTCGTCGAGTTCCGAGGGAGGAATCTCTGGCAATCCGCGATATACCGGAGCCCTGTCAAATCTGGACGAGTTTAGGGCGTGGTGTCCAGCTTCTAGCTCGGACTTCCTTTGGAAGATCCAACCGTTGATCGGCTGCGGAATTCCTATATCTACCACCCCTCAAAATTTCAGCTCAATTGGGGGCTATTGGGCTTTGCGCTCATTATTTACAAATATTAAAGGGGCACATCGATCCCCTGATCTGGTGTTGCCACCCGACTAGTGTCTCGGGGGCTACTGCATTGCTTATTCAATGCAGAGAATTCAAAGTGCTCAAGAGTTCGCCCGACCGAACTATGCGCATACATGTCTTCGAAAATAATAGGTACCATATGGATCTATCCGCATCAATCTAGTATATTGCGTCGACTTCTCACGACAATCTATCAGTTCACGTTAGCCGATCACTATTATATATAATATATTACACTGAGATTTTATTACTATGTATGCTGCCGAAGTTAGAGTTGATCCTCAGGCCGATTTCACGCATCGACCTGAGTCTCAGGGGCTACTGGGAACAACGGTTTTTATGCTTTCGTTCTGGTGCATCTCGGGTTTTAGACTGATTCACACCTTGAGGGATACTGGCTATACATCTCGGCAGAGAATGAACTGCACCAGTTACAAATACTTACAAAAATCAGTCCGCGGTCGGGGTGGTGCACCACCTCGGGCAGTCCCAAGATAAAGCTCTGGGCGCCAAATGCTAGCTCCATAGAGGGCATTTCCGGCATTAAGCTCGGCTACACTCCTTCAACCTTTTTGTACCAAGATGATCTATGACATGTGGGATATAGTCCGTCGTTGGAGCTCGGATACAGTCCGGCGCTGGAGCTTGGACACAGTCCGGCGTTGGAGCTCGGATGCATTTCGGCGTTGGAGCTCGGAAGCAGTCCGACATTGGTGCTCGGCTGCAAAGGATACCTCGAATGCAGTCCGCATTGGAGCTCGTGACAACAGACACCGCCTCCGGAACAACTTCAAACCCGATGCGTGGCATAAAAATAACAAGGCATTGATAAAGGCCGGAAACTTAAAGGGCTCCTCGGATACCCAACGGTAAACTCTTCGGATGCACTTCGGCGATCCTCAAGATCGAAGATGAGAAGATTTGTTGAACCAGTTTTCAAGACGGACGCATCAAGATGAAGAACAGTTTGGAAGAATCGAGGAGCGCCCCTAACTTGAAGACTAGTTCAGAGGCTATCGACGGTGTCATTGACTAGGGGGTACTCACCACGTCATCTCCCGATCTGTTAGATTGGGCCGAGGACCCCCATGGCCGTATACTCATGGGCCAGTCCGGACAGCTGGCGCATACAAGGAAGATTCCACAAGACTTGGCGATCAAGACAAGGACTCCTCCCCACCGGCGTATTCGGCTAGAACTCTTGTTATCCTAGGCCTCTGGTGCATTATATAAACCGAGGCCAGGCTAGTCGATAGAGATATAACACAATCATACCATAGGCTTGCTTCTAGGACTTAGCCTCCATGATCTCGTGGTAGATCAACTCTTGTACTACTCATATCATCAAGATCGATCTAGCAGGAAGTAGGGTATTACCTCATCGAGAGGGCCCAAACCTGGGTAAACATCATGTCCCTGCCTCCTGTTACCATCCGCCTTAGACGCACAGTTCAGGACCCCCTACCCGCGATCTGCCAGTTTTGACACCGACAGCAGCCACTACCTACAAGATGCGTGTGACACGCCGTGCCCGATGGTGCGAGCCTCTGAAGCTGGGGGTGGCCGGGCCGACAGCGACAGCTACAGCAGAAGGCGGCGGCCAGAGTAGGAGAGAACAGGGATGGCGCTGGGAGGCACATGAGGAGGCGCGGACGGCTGGGAGGCCTCATGGCAGTGCCTGGGGCATGAAGCCGTGCTCGGAAGTGAGCTTGGCCGGTGGTGGCCGCGATGGCGAGGCACGATAGCGGTGACGGGTTTGGTCAGGGCGGCAACGATGGCTTACGGGCACGGGAAACGGCAGAGGAGTAGGGAAGATGGAGGTGCTCACATGGCGCCTCTAGAGGAGGAGAGCGGACTCGTGGAGGCCTGGGGCAAACGAATGGCAAAGGTGGACCTCCGGCGGCCCAAGGAGTAAGACGACGGGGACCGAGCGATGCAGAGCCTCCCGACCTCGGCCCAAAGAGGCTCTTGAAGGAGAAGCGGACGAGTGAGCGTTAGGATATTTTGGCGAGGCGTGAGGGGTGGCGGTGGCGCGGCGCGAGGTGAAGGAGTGGATCTGGGGAGCCCAGAGGGAGAAGGCGGAGAGGGCGAGGTGAGCAAGGGGTGAGTGGAGGCCGGGATCGAGGAGGTGGGGAGGCGCGGGGCCATATCTTCCGCTGACGCCGGCGAGGTGGTGTGGCGGAGCGCGGCCGTGCCCAGTCGGCTGTATAGGGAGAAGGCGAATGGTGGAGGTAGGCCGGCTCGGGTCAGGTTATGTGGGCTGGCTGGGCCGGCCTAGGTGTGTTAGGTCCAGGGGTAGGGGCCTCCTTTCTTATTTTTAGTTTCATTTTTTCTTTTAAACTTCTCTGCTTTCTTTTATTTTCAAAATGCAAAGCATTTTTATAAAATACGAAGCTTGAACCCAAATTATTATTATAATTTAGGCTACTGCCACAACTAGTTTAGCACTTTAAAAATTTAGCTTAGAACTTTTATAAACTAAAAAGCATTTAATCTATTGTTTTAGCCATTGATTTAAATAGTTTAGTGCATTTAAACACTTGACAAAAAGGTTGGTTCACCACCAAAATTAGATATGGAATATTTGCAACACTGAGAACATTTTAGTTCCCATGTTTGATAATTTGTTTAATTCGCGTATAATTTGAATTAGAATCTAGTTGGAATTTCAAATGAGATATTGAACAAAGGTGATTAAACACTGTTTGAACAAAATGATTAGCTTAAACATAGAGGGTTATTGTAGCATGACACTGGGGTGTTACATAGAGTTGGTGCAGAAGACAGGTACTTTTACAGGTCGCACAGTGCAGCCTCTGCTTCCGGAGTCCATTTTACCGGACCTGCCTTTTTCAATATTTTGAAGAAAGGCAGTGGCCTTCAACAGAACCTTCAAATAAACCGACTCAGGCTGCGACACAACCGGTAAGGCACCGCACATCCTTGACGATCTTAAGTGCATACATATGCTCAATAGCCTTGATCTTGTTGGGGTTCGCTTCGATCCACGCTAAGATATAAAGAACCCAAGGAGCTTGCCGGAGGGAACACTCAATACACACTTCTCGGGGTTGAGCTTCATGTTGATCTTCCGCAAGTTGGAGAAGGTTTCCTCCAAATCTTGAATCCGGGTGGATTTGTCCTTGGTCTTGACCACAATATCATCCATGTAGGCTTCTATGTTCCGGTGTAACTATGGCTCAAAACCGATCTAAACTGCCCTTGCGAACATTAGACCCGCACTCTTTGGTCAGAAAGGCATCCGCACAAAGCAGTACGTGCCACATGGAGTAATGAATGCGGTTTTCTCTTCATCTTCTTTGGACATGAATATCTGGTGAAACCCGGAGTAGGCATCAAGAAACGGGAGCAGGTCATAGTCGGTAGTCGAGTCCACAATCTGGTCGTTGTGTAGCAAGGGGAAATGATCCTTTGGGCATGCTTTGTTGAGATCAATGTAATAAATACAAGGTCTCCATTTCCCATTCGCCTTGCGCACGACAACCGGATTCGCCAACCAAGTTGGATGTAACACTCCTCTGACCAGGCCAGCTGCCTCGAGTTTCTTGATCTCCTCTGCTATAAATTGTTGCCACTCCAAGGCTTACTTTATGAACTTCTGCTTGACGGGCCGAGCGTGAGGGCAGACAGCAAGGTGGTTCTCAATTACCTCCCTGGGAACACCGGGGATGTCAGATGGTTTCCACGCAAACACATCTACATTCGCCCGCAAGAAGGCAATGAGTGTGCTTTCCTATTTGCTGTCTAGGCTGGCACTGATGGTGAAAGTACCATAAGTGCCATCCTCCCTTGCCAGCACCTTCTTTGTCGCAGGTGGAATGGGCTTAAATCTCTTGCTAGCAGAGCTTTCCGGCAAATCCTCAACGGGGGCGCAGCACAGTGAGGAGGCACACTTCCCGGAGGCCTCGCTAGATGTCTTTGGTGGGTTTGAGGAAGCCATCGATGCTTCATCAGGCTGTGCATCTTGTTGGGCCCGTTGCGAGTGTCGGTGCTGCCGCTGAGATTGTTGCCAAGGAGGTGATTGCACCATGGGTGCGCCAGCCTTTGCCAGCTGGCCTTCGGTTGTGGTGGAGGCACAGTTGGTAGCCGTCGTGAAGGCTCCACCAACTGGGACCTGTTCGCATTAGCAAACTCGATCAAACTCTAGATGGTGGCTCTCCAGTCATCCATCTTGTGAGTTACTGGAGGCAAATCCAGCAACATCTATGCTCAAGCCATCACCTCCGTCGCTGTTGAAGCCATGTTGGAACGCGAAGAGCGTGAAGTCACTCGACTCCTGGCAGAGCCATCAGGAGTGTCGTTGTGATCTTGTCGCCGTGTCGCAGGGGCAACAGCGAGTAGGCATGGTGGAAGCGGCACCCGAGGGTCTTGAGCTTGGTCGATGGGCGATTTGCAATGCGGGTGTTGTTTTGGACGCACAATAGTACCGCTTGGCGTCACATCACGCTCAACTTGCGACGAGCGCAACATGTGTCTTGAGGTCACTCCCCGCCGCTCTTTGGTGCTGCCGCATGGGAGGAATTGTGGTTCGCGCCTGATCGAGCAAGGTCGCTCTCGTGGCTGCGTTCACGGGCACGAGGAGGAGGCGGGAGTAGAGCACCCGCGTCGCCCGCGCCATGAATGTTGTTTTCGCCCGAGCATTAAGGCAAGCGTCCACCTCCAGTATCCCCACCGCATGCTCCTGTCATGGTGGGCTCGGCGATGGTGTTCGCTCCATCCGCGGTGGCGGTGCCGCCTGTGCCACCCATAGATAAAGGCGATGGGTGCTGGGATGTAGAAGGCTTAAAAGTCATGGAGCCCTTCTTCATGGGCGCCATGGGTGGTGACGATGATGATGAACTCGAAGGAATTAACGTGCCACTTGCTGCCTTAATTCTCGCCAACGGAGCACCCCCTACCTGGCGCGCCAAATATGTCGGCGTGGAGCCGGCAATCTATGGGGCAGGGCTGCCCCTTTGCTGGTTCAGTTGGGGGTCAATTGGCATGAAGAGCAGGCATACCAGGAGGCACCACGGTTTTCCCTAGGTTCAGGGTGCTGAGAAGCGTAAAACACTACTCTTGCTTTGGTGTATTGCGTGAATATGGAAGAAAGTACACAGAGCGCTCTCCCCCAACAAGTCGCTAGGAGAGGGTAGTTGCACGGATACCTATGTGTGTGTGTTGCAAGGGTTCGAACCTGTGTAAAGGTTGCCCTGGCCCTCCTTTTATAGCTCAAGGGGTTACTATAGTGGAAAAAAGGTCATTACAGGGTGATTAGATTGATATATAACTATCATACCTAACTCTGCTAGTTAGGACAAAAACAAATTAAATGCGCTGCTAGGTGTCATCTGGAGGGTGAACCCCAACAACGGTGATGCACCGCTTATCCACCTGCCTCTTATTAGCTTGACACGCCATTAGGACGGGTGTCCATAAAGATAATCCTCCTCCCCAACAAGCTGGCACATATGGGGTGCCTCCACCTAATCACCTACAGGCTTGACACCTCGCTGGTCAGGGATCAGCTCGCCAAAGAGATGGAGTGCTCGCATTCGGCGGGAAGTCCGTGCTCGAGGGGCTTGCCAGGTCGCTTTCGCCGGGGTCAGTTGCCTCTGTTGTGAATCCCGTGGCTTGCTGCAAGCCTTGGTCTTCTTAATGCGCTCCTTGATCTCACGAAGAGCGGCTTTTCTGGTTTGGTTGTGTATGGAACTTGATGCTTGCCGAGGGAACTACAACATGTTTGTGCATAAGTCAGGGCAGCAAACGCCCATGTTTGTTGCGTAAAATCGACAAAGCGGTGTTTTCTTTCACATGTTCATGTGGAAGAATTGTGATTTAAAACCCACTGAGAATTCACTGATGCATGTTGCATGGTAGAGGATTCTTGAGCATACTACATCAAACGGATGGTAGTGGATCTGGCTGGTAATCCGTATATAGCGGGCCCATGTGTCAGTTAATGGAAGAGAGAGGTGTGTACACATAATTGCGGAAGCGTGTGCAACTGGTATACATGATAGCATTACAGAGTGAGGCATGAATTGTCACTTCACTATGAAGACTGGTTGAATAGTTTTGTCTGACTGGTCAGGAACAATGCCTCTACGTGCATCATGTCGAATAACAACAACCACTGGCCAAGGCTCCGGGCGCCAATTATGCACCTACTCCCTCCTTCTGGTTTACTACTAGTAGATTATGAGTCCTGAAATACTTTTTTGTACTACTACTTTGCAAAAGTACTCAATTCATGGGCTCAGTTTCCACAAGTAATTGTCTTTACCAACATATTAATATCGGCAATGCATGCATGCATGCATGCATGCATGTGTGAACAAGGAATGATTAAACCTTGCATGCAACATTTTAGCGATGCTTTGACATGTGAACATGTGAATGTGAGGGACTACAACCCTGATGCATGCATGCAACAGTCACACGTACACATGCACACAAAAACGCGCACGACACCCTAATCCATGCATGCATGCGACACACAAACGTACACATGCACGCACTCATTCATGTGTATAGCACAAGACGAAACACCCACCCTCACACTCAAGTGTTCAACCTACACGTGCATGGACACACATACACCGCGAGGGTGAGCTAGTGACCGTATAAACACGGGAAAACGTATATATTGACAGCAATGAGCCTATTATGAAGTGCACTGATCGTATTTTTACAAATATACAGTGACCGCCAATGTATTTATCTCGTATCAAATTAAGCCATATTAACCGGAAAGGAGGCAGTACGGGCTAGCACAACTTTGTTGTGTCCCGACAACTCGTAGAACGAGGAGAATCTTGCAGGACAAGGTGAAGCTTTCTTACTATGCCCTCTCCATCTACCACACATGCGATGGCTCACAGGACGACGAGAAGCTTTTGACTAATGCAACATCTTCCTCGCCCAGGCGGTGGACATGCAACAGTTCATTCAGTGTCAAATTGCCAGAAGCATACACTGTAGTACCATCTTTGTTCAACTTCCTGAAGAGGCGAAGAGCCAAGTGCAAGGTTTAGTAGTACGAATAGTACTAGTATGCTGATACGTCTCCAACATATGTATAATTTTTTATTGTTCCATGCTATTATATTATCAATCTTGGATATTTATATACATTTAGTAGCAACTTTATATCATTTCTTGGAACTAACCTATTAACCCAGTGCTAGTTGTTGTTTTTTGCTTGTTTTTTACTTTGCAGAATATCAATACCAAATGAAGTCCAAATGCCACGAAACTTTTTGGAGATTTTTTCTGGCAAGAAGAGATCCTGGAAGCTTCTAGAGACCACGAGAAGAGGGTCGTGGGGCCCACTAGGCACCAGGGCGCACCAGGGGCCTCTAGCGCGCCCTGGTGGGTAGTGGGGCCCACGAGCACCGTCTTGACCTACCTCCGCCTCTATTAATACTCAAAAATCCTAGAACCCTGGATGAGTCGACGAAATACTTTTTCTGCTGCCGCAAGTTCCAGAACCACGACATCCAATCTAGAGGCCTTTTCCGGCACTCTGCCGGAGGGGGCAACAATCACGGAGGGTTTCTTCATCATCCTTGCTACCCCTGCAATGATGCGTGAGTAGTTTACCATAGACCTACGGGTCCGTAGTTTGTAGCCAGATGGCTTCTTCTCTCTTTCTGATCTTCAATATAATGTTTCCTCGATGTTCTTCGAGATCTATTTAAGCTAATAACTTTTTGCAGTGTGTTTGTTGGGATCCGATGAATTGTGAGATTATGATCAGATCTATCCATGAATATTATTTGAGTTTTCTTTGAACTCTTTTATGCATGATTGCTATAGCCTCGTATTTCTTCTCTGATTTATTGGTTTGGTTTGGCCAACTAGATTGATTTATCTTGCCCATGGGAAGAGGTGCTTTGTGATGGGTTCGATCTTGCGGTGCTCAGTCTCAGTGACAGAAAGAGACATGACACACATGTATCATTTCTATTAAGGGTAACAATATGGGGTTTATTCATACGTGAGTTTATCTTGTCTACATCATGCCATCTTACTTAAAGCATCACTCCGTTTTCCATGAACTTAATACACTAGATGCACGCTAGATAGCGGTCGATGTGTGGAGTAATAGTAGTAGATGCAGGCAGGAGTCGGTCTACTAATCTTGGATGGGATGCCTATATACATGATCATTGCCTTCGACATCTTCATATTTATTTGCTTTTCTATCAATTGCCCAGCAGAAATTTGTTTACCCACCATACGCTATTTTCTCGAGAAAAGCCTCTAGTGAAAACTATGGCCCCCGGGTCTATCTTTTATCATATAAAATCCTAAAACTACCTTGTTAGAATTTTCTTTTATTTAATCTTTTTATTTTATTTAGATCTATTTATCAAATCCTATACAGTTTAATCTATCTCCATACGTTTGAGGGTTTGACAACCCATCTACGTGTTGGGTTGCAAGTATTTGTTGTTTGTGTGTAGGTATTGTTTACATAGTGTTGCTTGGTTCTCCTACTGGATTGATAACCTTGGTTTCATAACTGAGGGAAATACATATCTCTACTATACTGCATCATCCCCTCCTCTTCGGGGAAATCCCGACGCAGTTCACAAGTAGCAGGAAGAATTTCTGGCGCCGTTGCCGGGGAGACATCATCAACATCTATCCAGTACCTACGCATAAACTCACATCTCCTTGCAATTACTTTATTTTCCATTTGCCTCTCGTTTTCAAAACCCCCACTTCTACAATGTTTTACGGAAAAAATTAGAAATACAAAACTAGTTTCCGTTCGCCTTTTTCTTGTTTGATCTTTTGTTTGCTTGTGATCTTTTTTGTGTAGTCACCATGATTCAAGAGGATTATCACGATATTTCATATCCTAATATATTGGTAGAAATCAAGAAAAATACTAAGGCTTATATGACCACGCAATTTGAGCACAACAAATTCTTTACCGAAGAACTTAGGGAACACTCCATCTTACTTGATGCTATCACAAAACAACTTGATCATCTCAGCGAAGAAGTTGCAAATCTTCAATCCCAGTTTGCTCATACTAAATATTTATTAGCAAAAATCTCTGATGTACAAACTATGCTAGTAAAGCAAATGGCAGCTAAGACAAAATCTTTAGAAACTAGTAATGATGAAAATGTTAAGATGATTGGTGTTTCTTCTATTGATTCCTTGTTTAGTAATATTAAACTTGATGATGAGGGGACTGAAGAAGAGTCAACTTTAGGTAGAAGGCGTCCTTATAATTCGGAGGGATCTTGTTGAAAAATTGATAAAAG
The DNA here is from genome assembly GCA_021605145.1 of Aegilops bicornis. Classification (NCBI taxonomy): domain Eukaryota; kingdom Viridiplantae; phylum Streptophyta; class Magnoliopsida; order Poales; family Poaceae; genus Aegilops; species Aegilops bicornis. Next base: position 324,070,414 of record CM038672.1, on the reverse strand, counting down.
TGGGTTTGGAGATGTAAAAACTTTAACTAGTGATGTGCCCACTCTCTTGGATTATAAAGACTTTAATTATGATAATTGCTCTTTGATTGAATGCATTTCTTTGTTATAATCCATGCTAAATTCACCCAATGCTTATGAACCAAATAGAGCTTTTACTAAACATATTGTAGCAGCAATGATGAAAGCTTTAGAAGAAAAGTTAGAATTAGAGATTTCAATTCCTAGAAAATTATATGATGAATGGAACCCACCATTAAAGTCAAGATCAAATATTATGATTGCAATGTTTTATGTGATTTGGTGCTAGTGTTTCCACAATTCCGAAATCTCTATGTGAAGTGCTAGGTATTACCAATTTGGAAGAATGTTCTCTTGATTTGAACTTGGTGAATTCTACTATTAAAAAGCCTCTGGGAAGAATTAACAATGTTCTTATTCTCGCAAATAGGAATTGTCAAGAATATGCAACTTGTATTACTAGGAGGCCAAAGCCACCATATATAGATGTACAAGAGAATGCCAAAAGGCAAGAATACAAAAGGCCAAAGGACATCATTCATATAACTCTAACACCCCCTCAAACTCATGGTGGATCCACAACACTGAGTTTGGAGAGGTGACATATATGTTGTACTCTAGTCTGTGCCTTCGTGAAGAAGTCGGCTAGTCAGAACTCGAAGGCACATACTAAAGAGCGATAACATGATCCTCGCATGCAAAGTTTTACATAATAAGCATCAACACCAATATGTTTGGTAAGCTCATGCTTCACAGGGTCCCACGCACATCGATATCACTTGTACCGCTTCGGACAAGAGGGTGGTAGGTGTAGTAATGTAAACACCAAAATCCTCCAAAGAGCCATCATAACAAAGTCTCCTCTGCCGTCGGAAGAGCCATAGCTCTAAACTCGGCCTCTGACTCGAACAAGAAACTACATGCATTTCTTTGTCTTCTAGGCAATGAGAGAACCACCAAGAGAAACACAGTAAGCAGAAAGTGAACGGCGATCCGAAGGATCACTGGCCCATGTAGCATCCGAATAGGCCTGGAGCTGTAAAGAGCTAGAACATGGAAAAAAGAGAGGATGAGAGATCATGCCATGAATATATCATAGAACACGAAGAAGGTAACTATAGTGAATTGAAGTGGGAGCGGAAACAAACTAACTTAGAATATGGATAGGATAGGAGATATTCGGACGAGTCACAGCAAGATAGACAAGACTCCCATCAAGATGGCGATAACGCGTCGGATCAGACAAGAGCTCACCATAAGAAGCGCGAAGGTTAACATTGAGCTTCATAGGAGTCTCAGCAGTGCGCTCATCACTAAGAGCCGCACAAGCAAGAAGATCCTGGATATACTTTTCTTCAGAAATAGAAAAGGCATCAGAGGTGGCGGAAACCTCAATCCCAAGAAAGTAACAAAGGGGACCAAGATCAGACATAAGAAACTGCTCACTGAGACAGGCCTTGACAAAGGCAATGTACTCAGAATCGCCACCAGTGATGATCATGTCATCAACACATAGAAGGAGAAGAGTGCCACCACAAGCAGAAAGGTGGACAAACAGCGTTGGTTCATGAGCACTGGGCAAAAAACCAGCTGCTGTGATGACAGAGGCCGCTCAAACCAAGCGCGGGGGGCTTGCTTAAGGCCATATAGTGAGCGACGAAGATGGCAAATCATGTCGTCAGGAACTTAATACCCATGTGGTGGCTGCATATAAACTTCCTCACGCAACTCACCATTAAGAAAGGCATTCTTAACATCAAGATGAGACACGGACCAATCGCGAACAGAGGCCATGACGAGAAGTGTGCGGATAGTGGTCATATGGGCCACAGGAGCAAAAGTCTCATCATAATCACGACCATGCTCCTGCTAAAAGCCATGAGCCACAAGACGAGCTTTATAGTGCTCAAGAGAACCATCAGAGCAAGTCTTAATCTTATAGACCCACTTACAAGTGATGGGACGAACATGGGGTGGAAGAGAAACCAGGTCCCACATCCCGGTGCGCTCAAGGGTAGCAATCTCGTCTACCATCGCAAACTGCCATTCAGGATGAACAATAGCATCTCGATAAGAAATCGGCTCAAGAATGGTCAAAAGACCATAGCGAGATGGAGAATACCGGTCAAGGGGCCGACAAGGCCGAGAGCGAAGAATAAAAGTCATTTGAGAGGAGGAAGATGACACACTAGAACAAGAGGGTGCATCAGTAGTCTCACCCAGAACACGTTCACGACGAGTATAATGGAAAGTAAAGAAGGGAAGAAGTGGAATCGCTAGAGATGGAGACGGGGAATCTATCGGTGATGGAGTTGGGGAAGGGGAAGGTATCGGTGATGAAGGTGGAGAGTCATGCAACGAGGAGGTGTCGGCATCAAAACGGCGGATCTCGAGTGCACGGGTCCCGAGCTGTGGATCTAGGATCAATGGGGAACAAGGGACGAAGAGCACGATGTTTACCCAGGTTCGGGCCCTCTCTAAGAGGTAAAACCCTCTGTCGTGCTTGATTGTATTTGATGTGTATGGTACGGTTACAAAGTCGATCTAACTCGAGATCAGTGAGCTAAACCCTAGGTTGATGGGGTGTTGGATGTTGCTCTAGCCCTAAAGACTAAAACCCTTCGGTTTATATAGGCACTAGTAGGGTTAGGGTTACATACAGTCGGTTACAATAAAGGAAAGATCATGCTAAATCATGACTTGGAGGGCAGACTACGGCTCTGAAGATCTTCTATCCAGCCATGGGTCCATGCTCTAGCTTGGCTCCATAGTAGCCCATCAGTCTGACACATAAGCAATGTGCTGGCAACCCAAGGACCCCTTAATCCAGTAGCCCTCGAACTGGCCTCCAACGCTTGGGATTGCCATCTCGCGTCTTTCAAATCTTCAGCTTGTGAGGTGACTTCTTCACCCTTCCTTGTATCGTTCGGAGCAGTGTTATCTTGCCGAATACTATCCGGAATCTGGATTAACGTCGTAGGTTCGCCGCCCAGTGTGACCCGTGTTAATTCCGCACTTGTGCCTGACTAGTTTTAACAATCTGGAGTCCGAGGACCTCAACAGATTACGGTGGGGCCATCGGAGTTTAATGCTTACCTCGGGGCAAGGGCCAACTTTGATTGCTGTGCACCTTTTTAGAAGGCGAACGGCCCAATCCCACCTTTTATGCAGACCCGTCCTTTCAGCTTTAGGACAAAATGCTCATTTATAGATCCAAAGGTGCGGGGGACGGCTGACCCATCCTCTCGGCCAAAACCAACACTGGAGAAATTTTAGGCACCATGGCTGACATCCTCTTCACGCCATCATGGTCCTCTCCCCCGTGATTGGACGAGCTGCTCAGTCTCACGCCCCGGCTGAGCAATCTGCAGACACAAGGCTATCTTCCCATGGCGGATCTCGCTTCCATCCGTGTCGGATTAATATCTGCCGATGGCCAAGCACTCGCTGAGAGCTCGCCCGCTCCAAGCAAGGAAGAGAGGGTATGTTTAGTGTCTTTCCTTCTATGAGGCCTAGGCTTTCCCATTCACCCTTTCCTATGGGGTTTATTGTAGTTCTACGGGATCCAGCTCCACAACCTCACCCTAGGGTCCATATTGCATATTTCTGGCTTTGTGGTACTTTACGAGATATTCTTGAGTTGCGAGGCCCATATTGATCTGTGGGGAAAATATTTCTGCCTCATACCTCATACCCAAGAGGGTCCATATTTGAAGTAGGCAGAGCGAAGTGTGGCGCATAGTTGGACAGGTATCCTGCTGGGACCCCAAAGAAGGATCCCGAAGAGTGGACTTCGGAATGTTTCTATATCAAGGACGTCCCAATATTCGAACCAGTTCGGAGGGGGTTACTCGAATATTCAGCCGCCCCATTGAAGAAGCGGTTCAACGGGAGGCCAAAGAGCCCTTCCCAAGGAGATAGAAAGGAAGTGCGCCTTCTGGCCACCAAGGTTCGGCTGCTGGCCCATAGTAAACAAATTATGGTCGACATAATGTCCGTCGCCATAACTCGGTGCGTACAACCCCTTCAGCAGAACGATGACACCCGTTACAAGCGACAAGGGTTAGACAATCAAGCAGCCCTAGCCAGAATACTAGCCGATCTCCTCAAAGGATAAGAAGAAGATTTCGCACGATCGGGAACCCGGGAGGGTTACTCCGGCTACAATCCGACAAAATGCGTCAGCTCTATCCCTTCGTAGTATGACATGGAGATTATGTCTGAACACTGACCAGGTGTATTTCTGCCTTAAACAGAGTTGGAGGCGTCAGATCGAATCCATCAACTGCCCCTCTCCACAACCGGAGAATCATTCCCGTGAGGATGACCCAGGGTATCACGATGGCCTGGAGACATCGATTGATCTTGAAGACAGGGTCTTTTACCAGGAAAGCCTTGACAGCACCAAGGTTGCCCCGACGGCCGATCACCATGGGGTCCTTCCTTCCTACACAATAAGTAACCGGAGGACCTCCCCCCCCCCCACCGGGCGCTCGCCTCGCATCATCCCAAGTGTGATGACTTCTACTCCCAAGGGTCATCGCACTGCACGCCGATCGATGGAAGGGGCGTGGGGCACGCCGGCCTTGGCCCGTAATGGGGCATCCAAGCGAAAAGCCACAGTCAGAATGGGGGCGGCCGCACCCTCTGCTCAAAGGTATTCTGTTCGGAGCCGTCGAGAGAGTCATTCTTACTATTCTCTTTTGACATTTGTTTGGTTTTGTAGAAGAAAAACACCGCCGCGTCAATCCAAAGATACCCCGGGTGTACCGAGGCACAGTTCCAATCTCGGGTCTTTGGCGTAGGCTGGGGGCCATGCAAGAGATGCAGTGCCAAGTGCACCTCTAGAGGATCCAGGCGATGTCTCGGTTACCAATTCCGAAGTCGAGAGTGTGATGAATCACTGCCGCCGGAGGTAATCCTTACATCACGCTGCCTACACCGACTAGGAATTCAATGCATTTAATTTGGTGGACGCGTACCTTGGAGCGGCCCGAACAGGGCTTGAAGGGATCCTCAGTCTTTTCTACCAAAATGCAAAAAGTAGATTTAAATAGCTTAAGAGCATATCATAATCCCTGACCGAGTAGCCCCCAAGCCTTAATTTGGGCGGGGCGGCTGAGTTAAGGATCTGTATTATCTTAATTTTGTAGGTTGCAAGGGAACAAAATAACAAGTTTCCGAAGACCTCGAGCTGAGCCGAGCACAATTGGCCGATACTAAAGCCGAACTGGAAGCGGCCAAGAAAGCTACCAGCCAAATTCCTGGTAAGTGGAAAAAGTTGTAGAATGCTTAAAAACTGGATGGTGTTTCCAGCCATGTTGTCCCTGTAGCCACCGAATCCATGAGCCAATTGCGGAAGGACCTAGAGGCTGCCAGGGAATCCCAGCGGTGTGCGGATTCGCGGCATGAGGTTGGCAAACGAGTACTAACATGAAGTCATGAGGAGAAGAATGAGCTCAAGGCGGAAAATCAGCGGAAATCCGAAGAAATTAAGAGTTTAAAATCTCAGTTGGCGCAAGCCCTGGAGGAGAACTATAAGCTAAAAGGTGGCATATTCAGTAAGTCACAAATTCAATCTTACATGTACGTGGATGATCACAGTATCTTGACAAAAACATGCCTCCCCTGCTTGCTAGGTCTCCGACAGATTTAACGAAGAGGAGGCCGGTTCCTTTAGTGGGAACCTTTTGAAGGAACTGGTCAAAACGCACAGCCTGGAAGGCCATGAAAGGCATGGTTAAGGCATTATGTCCACTGGAAGTACCGCCAGAGAGCATGGCTGAGCTGGCTAGCCGCTTTAAAGGAGCGAGGCAGCGCTTTGAATTATGGAAGAAATCGACCTGCCGGGAAGTAGCGCACGAGGCCTGGGCAATGGTGAAGACCCGTTTTACCAAAATCGAATCTGAACACATGGCTCGAGTTGGACCCATGGGGTCGGATGGGTAGGAAATACCTCTTAACTGAGTGTATGACCAGGTAATGCCTATTGCTCGATACTTGAACAGTTTGATAGCTAGTATTGACAAGGAGTAGGATGCGTGATTCTATGTATCCATGTACTTTACATGGTGCCATCTCGATTCGCGGTAAAAACATTGTCTTAACCGGCCATCGGCTTTACCTTCCCGACCAATGATCGGGGAGTGTTCCATACTATATGCCCTAATGAACAAGAAATACTTCCGGTAACTAGACAATCCGGCCATTTTGGTGCAAACCGACAAAACATGCGCAGTGAGCTCTTTTATATTACTTTGTAATGTAAGAAACATCTTCTGAAGAAAATAGTTCCTCCAAGGGTTCCTTTCTTTGGGTGTGGTTGACCATAAGCCGTAAGTCCGGATGCTAGTGATACACGGATGTCCATGGTTTCTAGGAACCAAGAATGGTGGGTTGGCAGCTAGCGTCTGGTTATTTTCACTTCCCTTGAGGCCGACCCATTATTTTCTATAAGTACGCTAGCCTTCAGCTTCACCCGTCTAAGGTACGTATCCAGATTACCCGGGCATAACAATCATAGAGGTGCTCTCTTTACTTCGTAGCCTAACGATCGTAAATGTAGGGGTAAACACAGGAGCTAGGCGACCCAGCTTGGCAAAGGACTTATGTCAAATAGGTGGATATAATGGCTTGAAAGATATGGAAAGGACATTAGTTCAAACAATATGGAAGAGGTTGTGAGATGAATATTATAATTGGCCTCTTTAAAAGAAGCCCCTAGGTAAAGCTGGGTAGTACATCCAAGGACGTGTACAGGGGCGGCTTGCCATGCTACGGTTTATCCGGACTCTAGGTCGGGAGGTTAAAGCTCCAAGAGTAAAATAAAGAGAGATATAAAACTGAAGGTAAACGAGGAGTGGTGATGACGATGCCGGACTAGGCATAGAAACACCAAAGACGAGCGGCATTTCATGGGTTGGGTTCAAGGCGGTTATTCGATGGGCTGTGAAGGCGGTATGCCCCCCCCTCCGTACGAGTACTTCATCTATAATGAAGGGTCCCTCCTACTTGGGTGAAAGCTTGCTTCTGCTTCTCAGGGAGGCGGAGGATGAGCTCTCCCATGTTGTATGCCTTTGCTTGAACCTCCCAATTCTGGTAGCGTTGTGCTTGTTGTTGATAAAACATGGAGCGTGCCCGTGCGATGTCGCGCTCTCCTTCTAGGGTGTCCAGGTTGTCCCGCCGATCCAACTCGGCCTCCTTCACTTCGTACATGCGTACTCTAGGTGCGTCATGGATCAAATCACATGGGAGGACTGCTTCGGGGCCGTACACCATAAAGAACGGGGTGTATCCTGTTGACCGATTAAGAGTGGTGCACAACCCCCATAGCACGGAGTCCAGCTCCTCTACCCAGTGGCAATCTGATTCTTTGAGTGAGCGGATTAAGCGAGGTTTTATGCCGCTCATAATTAGTCCATTTGCTCCCTCTACCCACCCATTAGTTTGCGGGTGTTACATCGAACTGTAATCGAGCTTTATGCCCATCTTAGCACACCAATCTTTAATCTCTTAGGCAGTAAAATTAGACTCATTATCGGTGATTATGCTGTGGGGAACACCGTAATGGGGTACAACACTAGATATGAAGTCAACAATTGGTCCGGATTCTGCAGAGGTTACCGGTTTTGCTTCGATCCACTTAGTGAACTTATCGACCATAACCAGTAAGTACTTCTTTTTCTTGGTCCCCTCTTTAAGTGGTACATGTTGTGGGAGCAAGTATGACAGTAAGAATAGGGGGTACGTAGGAGGAGGCAAGATCCTAGCTACGGTGAGGTTGTGCACGCAAGATTTACGAGTCCAGGCCCTTCTCGGAGGAAGTAAAAATCCTATGTCTCGGTGCCGGGAAGCTTGATCGACTGGATTATGCGTGAGAGTTATAGGGGGTGCGAACCCTTGTGCTAGAGGAGGGGATGTCTTATATAGAGTGCGCCAGACCCCTCCAACCCTCAGTTACACAGGTTCAATGTGCGTTAAGACGGGGTGTTACTGGTAACGCTAGACATAAAGGACTATAAATGACCTTCAAGACTATGGAGTGAATGCCTGACCGTTGCCATCCTAGGTGGCTTTAGACCTTCTGTACGCCGAGTGACTCTTTGTATGGTCGAGTGACTCTACCTTGGTTGAATGGAATTGGGGTATCCGAGTGGGATAGCTGGTCGAGTGGATTGCACTCCAAGGTGGTTTCAGTCGGTATCTTTTGTTGTACTTTGAATATCTTTGACTCTAGGGTAGTGTCTTTGGGTAGGGCGTCTAGGTCAGGCCTATGACCCTACCCTAGGTACATGTCATCGTCATTAGCCCCCGAATGGATTGAGGTTAGAGTGAAGAAAGAGTTGAAGTTGTTTCCGATTCGATTCCATGCTTCGGAGGCATTTTTACTGGTATCTGGGAGTCGTGCTGAAGCTTCAACCTTGTTTCAGTTGCCTTGATCAATTCAGAGGCCGTCGAGTGGAATTATGTTGATAGTCTTCAAGTGTGTTATGGTGCCAAATCTCTGGTGCGATTGGTTACTCCATGATTGCGGATCTCACGGGATTCAAAATTTTTCGAGAAGCGCGGGATGGAGAGTGCCGTGTCGGAGGCGGGCGACGGGGCGCCTCGATCTCCATGCCACCTTTTTCGCCACGTATCAGGCGAGTGACTGTTGCGGGATATGACAGGATAGCTCGGGCCCACGGGTCAGCCACTCGGAAGTAGGCCCAAAAAAGGCGTCGAGGCCGATGAGATGTACAGTACACCTCATTCAATCCCTTCTTCCTCTGCTTCTCCACCGTGCCTTCCTCTGTTCTTGGCGTCTCCGCTCGGCCCGCCATTTCGCCGCCATAGTGAAGGACAAGATGGCGGCTTTGGAGCGCTCAGAGAAGGCGACGGCGGCGGCGAAAGGCAAGAAGACGGCTTGGGGGACGTTGTCGCGGACCGGACTGCTGCCTGGCTGGCTCCTGGGGGACTGGATCTGCTCCACAATCGAGCGGGAAGATCTGTAGAAACTCGCTGAGGACGGCTTGATTGCCGTTGGATCCTGGAGGTGGCCGGAGGGGGCATCTAAGCCTCAGACGCGCGAGGGTGAGCATGTCCTCCTCGCTACTCATGTCGACCGAGGTATTTCTCTTCCCCCGCATCAGTTGTTTAGGGGTTTCTTGAACTTTTTCGGCGCTCAAATTCACCATTTCCCCCCAAACATCATCACCTATCTTAGTATGTACATTTCATTGTGCGAAAATTTCTTGGGTTGCCAACCGCACTGGGGTCTCTTCACGGACATCTTCACTTGCCGTTCTCAAACATTTAAGAAAGCAAATCCGACTGACGAGAAGACGCACGTGTGAAACGTCCATTTTGCATCATGCTTTTATATCGATATTTATTGCATTATGGGCTGTTATTACACGTTATGTTACAATACTTATGCCTATTCTCTCTTATTTTACAAGGTTTACATAAAGAGGGAGAATGCAAAGAAATTTGGAATTCAGTGGAAAAGGAGCAAATATTAGAGACCTATTCTGCACAATTCCAAAAGTCCTGAAACTCCATGAAAGTTATTTTTGGAAATAATAAAAAATATCCAGCGGAAGAAGTTCACTAGAGGGGGACCCACCGGGCCACGAGGGTGGGGGGCGCGCCCTACCCCCCAGGGCGCGCCCCCTACCTCCCGGGCCCCTCGTTGGCTCTCCGATGGCCATCTTCTGCTATATGAGGTCATTCCTTGAGGAAAAAATCATAAGCAACCTTTCGGGACGAAACTCCGCCGCCACGAGGCGGAACCTTGGCGGAACCAATCTAGGCTCCGTGAGAGCTATTCTAGGGGACACTTCCCTCCGGGAGGGGGAAATCATCTCCATCGTCATCACCAACGCTCCTTTCATCGGGAGAGGGCAATCTCCATCAACATCTTCACTAGCACCATCTCCTCTCAAAACCCTAGTTCATCTCCTGTATCCAATTCTTGTCTCCAAGTCCGGAATTGATACTAGTAGGTTGCTAGTAGTGTTGATTACTCCTTGTAGTTTATGCTAGTTGGTTTATTTGGTGGAAGATCATATGTTCAGATCCTATATGCATATTAATACCCCTCTGATAATGAACATGAATATGCTTTGTGAGTGAGTTACGTTTGTTCTGAGGACATGGGAGAAGTCTTGCTATTAGTAGTCATGTGAATTTGGTATTCGTTCGATATTTTGATGAGATGTATGTTGTCTAGCATCTAGTGGTGTTATGTGAACGTCGACTACATAACACTTCACCATTATTTGGGCCTAGAGGAAGGCATTGGGAAGTAATAAGTATATGATGGGTTGCTAGAGTGACAGAAGCTTAAACCCTAGTTTATGCGTTGCTTCATGAGGGGCTGATTTGGATCCATATGTTTCATGCTATCTTTAGGTTTACCTTAATACTTTTGTTATAGTTGCGGATGCTTGCAATAGAGGTTAATCATAAGTGGGATGCTTGTTCAAGTCAGAACAGCACCCAAGCACCGGTCCACCCACATATCAAATTATCAAAGTACCAAACGCGGATCATATGAACATGATGAAAACTAGCTTGACGATATTCCCATGTGTCCTCGGAAGCGCTTTTCCTTATATAAGAGTTTGTCCAGGCTTGTCCTTTGCTACAAAAAGGATTGGGCCACCTTGCTGCACTTTATTTACTTTTGTTACTTGTTGCTCGTTACAAATTATCTTATCACAAAACAATCTGTTACCACTTATTTCAGTACTTGCAGAGAATACCTTGCTGAAAACCGCTTATCATTTCCTTCTACTCCTCGTTGGGTTCGACACTCTTACTTATCGAAAGAACTACAATAGATCCCTATACTTGTGGGTCATCAAGACTCTTTTCTGGCGCCGTTGCCGGGGAGTGAAGTGCCTTTGGTAGGTGGAATTTGGTAAGGAAAAATTTATATAGTGTGCTGAAATTTACTGTCACTTGTTACTATGGAAAGTAATCCTCTGAGGGGATTGTTCGGGGTATCTTCACCCCGACCAGTAGAGCAAAGAGTCACCCCTCAACCTATTTAACCTACTGAAAATGAAATTATTCCCTTTGAAGTTCCTTCAGGTATGTTAGAAAAACTGCTGGATAATCCTTTTACAGGAGATGGAACAAAGCATCCTGATGAGCACCTAATATATGTGGATGAAGTTTGTGGATTATTTAAGCTTGCAGGTATACCCGATGATGTTGTTAAGAAGAAGGTCTTCCCTTTATCTTTGAAGGGAGATGCATCGACATGGTATAGGCTATGTGATGATACGGGATCATGGAACTATAAACGAATGAAATTGGAATTTCATTAGAAGTATTATACGTGATCGCAATTATATATATAAGTTTTGGCCTCGCGAAGGAGAAAGCATCGCTCAAGCTTGCGGGAGGCTTAAATCAATGTTATATTCATGCCCCAATCATGAGCTCTCAAGAGAAATAATTCTTCAAAAAATTTATGCTTGGCTTTCTGAAAACAATCGCATCATGCTCGATACTTCTTGTCTTTGGCTCTTTTATGATGAAGAATATTGAATTCAAATGGAATTTATTGGATAGAATTAAACGCAACTCCGAAGATTGGGATCTCGACGAGGGTAAGGAGTGAGTTATGACACCTAAGTTTGATTGTGTTAAATCTTTTATGGATACCAATGTTTTCCGTAAATTTAGCACTAAATATGGACTTGACTCTGAGATAGTAGCTTCTTTCTGTGAATCTTTTGCTACTTATGTTGATCTCCCCAAGGAGAAGTGGTTTAAATATCATCCTCCCATAGAAGTAAAAGTAGATGCACCTACTAAAGTTGAAGAAAAGACTGTCACTTATAATGATCCTATTGTTCCTACTTCTTATGTTGAGAAACCACCTTTCCTTGTTAGAATAAAGGATCATGCTAAAGCTTCAATCAGGGTTAAGTAAAAGCAATATTAGAACTTATACACCTCTGAGCAAGTCAAAGTTGAACCTAATATTGCTATTGTTAAAGATCTCTTGGCGAGATAATATTGATGGGCATGTTATTCATTTCTCAAGTAAACTGCTAGAATTGCTAAACCTTGCGCTAAAGATAAACATAGACCTGTGGTAGGCATGCCTGTTATTTCTGTTAAAATAGGAGATCATTGTTATCATGGCTTATGTGATATGGGTGCTAGTGCTAGTGTTATACATATTGCCTTATACGAAGAAATTAAGCATGAAATTGCACCTGCTGAGTTAGAAGATATTGATGTCACAATTAAGCTTACTAATAGAGATACTATATCAGCAATGGGAATTGTTAGAGATGTTGAAGTCTTGTGTGGGAAAACTAAATATCCTGCTGATTTTCTTGTTCTTGGTTCCCCATAAGATAGCTTTTGTCCCATTATTTTTGGTAGACCTTTCTTGAACACCGTTAATGCTAAGATAGACTGCGAAAAGAATGTTGTTACTATTGGCTTGGATGATATGATCATGAGTTTAATTTCTCTAAATTTAGTAGACAACACCGTGAAGAAGAATTGCCTAGTAAGGATGAAATTATTGGTCTTGCTTCTATTGCCGCATTCTCCTAGTGATCCTTTAGAACAATATTTGCTAGACCATGAAAATGATATGTTTATGAATGGAAGAAGGGAAATAGACGAAGTATTCTTTAAACGAGAACCTATTCTCGAAACACAATCTTCTGTTGAAATCCTAGGGGATCCTCCTCCACCGAAGGGTGATCCCGTGTTTGAGCTTAAACCGTTGCCTGATAATCTTAAATATGGTTATCTTGATGAAAAGAAGATATATCCTGTTATTATTAGTGCTAACCTTTCAGAGCATGAATAAGAGAGATTATTGAAAACTCTGAAGAAGCACCGTGCTGCTATTGGATATACTCTTGATGATCTTAAGGGTATTAGTCCCACTCTATGTGAACATAAAATAAATTTGGAAGAAGATGCCAAACCAATCCGTGATCATCAACGAAGGCTTAATCCTAAGATGAAAGAAGTGGTAAGAAAAGAAATACTAAAGCTTCTGGAGGCAGGTATAATTTATCCCGTTGCTGAAAGTCAGTGGGCAAGTCTTGTCCATTGTGTCCCTAAGAAGGGAGGTATTACTGTTGTCCCTAATGATAAAGTTGAATTGATTCCACAAAGAATTATTACAGGTTATAGGATGGTAATTGATTTCCGCAAATTAAGTAAGGCTAATAAAAAGGACCATTACCCCTTACCTTTTATAGATCAAATGCTAGAAAGATTATGCAAACATACACATTATTGCTTTCTAGATGGTTATTCTGGTTTCTCTCAAATACCTGTGTCAGCTAAAGATCAATCAAAGACTACTTTTACTTGCCTTTTTGGTACTTTTTCTTATAGACGTATGCCTTTTGGTTTATGTAATGCACCTGCTACCTTTCAAAGATGCATGATGGCTATATTCTCTGACTTTTGTGAAAAGATTTGTGAGGTTTTCATGGACGATTTTTCCGTCTATGGATCCTCTTTTGATGATTAGCTTGAGCAACCTTGATCGAAGTTTTGCAGAGATGTGAAGAAACTAATCTTGTCTTGAATTGGGAAAAGTGCCACTTTACGGTTAGTGAGGGTATTGTCTTGGGGCATAAAGTTTCTGAAAGAGGTATTGAAGTTGATAAAGCCAAGGTTGATGCTATTGAAAAGATGCCATGCCGCAAGGACATCAAAGGTATAAGAAGTTTCCTTGGTCACGCCGGATTTTATAGGAGGTTCATTAAGGACTTCTAAAAAATTAATGCGACCTCTCGACTAATTTATTACAAAAAGATATACCATTTGTCTTTGATGATGATTGTGTAGAAGCATTTGAAATACTTAAGAAAGCATTGATCTCTGCACCTATTGTTCAGCCACCAGATTGGAATTTACCTTTGAAATTATGTGTGATGCTAGTGATTATGTTGTAGGTGCTGTTCTAGGGAAAAGACTTGATAAGAAATTAAATGTTATCCATTATGCTAGTAAGACTCTAGACAATGCTCAAAGAAATTATGCTACTACTGAAAAAGAACTGTTAGCAGTTGTATTTGCTTGTGATAAGTTCAGACCTTATATTGTTGATTCTAAAGTAATGATTCAAACTGATCATGCTGCTATTAAGTATCTTATGGAAAAGAAGGATGCTAAACCTAGACTTATTAGATGGGTTCTCTTGCTACAAGAATTTGATTTGCATATTGTTGATAGAAAGGGAGCCGAGAACCCCGCTATGCATACAACTTGTCTAGGTTAGAAAATGTTCTTGAGGACCCACTACCTATTGACGATAGCTTTCCTGATGAGCAATTAAATGTTATAAGTACTTCTCGTAGCACTCCATGGTATGCTGATTATGCTAATTACATTGTTGCTAAATTTGTACCACCTAGTTTCACATACCAACAAAAGAAAAAGTTCTTCTATGATTTGAGACATTACTTTTGGGATGACCCACATCTTTATAAAGAAGGAATAGATGGTGTTATTAGACGTTGTGTACCTGAGCATGAACAGGAACAGATCCTATGCAAGTGTCACTCCAAAGCTTATGGAGGACACCACCTTTGGAGATAGAACTGCACATAAGGTATTGCAATCCGGTTTTTATTGCCTAATCTCTTCAAGGATGCCCGTAAGTTTGTCTTATCTTGTGATGAATGTCAAAGAATTGGTAATATTAGTAGACGTCAAGAAAGGCCGATGAATTATTCACTTGTTATTGAACCATTTCATGTTTGGGGCTTTGATTATATGGGACCTTTTCCTGCCTCTAATGGATATACACATATTTTAGTTCTTTGTTGATTACGTTACTAAGTGGGTAGAAGCTATTCCAACTAGTAGTGCTGATCATAACACTTCTATTAAGATGTTTAAAGAAGTTATTTTTCCGAGGTTTGGAGTCCCTAGATATTTAATGACTGATGGTGGTTCACACTTTATTCATGGTGCTTTCCGTAAAATGCTTGCTAAGTATGATGTTAATCATAGAATTGCATCTTCTTATCACCCACAGTCTACTGGTCAAGTAGAATTGAGTAATAGAGAGCTCAAATTAATTTTGCAAAAGACTGTCAATAGGTCTAGAAATAATTGGTCCAATAAAGTTGATGATGCATTATGGGCCTATAGAACTGCGTATAAAAATCCTATTGGTATGTCTCCGTATAAAATGGTTTATGGAAAAGCATGTCATTTACCTCTCGAACTAGAATATAAGGCATATTGGGCTATTAAAGAGCTCAACTATGATTTCAAACTTGCTGGTGAGAAGAGGTTATTTGATATTAGCTCACTTGATGAATGGAGAACCCAAGCTTATGAAAATGCCAAGTTGTTTAAAGAAAAAGTTAAAAGATGGCATGACAAAAAGGATACAAAAGCGTGAATTTAACGTTGGTGATTATGTATTGCTATACAACTCTCGCTTAAGATTTTTGCAGGAAAACTTCTCTCTAAATGGGAAGGCCCCTACGTTATCGAGGAGGTCTATCGCTCCGGTGCCATAAAATCAACAACTTCGAAGGCACAAATCCGAAGGTGGTGAACGGTCAAAGAATCAAACATTATATATCAGGTAATCCTATAAATGTTGAAACCAATGTTATTGAAACCGTAACCCCGGAGAAATACATAAGGGACACTTTCGAGGCGTTTGAGACTCCTAAAATGGAATAGGTTTGTGGTACGGTAAGTAAACCGACTCCAAAACAATTTTTAAGGCAATATTTCTCCGTTTTGGAATATTTAGAAAAATAGAAAAATAAGTAGCAGTCCGGGAAGGACACGAGGGCCCCACGAGGGTGGAGGGCGCACCCTACCCCCCTGGGCGCGCCCCCTACCTCATGGGCACCTCGTGTGCCTTCCGGACTCCATTTTCTTGCACAATACGTATTTTGGTCGGTAAAAAATCATTATATATTCTCCCGAAGGTTTTGACCCCTGTATCATGCAAATATCCTCTGTTCTTGTTTCGACCTGTTTTTCTGACAGATCTAGATTATCATGACGTCCCCAAGTGCCTCCAAGGACAAGTTCTTCGAGAAGGTTATCAACCCTTACCTTGCCGAGGTGCTGTGAAACCCTCAAACTATTGAGATGCATGATGGGTTGCTACACATCCGCGATGCTGAGGGACCGAAGGGGACCGGAAGTTTGGAGACAAGATTCGAAGCAGTGGAGCAACAAGTTTTCAAGTGCCAAGGGATGGTGGAACGTGGACTCAACTCCAACCACATGATGATCGCGGAGTTCACTAGCAACCACAAGTTGGATGCCGACAACATCGGGAGGCCATCTTCAAGCTTCATGAGAAGATCGAGCACCTTCAAGCCCAAATCTATGTCCTGCAAAACCAAAACTGTGAGTATGAAGATAGTTTCAAAAGGATGAGTTTGGCTGCTGATTTGAGGATCCCGGAGACTCGATCATCCTTCTATAATGGTGAGCCTATGCCTTGGAAGATGGACGACAAGCCCGCATCATCAACAACACCTCCACCTTCTTCACCAACAAAGGAGATATCATCACATGGGTATGGGCACTCCCTTGGCAACCGCCGAGCTTGGGGGAGGTGCCCTGCATCGTATCACCATCACACTCCTATCTTTACCGTTTTTCTTAGTTCGATCCTATTAGTAGTATGTTGATTTAGTAGAATAAAGTTTATGGCATGATCTAGTTCTGAGTTCTGCTTTATGATCTCTCTAGTCCATGAGCTATATAATAAAGATTAGTGTTGAGTCAAGGGCTTGAGTACTTTGCCATGACCTTGAGTGAATAAAAGAAAGAGAAAAAGAATAAACATGAAACAAAGAGATCATATTGATCTTATTGAGAGTAATTACTTCACATAGAAAGAGTGTGATGATTGAAAGTTGTTGGGAGTTGGCAAACATAGCCTTGGTCGTCATTGCAATTAATAGGAAGTAATAAGGAAAGAGAGGTTACACGTATAAATATATTATCATTGACATCTTTTATGATTGGGAGCACTCATTAAAATATGACATGCTAAAGAGTTGACGTTGGACAAGGAAGACAACGTAATGGGTTATGTTTTCTTATATACTGAGATAAAGTATGTTGTCATGGATCATCCAACATGTTGAGCTTGCCTTCTCCCTCATGCTAGCCAAATTCTCAGCACCAAGTAGTGATACTACTTGTGCTTCCAAAAACCCTTAAACCAGTTTTGCCATGAGAGTCCACTATACCTACCTATGGATTGAGCAAGATCCTTCAAGTAAGTTGTCATCGGTGCAAAGCAATAAAAATTGCTCTCTAAATATGTATGACTTATTAGTGTGGGAGAAAATAAGCTTTATACGATCTTGTGATGTGGAAGAAATAAAAGCGACGGACTGCATAATAAAGTTTCATATCACAAGGGGCAATATAAAGTGACGTTCTTTCGCATTAAGATTTTGTGCATCCAACCATAAAAGCGCATGGCAACCTGTGCTTCCCTCTGCGTAGGGCCTATCTGTTACTATTATCCTTTACCTTATGCAAGAGTCATGGTGATCTTCACCTTTCCTTTTTACATTTTATCCTTTGGCAAGCACAATGTGTTGGAAAGATCCTGATAGATATATCTAATTAGATGTAGGGAAGCATGAGTTATTATTGTTGACATTACCCTTGAGGTAAAAAGTTGGGAGGCGAAACTAGAAGCCCCTATCTTTCTCTATGTCTGATTAAAACTCCGTAACCACAAGTATCGCGTGAGTGTTAGCAATTATGAAAGACTAAATGATAGTTGAGTATGTGGACTTGCTATAAAGCTCTGACATAGACTCTTTCTGATGTTATGATAAATTTCAATTGCTTCAATGACTGAGATTATAGTTTGTTGGTTCTCAATAAAGTTTCTGATTCATACCTTTGCATTGTGAATAGATTATTACTTGAGCATAAGAAATCATATGACAATATCCATATATGTTGTTGTTATGAGAATAATCATGATGCCTTCATGTCCGTATTTTATTTTTATCGACGCCTCTACCTCTAAACATAGGGACATATTTATCGTTATCGGCTTTCGCTTGAGGACAAGCGAGGTCTAAGCTTGGGGGAGTTGATACATCCATTTTGCGTCATGCTTTTATATCGATATTTCTTGCATTATGGGCTGTTATTACACGTTATGTTACAATACTTATGCCTATTCTCTCTTATTTTACAAGGTTTACATAAAGAGGGAGAATGCCGGCAGCTGGAATTACGAAATTTGGAAAAGGAGCAAATATTAGAGACCTATTCTGCACAACTCCAAAAGTCCTGAAACTCCAAGAAAGTCATTTTTGGAAATAATAAAAAATATCCGGCGGAAGAAGTTCACCAGAGGGGGACCCACCTGGCCACGAGGGTGGGGGGCGCACCCTACCCCTTAGGGCGCGCCCCCCTACCTCGTGCGCCCCCCGTTGGCTCTCCGATGGCCATCTTCTGCTATATGAGGTCTTTCGTCGAGGAAAAAATCATAAGCAACCTTTCGGGACGAAACTCCGCCGCCACGAGGCGGAACCTTGGCGGAACCAATCTAGGGCTCTGGCAGAGCTGTTCTGCCGGGGACACTTCCCTCCGGGAGGGGGAAATCATCTCCATCGTCATCACCAACGCTCCTCTCATCGGGAGAGGGCAATCTCCATCAACATCTTCACCAGCACCATCTCCTCTCAAAACCCTAGTCCATCTCTTGTATCCAATTCTTGTCTCCAAGTCCGGGATTGATACTAGTAGGTTGCTAGTAGTGTTGATTACTCCTTGTAGTTGATGTTAGTTGGTTTGTTTGGTGGAAGATCATATGTTCAGATCTTATATGCATATTAATACCCCTCTGATTATGAACATGAATATTCTTTGTGATTACGTTTGTTCCTGAGGACATGGGAGAAGTCTTGCTATTAGTAGTTGTAACATCCCAAAATTCTAAATTTTGGAATGTTATATTAAATAGATAGATTTTATTGTTGCTTGACTGTTGTGTGATTGATTGAGTGAAATTCGAAACTTTTTGAAAGTTAAATGAGAGGGAATAAAAGGACTTTCCGAAAACTTTCATTTTGCATTTTATGATCTCCGTGAATTCAAATTCTTTTCACCACAAAACCCTGGAGAGAAGATGACATGACTTCTTCCATTTTTTTAAATGAAAAGGGGTGTTGAAAATATTTGAATTCCATTTGAAAATATTTCCAATTCTGAAACTTTATGCAACTCAATGATTTTCACGAGTGAAGATAAAATGACTTCTTCAAAACATATGAAATATGAGTTGGGAGTTTCAAAGAATTAAATTCAAAGTTCTTTTGAATTTATTTTCAATTTGGAGTTATTTGAGTTTTAATCAACTTATTTTTCTCCAAAAATAAAATATATGGAAAATAGGGTAACATGATTCCCTACATCAGAAAATTGGAGAGAAATAAATTTGAATTAATTTTGGTATTTTTAAAATGATTTTTACTGGATTTTACTAGAGCAGAAGCACTCTTTGCTTTATTTAAATTTGTGTGTATTTTATTTGACTCTATAAAAATGTTCAGCTTGTAGGAAATCTTTTTCTGAAAATTTTGATATATTATATGCCTATATAATATATTTTTATTTCCTTGGTTTTATTATTTTTTTGTTTGTCTGTAAAAAAATGTTTTTTTTAAATCCTCTTGCCGATCGGGGCCCATTTAGCTACCAGGCCGCAGCCAGCCCAAATAGCACCACATCTGGCCCCCGAGCTCCTCAAGGAACTCCAGCCAGCCGTGATCAAGTCGGCCTCCGTGCCCCTTCCCACGCCTCCCGAGGCCACCCTCCCTATAAATGCACCGCCCCGCCTCTCTCTCTCTCTCACATACCGCCAGATCCATCGCCGCCATCGGTTGCAGCCATGTCATTGCGGTCAACCGCCGCCTTTCAGACCACCGCCACAAGACTCTCCTCGCTGGGTCGCCGCTTGTCATCTCGCCACATCACGGAGTCATTGTCACCATCGCTTCATTGCCGGAGAATGCCGTCATTACCCGATCCGGCCGCTTATTTCACTGGCCGGTAAAACCGCAAAAAGCCCGACTGGTTTTCCTTTTAGATCGGTTTTCAGTTTTTTTAGTTAATCCTATGAACATTCGCTGTTTATACCTTCACAGCGAACGAATTCGTTCGTTAGCGTTCAGTAACGGGCGTTCATTGCTTAGTCTTTTCGTTTTCTGTTTACTTTTATGTCAGGGACCTATCTGTGATTATTACTGCAGATTAGCCCCTGGAATTTTCAGAACAGTCCCTGAACTTCAAAACCCTCCAACTTTTTATCCGTAACTCCGATTTAAGCGATTCTTTTTGCAAAATACTCCTTGTGACATATTCTTCCAATAAAAAGTGGATTTTGGAGATTGAGCAAATCAAATTTATTCAACTTCAAATATAGTTCGAACCTTCGTTCGATCGTAACTTTTGAACCGGAGCTCCGTTTTCGACGAAACCAACGCCCACTTCTTCGTTACGATCTCCTCTCCAGTAATCCAACTCAAACATGTTTTTGAAAGTTTAAAATTTGAATTAGACCAGATTTGAATTTGAACTTCGTTTGATCGTAACTTGAGTTTTATAACTCCGTTTGAGTTGATTCTTTTGCAAATCGAAGCTCTTGACCTAAACTTTCTCGATAAGGCCAAATTCATATAATTTTGGTACTGTTAGAAATTTTTTATGTTGCAAGAGTTATTTTCTTGGTTTTGATGTTTTCCGAATCGTCTTCTTCGTTCTTCTCGATCTTTTGAGTGATTGCTTATGTGTGGTTACTATTGCTTGTCTCATTTATAGATTGACCGGAGTGTGACGAGTAGAGCTATCGAGAGTTTTGAGTGCGAATCATCTTCGTCAACTTTACAGGCGAGTTCACACTTTGATCATACCTCTTACTACCCAGTTTTTATTGCATTAGATCAATCCACAAACATTGCATGATTAGGATCTAATTAAATTGTGGGATGGGAAGTAGTTGAGGTAGTACCTATTACCTGTTTATGATCAAACCCTTGGGAATTACTAATACGTTATGCTTACACCGCCATGCTATGCTCGTGAGACGTGGATTGGGTTTTGAGAGTATTCATGATGATGTGAGATTGTCAATTAAAGGTTTACTTAAGGTGGCAACTTAAACACACATCTGGGTGGATTGAGGCACCGGGTATTCCAGATTGCATGTCTAGGCACTGGGTAGACCAGGATTGCCTGTTTTTTATGGACCGCCACCTGTGCTCAAAGGGATCATGAGATTATTCATACTAGAAACTTCCGTGTGCAGCCACAAGCTACTATGGGCTCTAGCATAGTTAAGTAAGTTACGTGAAGCTCTTGAAGAGGTAGTTCGGTGAGTAGTGGGTTTTGTAGGTTTGGTATGGTCTACCCGAGTAGAGAGTTAATGTTTACGAAGACTGTGTCTCGGTCATCCGTTTCTCAAACACCATGCAGTGCGAGAAATCAACAGAGGCGATCGAGTCTTGTGGGGAAAAGTGCACAAACCTCTGCAGAGTGTATAAACTAATCATGATTAGCCGTGTCCCCGGTTAGGGACAATCTTGAGTATCTAGTACTTGGATTATCATGTGAATCTCATCATGTTACTTTAAATAATTTTGTTGGGTTAATGATGATATTTTTAATTGGGATTGAGAATGCTGTCAACCATTCTCAATGTTTAACAACCACCATGATAGTTAAATAAAATTTATTCCTTTGTAGTAGGGAAAAATTGGCTTTTCGCAAAAAACATTATAACCATAGAGCTTTTCCACCAGCCAAATATGCATTTAGTGATAGCCTTTATTCACCAGTATCCTATGGTGTGAATTTGCGAGTACATTCAATGTACTGACCCTTTGTGGCTGCAACGTCTCATGTTGCGAGGATCTTCTGACAGTAAGTGATACGTTAGGGTTATGATTGCTACACTCAACTTTGCCGTTGGAGTTGATGGGAATACACAACCTTGTTACTTCCGCTATTTGGATTGAGGTAATAGTATTTACGTTATTTATACATGTGACTTACCTCTGTTATAAATCCTCGAGTACTGTGTGTGTCAGCATACCGATCCAGGGATGACACTTAAGCACAGAGACTTGATCCATTTGGGTCGGCTCGCTACAGTAGTCACGTGAATTTGGTATTCGTTCGATATTTTGATGAGATGTATGTTGTCTAGCCTCTAGTGGTGTTATGTGAACGTTGACTACATAACACTTCACCATTATTTGGGCCTAGAGGAAGGCATTGGGAAGTAATAAGTAGATGATGGGTTGCTAGAGTGATGAAGCTTAAACCCTAGTTTATGCGTTGCTTCGTGAGGGCTGATTTGGATCCATATGTTTCATGCTATGGTTAGGTTTACCTTAATACTTTTGTTGTAGTTGCGGATGCTTGCAATAGAGGTTAATCATAAGTGGGATGCTTGTTCAAGTAAGAACGGCACCCAAGCACCGTCCACCCACATATCAAATTATCAAAGTACCGAACGCGAATCATATGAACGTGATGAAAACTAGCTTGACGATATTCCCATGTGTCCTCGGAGCACTTTTGCTTATATAAGAGTTTGTCCGAGCTTGTCCTTTGCTACAAAAAGGATTGGGCCACCTTTTGCTGCGCTTTATTTACTTTTGTTACTTGTTTCTCATTAAAAATTATCTTATCACAAAACTATCTGTTACCACTTATTTCAGTAATTGCAGAGAATACCTTGCCGAAAGCCGCTTATCATTTCCTTCTGCTCCTCGTTGGGTTCGACACTCTTACTTATCGAAAGGACTACGATAGATCCCCTATACTTGTGGGTCATCAACGTGATCCAAATGTACGGGGGTTTGGTTATTCACACTAGGGGTAGAAGTACCTTTCCTTCCATAACCCTTCCCGAGTCAGTCCGAGGATGGCAGTCGACCTGGTTCTATTGCAAGGAAATCCCGACTCTGGGTCAGTCGACCGGTCTCCCCCCTTTCACTATGGAGCGACCCCGCCAACCTTCTTCACTGATCATGACTCCGGAGGAGAAAGGCAAGGTTTCACATTTAGTCGACCAGGTTGTTAACTTAGTATGGGAGGGTCTAACAGGCATGGACCTGTTGGAGGTGTTCCACAGTCGATGCATCCAGCCTCTCCAAGCCCGTGACCACCCGATGTTGATGTACTCGGGCACTGATGACACCGCTCGGGTCCACCCAGAGGAGGTCGCCGAGAAAACGGTGGCCCAATGGCTACGAAGCATCACTTGGAACAAGGGTAACCCAAGGGGTCTAGGAGGGTTCAGCCATTCGATGTTGAACACGAGCCGGAAGAGGTTAGTGCTCAAAATACCAAGTGTTTTCTCTCTTCGAGTTGCAATTGCTCTTGAATCCGACTGATTTTTGTTGATTGTGCTTTGCAGATCTACACCAAGATGTACTCGGTGCCAAACGGGGAACAGTTCCAGGAGGGAGAGGAGAGTGGGGGTGAAAGCGCGGATTGGCAATCTGAAGATGAAAGTGATGAAGACAGCAAAGATTCTGGTAGCAGTGAGGAGGTCGACTCGCCGCCCCGCTCTGTGCAGCGTTCCAAGCCGTCGCATGATCCAGCGGGTGGGCGTGGCAAGGCGGCCCCGCCAAGTATGCAGGTTCTGAAGCGCACTCGGACGTCAACTCCCGAGCCATCAGAGAAGGCCGCGAAGCAACCCAAGGTCGCGCCATCGAAGCCCCGGAAGTCCCTGCCCAAGATCAAGGTGGATGTTCATGTTGCTTCTGCGTAAGTGTTTCTCCTCTCTGTTTTTGTTTTGCTCGGGAACTTGTATGTTATTGTCGACTCATTCGCTTGCTTGACCGAGTGAGTTTTGGAGCTTTCAGTGCTGCTACTTCTGGGACGTCCATGGATATTGACAAGGAGCAAGATGAAGAGGAAACTGCAGACGCGGTCACATCTTGAGCAGGTACAGCTCCACAGTCTTGTTCTTACTTTGTCAATTGATCTGACGGTCGACTGAATGTTACGGTCGAGTGTTTTGTACCGCCACCGAATGTTATTGAACTTCCAGACGGTGATGATCACGAAGAAGTGCCCCAAAAGAACACAGGGAGAAGAAGCAGGACTCTGGGCAAGAAGGTGCCTGCAAGCAAGGTGTCCCATTCGACATCAGCATCAGACCCAGTCGTCCAACAACTTGGTGATCCAGTTCGGACTTCTGTTTCTTTTGCTGACCCTGTGTCGACTGTCCAGCCTTTGGTGTCGACTATTCAGCCCTCTGTTTCGACTGTGCAACTCCAAGCTTCAGTTCCTCCAAATACCTCGCCAGTTCCCCCAACTCCTCTTTTTGATGTTCATCATGTCCTAGAGGACCAAGTAGGCGCCGCCAAGGAAGTCATGATCCAAGCAGGCCTAATGATGGACAAAATGAAGTGGTGCACGAGACCAGCAAGGCCGCCTATGATGCCAGTTCTGCCCTCCAAGCCAACATCCAAGAAAGTGGGATTGTAAGTTCGTTTCCGATTCGGCTTTCAACTTGATCTTTGTTCTGTTAGGATATGCTACTTGCGAACTGCTGCTTTATTATTTGTAAGAGGTCCGTGGATGAGCGTTTTGGAACCTTTAATGTGCATCTATCATGAGTCTGCGCCTTGCATCCGCTCACCCACTAGGTGTTTAACTTTCGCTGTGTAGCTCATCCGCTTGAGTCGACTAGGTCATGTCGAGTGTACTTCTTGAATCAGTGGGGGCACGCAGAGTGCACCCACTGGGTGTAGTCCACGAGAACGCTGTCGAATGTTTGATTCGGCGGGGGTCTTTGCAAAATGTTTGTTTGTAGTACTTCCACTCGGTTTAGGCAGGTCGTGCCGAGTGGGAACCGAACCAGTGGGGGCACGCTAAGTGCACCCACTGGGTGTAGTCCCCGAGACCACGGTCGACTACGGGCAGTCGGCGGTGGTCTAAGAACAAGTGTTGTGGTTTTTTTACTCCTTCCACTCATACTGGGCAGACCATGTCGAGTGGGAAATCGAACCAGTGGGGGCACGCCAAGTGCACCCACTGGGTGTAGTCCCCGAGACTACTGTTGAATGTTTGATTCAATGCTAGTCTTAGAGCTCTTTTTCCATAATCATCTGATCTTTGCATCTTATCACTCGAAAGTGACTAACCGTTTTTCTGTGAACTGACTTGTCTTGTTGTTTGCTGCAGAAATCATGTGATCTTGGAACCAAGTTTGCTGATCTGGAGAAGAAGCAGATCCAACTCAATCTCGACCTGGAGCTGGCCAAGGAGAATCTGCAGAAGGCTAAGGATGAAGTGGCTGCCATGGGAGGTAATAACTTGTCGACTGTCCGCCTTGTCGTCTTTTATTTTCATCTTTTGAACCGAGTGACTCCACTCGAACAGATGTGCGTAGTGAAAACAGATAACTCCAAGCTCGTCTGAAGAATGTTATTTCTTTAGACAAAATGAAGCAGGCTGTGGAACAAAAGGATCTCGACCTTGCAGCAGCGCAGAAGATGGCGCGAGAGAAAACTGAACTTGCTGATAAGAAGCTGGCTTCAGTCCGCAAATTGGAGGAAGAGAATGTCAAGTTGAAGACTTCTGTTGATGAAGCAAATAAAGAAGTTGTGCAGCTGAAGAAGGACAAGATGGCCTTGACCGACAAAGTCGAAGTTCTCACTCAGAAGAGAGACGAACTGGAGACTTATCTGGGAGGCCTTGCCAAGAAGATGTTCCTTATGCTCGAAGGTATTTACCCTTGTCCAACTGACTTGCAAAAAACCTTTTCATCATGCAACTGTCGATTCATTGTTTTTCTGTGCGTGCAGAATTCTGTCAAAACTTCAAGGAAGAGAGTGTGCGGATTGAGACGAGCCTGGATCCCATCAACTCCCCCGTTAAGGACGAGGTTGCCATGAACGTGCTGCGACTGGAATCCCGCCTCGCCAGTGTCTTGGACTATCTTGCCCGACTGAAAGTGGCGGTGTCGCGGATCGACATGGAGCTCTGGCCAGGTGTGATGTTCCAGAATGATCTCGAGTCTCTGATGACTCGAATTAATGAAATCCCTGGCCGAGTGCAGGCATGCAAAAAGTCATCTGCTCGCTGCGGCGCTGACGTGGCTCTGTCTCTGGTCCGTGTTCACTGCAAGGAGGTCAAAGAAGAGAAGCTGGCGGCTCTCAAGGTCGCCGACACCAAGAAGCTTCAATTCCAATCCTTCGTGGAGACCTTCATCGACGCTGCTACTCGTATTGCAGACAGCATCAACCTTGATAGTTTTGTCGAGCCAGCAAGCCCTACTCCTGCCGAGTTAAAAATTGATAACTTGATCCTATTTGCTTCTGAATGCCGAGTGATCCTGTAATCGTTAAGACTCTTTCGGGCCTGACGCTTGAGTACTTCTGCCGATGGCTTTTGAACCTTCATGGATTTATCCGAGCTTGGTTGCTTTATTTGTACTACCTTCTGATTTCTTGACTTAGGCGAATCTAGGAGCATGGTTGATTCTCCGAGTGAGAGGATTGCTCTCCACTCGGAATAGTCGTTGTACTTGTGGCGTAGCTCAGATTGCAACCATACGTTGTACTTGTGGCGCAGCTCCGAGTGCAACCATACGTTGTACTTGTGGCACGGCTCGGAGTGCAACCATACGTTATACTTGTGGCGCAGCTCGGAGTGCAACCATACGTTGTACTTGTGGCATAGCTCAGAGTGCAACCATATATTGTACTTGTGGCGCAGCTCAAAGTGCAACCATATGTTGTACTTGTGGCACAACTCGAAGTGCAACCATACGTTGTACTTGTGGCACAACTCAAAATATTTGGCCAAGTCTCTGAGTGAAAGGATTGCTCTTCACTCGGAGTATGTTTTGTAACTTAGGCGAGTACAGGATCGCAGTTAAGCCCCCGAGTGAGAGGGTTGCTCTTCACTCGGAGTATGTTTCGTAACTTAGGTGAGTACGGGATCGCAGCTAAGCCCCCGAGTGAGAAGATTGCTCTTCACTCGGAGTATGTTTGTGACTTAGGCGAGTACGGGATCGCAGCTAAGCCTCCCGAGTGAGAGAATTGCTCTTCACTCGAAGTATGTTTGTAACTTAGGTGAGTACGGGATCGCAGCTAAGCCCCCGAGTGAGAGGGTTGCTCTTTGCTCGGAGTATGTTTGTAACTTAGGCGAGTATGGGATCGCAGCTAAGCTCCCGAGTGAGAGGATTGCTCTTCACTTGGAGTATGTTTGTAACTTAGGAGAGTATGGGATCGCAGCAACGCCCCCCAGTGAGAGGGTTGCTCTTCACTCGGAGTATGTTTGTAACTTAGGCGAGTACGGGATCGCAGCTAAGCCCCCGAGTGAGAGGGTTGCTCTTCACTCGCAGTGTTTTGTAACTTAGGCGAGTACGAGATCGCAGCTAAGCCCCCGAGTGACAAGATTGCTCTTCACTCGGAGTGTTTTGTAACTTAGGCGAGTACGTGTAGGACCTTGAAGTATGTCTAGAGGGGTGGTGATTAGACTACTTGACCAATTAAAAACTTAACCATTTCCCAATTTTAGACTTTGGCAGATTTTAGCTATCTTTGAACAAGTCAAGCAATCTTCATGCAATTCAAGCAAGCATGCAAAGAGTATATAGGCAGCGGAAAATAAAGCATGCAACTTGCAAGAATGTAAAGGGAAGGGTTTGGAGGATTCAAACGCAGTTGGAGACACGGATGTTTTTGTCGTGGTTCCGGCAATTGGTGCTATCGTACATCCACGTTGATGGAGACTTCAACCCACGAAGGGTAACGGTTGCGTGAGTCCACGGAGGGCTCCACCCATGAAGGGTCCACAAAGAAGCAACCTTGTCTATCCCACCATGGCCGTCGCCCACGAAGGACTTGCCTCACTAGCGGTAGACCTTCATGAAGTAGGCGATCTCCTTGCCCTTACAAACTCCTTGGTTCAACTCCACAATCTTGTCGGAGGCTCCCAAGTGACACCTAGCCAATCTAGGAGACACCACTCTCCAAGAAGTAACAAATGGTGTGTTGATGATGAACTCCTTGCTCTTGTGCTTCAAATGATAGTCTCCCCAACACTCAACTCTCTCGCCACGATTTGGATTTGGTGGAAAGAAGATTTGAGTGGAAAGCAACTTGGGGAAGGCTAGAGATCAAGATTCATATGGTTGGAATGGAATATCTTGGCCTCAACACATGAGTAGGTGGTTCTCTCTGAACCGGTAAGTTGGAAGTGTAGGTTTGTTCGATGGCTCTCTTCACGAATGAAGAGGAGGTGGAGGGGTATATATAGCCTCCACACAAAATCTAACCGTTACACACAATTTACCAAACTCGGTGGGACCGAATCATCAAACTTCGGTCGGACCGATTTAGTAAACCTAGTGACCGTTAGGGTTTTCGTGGGGATCGACATGCAACTCGGTAGGACCGATATGGTTAGGGTTAGGGCATAACGTAATCTCGGTGAGACCGATTACACAAACTTCGGTGAGACCGGATTTGGTAATTAGCTAACCGGAGAGTTGGTCGTAAACTTGGTGGGACCGATTCGCTCTTTCGGTGAGACCGAAAAGTTACGAAAGGGAAGCAGAGAGTTTACATTGCAATCTCGGTGGGACCGATCGCTCACTTTGGTTAGACCGAAGCGTTATGAAGGGAAGCGGAGAGATTACAATCCCTTCTCGGTGAGACCGAGATCCCTATCAGTGAGACCGATTTGCCTAGGGTTTGTGGCGGTGGCTATGACATCCGAACTCGGTGGCGCCGGATAGAAAGAATCGGTAGGGCCGAGTTTGACTTTAGGGTTAGGTCATGTGTGTGGACGTGGGAAAGTAGTTGAGGGTTTTGGAGCATCTCACTCAGCACATGAAGCAAGAGGCTCATTAAGCAACACCTCATCCCTCCGTGATAGTCTTGGCTTTTCCTATAGACTCAATGTGATCTTGGATCACCGAAATGTAAAATGCAGAGTCTTGAGCTTTTGAGCTTGAGCCAATCCTTTGTCCTTAATATTTTGAGGATCCACTTTCATCATCCATGCCATGCCATTCATTGAGCTTTCCTGAAATATTTGTCTTGGAATAGCATTAGCTCAATGAGCTATATGTTGTTATGAATTACCAAAACCACCTAGGGATAGTTGCACTTTCAATCTTACCCTTTTTGGTAATTGGTGACAACATATAGATCAAAGCTTCGACAAATGATAATAAGATTGAAAAACATCGTCGCTTTGAGAAGTATGTGATAAGCAAGAGCTCCCCCTAAATTTGTGCATATTTTAAGATTTGCTTTGGACTGCAAATGCACAAGGAATTAGGCTCATGGGTTACTCTTCCATGTCACATACATCTTGGTGGAGCGCTCAAAATAATAAAGATTGAATACATGCACTCATCACCAAGCAAAGTGAGTGATCATATAAGGATAAGTAAGATAATATCATAACAAGCATAAGTGTAGCTTATGATCAAACACATGATCATCAATGTCTCACAGGTAAAAGCATAGAAATAAAGTTCAACCAAGAAGACAAGAGAGAACAAAAGCAAATCTCTCTCTCTCTCTCTCGAAGCCTATGATATATACATTTTTCTCCCCCTTTGGTAACAAGTTACCAAAAGTTCCTAGAAAATGCATAGGACTATATCGCCTCTCGTGCTTGGTCTTCCGGTGGTGGTGTAGATAGAACGCCAAGGACGAAGGCATCGATAGATGTGGAAGGAGTGAAGGAGTTGGTCTTGGAGCTGGTTGTCTTTGGAGCTGTGGCTGGAGCCGATGAAGTGACTACGGTGGCTGGCTCTGCAGCTGATCTCTAACCTCATGGCACTCTGGCAAATGCATCAGCCGTTGTTCTCGCCCTTCCTCTCCTCAAGATGTCATCCTGTAGCTGCTCCACAAATGATCAATCTCGCCATTTTGACATCAAGATCATAGAATTTTGTTCCATGATTCTTTCCAGGCTCTCCTGGTTTTGAGTTAGGGTGGCCAACCCTTCTCAATCCCAGATTTGATGCTATCAAGTAACCAAGCTGCTCCCGCTTGTTCTTCGTAGTAATCAGATGCCTCTCGCTTGAGTTGGCATCTTGGCAGCCTTCTCTTTCCTTGCTTTCTCCTTCTTCTCTTGCGCTTGTACCGATGATGGTTCATTCTCAGTCATGACAACTTGATTGTCCTCAAATTCAGGATAGAGAACCATGTGTTTCCTTATCCAAGATACTTTCCTGTGCCCATCTTTGAGTTAATCAACTCCTGAATCCGTGGGGCATATCCACAGCTCCTCTTTTGGTCTGCTGTTGTCCTCTTGATAGTTTCAACTATGAGGCTCATGACTTTGAATTTCTGAGGCACATCAAAAATGTGAAGCAAATTGATTGCAGGCCCTCTGATCATGTTGTGGTCACCTGATTTGGGCAACAGAGTGTGCCTTAGGATCCAGATTGATCGTAGGCAGCCCCGATGTAAGAAAATGAACTGATCCAAACTTGAAAGTCTCAAGTGCATCATCTGGGATCTCCTTGTACATCTGTGACATTGAGTTGTGACCCATCTTCTTCTTGGCATAAATGTCCAAGTCATCTTCATTTTCCTTTGGGGCATTGATCGACTTGCCCATTCCTCTATGGTTGATTGGTATCTCGTTCCTTCTGACATCCAAACTATCCTGCCATCTGGATAGAAATGTGCTGTGGAGTAGAATTGCGTAATGAGCTCGTCATTCCAGTTTGTGAGCTTCTGCCCAACAAAATCTGCAACTCCACACGCACTGAAGCTGTCATACACTCCAGGATAGTGTTCTGCATTCTCCTGAATGTTGGTCCAGTCGGCCCACCTCATATCACAAACTATGGGCTTCTTATCCAATAAGATGGTCTCATATAAGTCCTGCTGCTCCTTGGTGTGGAACCTGTAATCTACAAAGCAGTCCTTCTTCCGGTGGCATATGGATCTGACTCTCTCCATAGCCTCAACCCTTGATCTCTCCCTGGTCTTCATGTTCTCACCACAGGATGAGCATCATTGTGGTCTGGAATCTTGGGTTTGAGCTTCCTTAGGACCTGCCCTTCTTCATCTTCCTCGAGATCAACCTCGGGCATTGGGGTCTTGTTCTTCTCAAATTACTTTGGTATACTCCTGGTATTCCTCTTTGGTGCACTCTTGGGCTTAGGGGCAGCTTTGGGCTTTGAAGTTGCAGCCCCTGATTTTATGGCATCACCCATTAGCTTTTGTGCCTTGGGTGCTGGTTCAGCAACCTCTTCTTCTTCTTCTTCTTCTTCTTCTTCTTCTTCTTCTTCTTCTTCTTCTTCTTCTTCTTCTTCTTCTTCTTCTTCTTCTTCTTCTTCTTCTTCTTCTTCTTCTTCTTCTTCTTCTTCTTCTTCTTCTTCTTCTTCTTCTTCTTCTTCTTCTTCTTCTTCTTCTTCTTCTTCTTCTTCTTCTTCTTCTTCTTCTTCTTCTTCTTCTTCTTCTTCTTCTTCTTCCTCCATCATAGAAGGCTTCCCAATCACTCTGGCCATGGTCTTCTTGACCCTTTCCTTCCTTTTCTTTCCTTCGAGTGGCAGGGCTCTTAGGGTTGGGATTCCAAAGAAGCTTGAGTGGAGACTCTGGCTTTGGACATTGGTTGTCTACCTGCTGGCCTTTTGATCTTCATTCCAGGCTTAACTTCTGTTGAGCTGTACTCCTTCTTGAGCACCTTCTTCTTTGAACTGGCCTCATCCTCAACTGCCACATAATCCTCATCCTCAGACTCTAAGGTCTTCTTCTTTCTTGTCCTTGTGGCAGCCTTGGGCAAATTACTGGGAGTGCTTCTGCTCCCCTCATCTGAGCTGCTAGAGGGACTAGTGCCCTCACTCATGTGAATCTGCTCTTCTGGCCTGTTCTGGCTGTCACTTTGGTCTGACATGCTGCTCTCACTGACTGCTGACCCTGTGAATAGTTATAGATGAGGTAGAGTGGATGAGCATCACAAAATGCAGAGGTTTTTGCAAAGAATGATTCAAAAACTTAGTTTTAGTTTTCCACAGAAAGCATTTCGGATCTACCGATTTTTAAACTCGGTGATACCAAGCAGTTTTGGAACCTAAACTAGCGAACTCGGTCGAGACCGAGTCACAGTTCGATGCACCGAGACTGCTAGGGTTTCACAAAGTTCTAAAATCGGTCACACCGATTTGTAATTCTCGGTCGCACCGAGACTTACTAGTGCAATGGCGTTAGCCAAATCGGTGGGACCGAGTTTTTCAACTTCGGTGGGTCCGAGATGGTTTCAAGTGAAACCTAACCCTAAATTTTCGAATCACAACTATTCTAAGGATTGTTTTGGTGGATAGAGGTGTTTCAATCGTGGCAAGATGCATTACGAACACAATGTCTTTGAGAATCGACGAGGATAGCAATCGTGATCGAGTTCATACCCTAGTTTGGCGGTGAACTCGCTTCTGGCGGCAACGGCGGAGAAGAATTCCGTTAATGGCGGAGACCAGCGGTGGCGATGAAGTCGACGATCCGTAGACCTAGTAGGCAGAAGCGATCTATGCGCGAGCGAGGAGTTTTGGAGAAAGTTTTCCAAAATTTTCCCGTGTGAATATATAGCCTGACCTTTGTTGGTGTGGCCGAGTGGAACAACTTCGGTGGCACCGAGATGCATAACTGCTACGATTCACGGCAACTCGGTGTGACCGAAAAATTCAAATCGGTTGCACCGAGATTGAAAACCTAGATCGACTTAGTAATCTCGGTATGACCGAAATGGAGGAATCGGTCAGACCGAAAATCACAAAGAAGTTTTGGAAGTTTAAGTCTATACGAATCGGGGACTCGAGTGCTCCTCACATGCAGTGGTTCGAATCGACTTGACCAAATTTTGTGATGTAGCATGAATAGAGTTTGAGACGAGAAAAGCATAGATAGCTAGAGAAGGTTCTTAGGCATTCTTGTCCATCCACTTGGCCAAAGAGAAAGAATCCAATCAATCAAAACAACAAGTGGATGTCCTCGAATGAGTAAAATATGCAACCAACATGCTCACACAATAAAATGACTAATGAAATATGTGCCAAAGCATGCACAACCAATTCTAGCATCTATCAAACAATTGGCGATGACTAGGTCATCTATATATGAGTATATTGACTTAGGAGTCAAATGAGAACATTTGATCATAGGTCATACTCATCATTTAAGCTCAAGTGGGGTTACCACTTTTACATAAAGCATTTATGTGTTCACATCATTAGAGTTGCTTTGACTCAATTCTTAGAGTTAAGCTCCCCTAGATGTGAGATCCCCCTTAGAGGGATAAACTAACCTTGGGTTTTGTCGATGATGACTTCATGTAGGTGTTGAAGATGTGGATGCTCAATGTTGATGTAGATCTTTTGGAGCAATCCTTTGGAGTGAGTTGCACTTTCAATACCTACACGGGTTAGTCCCACAAGGAACAAACAAGAATATCCATAGACATAGAGTGATGCGCACACAAAATGATATCCATGAAAACATTAGGTTACCTTGTCCCTTGCCTTACCAACATGAGGGTTTGTGACTCCTTGAACCAGTGCAAGATATGGAAGTTGATTGCACTTGTCCTTGCCATAATGATATGAGGGAAAAATGTTGGCGGAGTCACCCTCGAGAACTCTCTAGTTCTTCTTCTTCTGGATCCACATCATCTTGATGGGAATCCTTGGTGTAGTAGTTGTGCTTGATGAAGTAGAACTTGACGTAGTCTTGGGAACCCACTTGACCAAGGCCTTAGGTGCTTCTTCAAACGCATCAATCTCCTCTTGAAGCTTGTCCTTGCCTTTGTTCTTATGGTCTTGTGGTGGAAGATCATCTTGTGCTTGTGTTCCCTTGAAGGAAGTAGGATCATAGTTCTCTTGTTGAGGAACAAACTTCGTCTTGGGGTATTGATCTTCTTCCCACTCAACTCCATTGGCATTGAACTTTCGTTCAAAACCAACACCTTGATTCTTCTGGCGCCTTCCTTGCTTGCGTACAATTTCCTCAAATTGCTTACTCCTGGCAAGGCTCTTGTATACACCTTTCTCTATAATTCCCTTCAATAAGCTGTTTCCTTGCTCAAGTGTAACTTGGCTAAGAGAATCATTAGTGGAATCAAGAGAGCTACTAGAAGCAACAATATTGGATTTAGCATTGTTATTGTTACTACTAGAAGAAGAATCTTTCTTGCTCTTGTTACTAGACTTGACTTGAGGCATGTAAGTAGATAAGAGTAAACGCTTGCAAATGTAAGAAGAATTTTTCTTACGAAGATCATCATTGATTGCCTTTAAGAACTCATGCTCTTGCTCAAGATTGAGCTTTTCAAAGCGTAACTTCTCATGAGCCCTTAAAAGTTCTCGATGATCTTCGAAGATAGTTTCATGAGCTAACTTAAGAGTGTTTAGTTCTTTAGTTAGACGCTCAATCTTCTCCTTATCATTGTCATTCGTTTCATCTTGATTAGCATGATTAATTGACGTTTCATCATAGTATTCATCACTAGAGTTGTCAACAAGTAAATCATCATCGCTAGCAAGTCATTTTCATCACTATTAAAATCAACATACTCGGGGTGTGTTACCTTAGGACCTTTGGCCATGAAGCATCTTCCAAGTCCTTCATTTGGTGATTCAAATATGTCGTAGGAGTTGGTTGACACAAGTGCTAAACCGACAACACCTTCATCTTGAGTGTATTCGGAGTCGGAGTGATAGCTTCTCTCGGAGTGATTGTCCGAGTCAGAGCCGGATACCCATTCACCAACATGAGCTTGATGTCTTCATTTTGTGTAGCTCTTTGATGACTTGTCCTTCCTTCCCGAATCCTTGCTTCTCCGTGAGGGTCTTCGTTCATAACGATCATCTCTACTCCTTATCTCTCTTGGTGGTGATTCTTTTCTTCTACTTCTTCTCTTGGGAGAATCTTCTCTTCTTTTGTAGGGTGCCGTACACTCATTGGAATAGTGTCCGGGTCTCCCACAATTGTAGCAATTGCGCTCTCGACTAGAAGATCTTTTGTCATTGTAGGACCTTGACTTGGAGCTTCTTTCTTTGCTTCTACTCTTGTAGAATTTGTTGAAGTTCTTCACCATTAAGCTCAATTCTTCGTTGAAGGTTTGTTTCTCACTTGATGATGTGGGGGCTTCACATGAGGCTTTGTAAGCACCACTTGACTTGTTGTGAAGTTCCTCCTTATCCTTGAGTAACATCTCATGAGCAACAATTCTTCCAATGACTTCTGTTGGCTTGAGATCTTTGTACTTTGGCATCATTTGGATCAATGTGCACACGGTATCATATTTTCCATCCAATGCTCTTAGGATCTTTTTGATGATGAATCATCGGTCATTTCTTCACTTCCTAAGACGGCAATCTCATTTGTGATAAGAGCAAGCCTAGAGTACATTTCAATGACACCTTCACCATCCTTCATTTTGAACTTGTCAAGCTGACTTTGGAGCACATCCAACTTGGATTCCTTGACAGAGTCAAGACCTTCATGCATATCAATCAAAGTATCCCAAATTTCCTTTGCATTCTCAAGGCGGCTGATTTTGTTGAATTCTTCGGGGCACAATCCACTGAAGAGGATATCACAAGCTTGAGCGTTGTATTGCAACATCTTCAACTCTTCCGCACTAGCTTGACGGTTCGGTTCTCTCCCATCAAAGAATTCACCTTGCAAACCAATACACACAATAGCCCAAACGGCGGGGTTATGTCCAAATGCATTTTCATCTTATGCTTCCAACTAGCAAAATTAGTGCCATCAAAGTAAGGACCTCTACGGTGATAATTTCCCTCGCTAGACGCCATACTCTCCTAGGTTGTGAAACCAAGGCTATGACCACCAAAAGCTATGGAAATCAAAGCAAATGGAGACCAAAGCTCTGATACCACTTGTAGGACCTTGAAGTATGTCTAGAGGGGGTGATTAGACTACTTGACCAATTAAAAACTTAACCTTTTCCCAATTTTAGACTTTGGCAGATTTTAGCTATCTTTGAACAAGTCAAGCAATCTTCACGCATAATTCAAGCAAGCATGCAAAGAGTATATAGGCAGCGGAAAATAAAGCATGCAACTTGCAAGAATGTAAAGGGAAGGATTTGGAGAATTCAAATGCAATTGGAGACACGAATGTTTTTGTCGTGGTTACGATAGGTGGTGCTATCGTACATCCATGTTGAGGGAGACTTCAACCCACGAAGGGTAATGGTTGCGCGAGTCCACGGAGGGCTCCACCCACGAAGGGTCCATGAAGAAGCAACCTTGTCTATCCCACCATGGCCGTCACCCACGAAGGACTTGCCTCACTAGCAGTAGATCTTCACGAAGTAGGCGATCTCCTTGACCTTACAAACTCCTTGGTTCAACTCCACAATCTTGTTTGAGGCTCCCAAGTGACACCTAGCCAATCTAGGAGACACCACTCTCCAAGAAGTAACAAATGGTGTGTTCATGATGAACTCCTTGCTCTTGTGCTTCAAATGATAGTCTCCCCAACACTCAACTCTCTCTCACAGGATTTGGATTTGGTGGAAAGAAGATTTGAGTGGAAAGCAACTTAGGGAAGGCTAGAGATCAAGATTCATATGGTTGGAATGGAATATCTTGGCCTCAACACATGAGTAGGTGGTTCTCTCTCGTAACCGGTAAGTTGGAAGTGTAGGTTTGTTCGATGGCTCTCTTCACGAATGAAGAGGAGGTGGAGGGGTATATATAGCCTCCACACAAAATCTAACCGTTATACACAATTTACCAAACTTCGGTGGGACCGAATCATCAAACTCGGTCGGACCGATTTAGCAAATCTAGTGACCATCAGGGTTTTCGGTGGGACCGACATGCAACTCGGTAGGACCGATATGGTTAGGGTTAGGTCATAACGTAATCTCGGTGAGACCGATTACACAAACTCGGTGAGACCGAATTTGGTAATTAGCTAACCAGAGAGTTGGTCAGGTAAACTCGGTGGGACCGCTTCGCTCTTTCGGTGAGACTGAAAAGTTACGAAAGGAAAACAGAGAGTTTACATTGCAATCTCGGTGGGACCGATCGCTCACTACGGTTAGACCGAAACGTTACAAAGGGAAACAGAGAGATTACAATCCCATCTCGGTGAGACCGAGATCCCTATCGGTGAGACCGATTTGCCTAGGGTTTGTGGCAGTGGCTATGACATCTGAACTCGGTGGCGCCGGATAGAAAGAATCGGTAGGGCCGAGTTTGACTTTTAGGTTTAGGTCATATGTGTGGAAGTGGGGAAGTAGTTGAGGGTTTTGGAGCATATCACTAAGCACATGAAGCAAGAGGCTCATTAAGCAACACCTCATCCCTCCTTGATAGTATTGGCTTTTCCTATAGACTCAATGTGATCTTGGATCCTTTGAAATGTAAAATGTAGAGTCTTGAGCTTTTGAGCTTGAGCCAATCCTTTGTCCTTTATATTTTGAGGATCCACTTTCATCATCCATGCCATGCCATTCATTGAGCTTTCCTGAAATATTTGTCTTGGAATAGCATTAGCTCAATGAGCTATATGATGTTATGAATTACCAAAACCACCTAGGGATAGTTGCACTTTCAGTACGGGATCGCAGCTAAGCCCCCGAGTGAGAAGATTGCTCTTCACTCGGAGTATGTTTGTAACTTAGGCAAGTACGGGATCGCATCTAAGCCCCCCGATTGAGAGGATTGCTCTTCACTCGGAGTATGTTTGTAACTTAGGCGAGTACGGGATCGCAGCTAAGCCCCCGAGTGAGAGGGTTGCTCTTCACTTGGAGTATGTTTGTAACTTAGGCGAGTACAAAATCGCAGCTAAGCCCCCAAGTGACAGGATTGCTCTTCACTTGGAGTATGTTTGTAACTTAGGCGAGTACAGGATCGCAGCTAAGCCCCCGAGTGAGAGGGTTGCTCTTCACTTGGAGTGTTTTTGAAACTTAGGCGAATCGGGTTCGCAGCTAGGCCCCCGAGTGAGAGGGTTGCTCTTCACTCGGAGTGTTTTTGAAACTGAGGCGAATCGGATTCGCGCCTAAGCCACCCACTGGGGGATTTGAACACATTTGTTTATGTGATAACAATCATTAAGATACTGCAAAAAACCATGCCTTTGACAAGCAAACTGAAGGATTCTTATTACAACTCGCCGATCCGAGTGTTTAGGTATAAAAACGACGGAGTAGATCCGCATTCCACGAACATGGCTCGTCTTCTTTCTTGGCTATGTTGTAGAGGTGATACGCCTCGTTGTGGAGCACCTTGGCGATGAAGAAGGGGCCTTCCCAGGCCGGAGCGAGCTTATGAGTCCCGTTTCTGGTGCACGCGGACCACAAGGTCTCCTTGAAATGCTCAACCTCTAACATTTTGGGCATGGAATCGGCGCATGTCTTGTTGAT
Source organism: Aegilops bicornis (assembly GCA_021605145.1). NCBI lineage: Eukaryota > Viridiplantae > Streptophyta > Magnoliopsida > Poales > Poaceae > Aegilops > Aegilops bicornis. The sequence goes on along the minus strand of CM038672.1, from coordinate 324,031,999 downwards.
AGATGGTCGTTCAGATCAGAGCCATCTCTCGTTCTTCTTCTGGGAGATCAACTGCATCTTGGCGTGCCTGTTCTGCTTCAGCTTCTGAGAAGAGTTCCACTCGGGGGGCATTGTGTAGCAAATCATTTGGAAGCACAGCTTCAGCACCATACACCATGAAGAAAGGAGGTCGGTCAGTCGACCGGTTGGGAGTTGTTCTCAGCCCCCATAGGACAGATGGCAACTCAGTCACCCAAGCTCCAACAGCATGCTTGAGATCGCGCATCAGTCGGGGTTTCAGCCCTTGAAGGATCAAGCCATTCGCTCTTTCCGCCTGCCCATTCGACTGCGTGTGCGTAAATGATGCGTAACCTACCCGAGTGCCTTGGGAAGCACAAAATGCTCACGAACTCGCCGAGAATCAAAAGTTGGAGCCGTTATCTGTGATAATGTTGTGAGGGACTCCATATCTGAATATCAACTCTGTGATGAAACTGATGGCAGTTCCTGAATCAAGATTCTTGATAGGCTTGGCTTCGATCCATTTGGTGAATTTGTCGACTGCTACGAGCAAATGAGTGAAACCGCTTCTACCGGTCTTTAAAGGTCCAACCATGTCCAATCCCCAAACTGCAAAAGGCCAGACGAGTAGAATAGTCTTCAAAGGCGATCTTGGGGCTTGTGAGACATGTTTGAGTAAAACTGGCAGGCTTCGCACTTGTCGACTATATCTTTGGCCATCTCATTTGCACGCGGCCAGTAGAATCCTGCTCGGTATGCTTTGGCCACGATGGTCCGAGAGGACGCATGGTGACCACAGGTCCCCGAGTGGATCTCATTCAGGATCACTCGACCTTCTTCTGGAGAGATGCAATGTTGAGCAACTCCGGTAATACTTTCTTTGTAAAGTTGTCCACTTATCACTGTGAAGGCTTTGGATCGACGGACGATCTGGCGGGCCTCATCTTCATCCTCTGGGAGCTCCTGCCTGGGCAGATATGCAATATATGGCACTGTCCAGTCGGGATGATCACTAAAACCTCCATGACCAAGTCGACTACAGCTGGGACTTCAATCTCAGTCGGACTGGTTGAACTTATCGGTTGTGGGGGCTCCACTATAAAGGGATCTTCTTGAACTGACATGGCATGGAGATGCTCCAAGAACACATTACTGGGAATGGGTTTCCGAGTGGAACCTAGCACCTAAGTCACACAAAGCAAAACACTCATAATTTTTAATCTTGACTTTGATAGTAGGTTCCCATTCATCATGCAATTTTCTAGGAATTGAAACTTCCAATTCTAATTTTTCTTCTAAAGCTTTCATCATAGCATCAATAATATGTTTAGTAAAAGCTTTATTTTCTTCATAGGCATGTGGTGAATTTATCATGGATTGCAACAAAGAAATACAATCAATCAAAGAGCAACTATCATAATTAAAGTCTTTGTAATCCAAAAGAGTGGGAACATCACTAGCTAAAGTTTTGACCTCTCCAAACCCACTTTCATTAATATTCTCAACAAGATTTTCACCCTTCTAAATATTGGGACGCCTTCTACCTAAAGTTGACTCTTCTCCAGTCCCTTTTTCATCATTCTTAACTTTACTAAACAAGGAATCAATAGAAGAAATACCAATCATTTTAAGATCTTCATCAGTTTTATCTTCTAACGAGATTGGTTTGGCAGCCATTTGGTTTAGTAAGGTAGCTTGTGCATCGGATATTTTTTCCAACAAACTTTCAGCAAAGGCATACTTAGATTGAAGATTGCAAACTTATCTGCAAATATCGTCAAGTTGTTTTGTGATAACATCTAGCACAATGGAGTGCTCCTGAAGTTCTTCAGTGAAATACTTATTATGCTCAAATTGTGTAGTCATATATTCCTTTGTACTCTTCTCAATTTCAAGCAAAATATTTGGGTAAGGAACATCATAATATTTTCTTTGAGGCATCATGACTACGCAAACAAGAAAGCAGACAAAACAGATCTGGCAAGAAAACAGCGAACGGAAAAAGAGAGGCGAATAAAACGGAAAATTTTTGTGAAGTGGGGGAGAGGAAAACGAGAGGCAAATGGCAAATACTGTAAATTGCAAGGAGATGAGATTTGTGATTAGGAACCTGGTGATGTTTAAGATCCTCCCCGGCAACGGCGCTAGAAATTCCCTTGATGATGTTTGCTAAGACTACATCGGTGTTTCCCCCAAGAGGAGAGGATGATGTAGCACAACAACTGTAGGTATTTCCCTCAGTAATGAAACCAAGGTATCGAACCAGTAGGAGAATCAAGCAACAAAACGTAAACAACCCCTGCACACAAATAAGAGCCACTCGCAACCCGACGTGTTAAAGGGGTTGTCAATCCCTTTCGGGCAACGACGCCAAAAGGCACATGACGAGAGAAAATTGCAATAGATTGAAATGATAGAACGCAAATAAAATAAAGTGCAGCAAGATATTTTTGTAATTTTGGGTTTAATAGATCTGAATAAAAATGTAAAGGAAAAATGGTTCGCAAGGCAAATATATGAAGAAGAAGACCCGGGGGCCGTAGGTTTCACTACTGGCTTCTCTCGAGAAAAATAGCAAACAGTGGGTAAACAAATTACTGTTAGGCAATTGATAGAACTTCAAATAATTATGACGATATCCAGGCAATGATCATTACATAGGCATCACGTCCAAGATTAGTAGACTGACTCCTGCCTTGCATTTACTACTATTACTCCACACATCGACCGCTATCCAGCATGCATCTAGTGTATTAAGTTCATGGAAAAATAGAGTAATGCAATAAGAACGATAACATGATGTAGACAAGACCCGTTTATCTAAATGGCGGTAGATATAGATCTCGTCTTTTTATCCTTAGTAGCAACCTTACATACGTGACGGTTCCCCTTCTGTCACTGGGATCAAGCACCGTAAGATCGATCCCACTACCAGGCACCTTTTCCCATTGCAAGATAAATAGATCAAGTTGGCCAAACAAAACCCAAATATCGGAGAAGAAATACGAGGCTATAAGAGATCATGCATATAAGATATCAAAGAAACTCAAATAACTTTCATGGATATAAAAAGATATGACTGATCATAAACTCAAAGTTCATCAGATACCAACAAACACACCGCAAAAGAGTTACATACTATGGATCTCCAAGAGACCATTGTATTGAGAATCAGCGAGAGAGAAAGCCATCTAGCTACTAACTACGGACCCGAAGGTCTACAAAGAACTACTCACGCATCACCAATGGAGGTGGTGAACCCCATCCGAGATGGTGTCTAGATTGGATCTGGTGGTTCTGGACTCTGCGGCGGCTGGATGAATATTTCGTCGACTCCCCTAGGGTTTTTGGAATATTTGGGTATTTATAGAGCAAAGAGGCGGTCCGGGGGGCACCCGAGGTGGGCACAACCCACCAGGGCGCGCCTGGTCCTCCTCGCGCACCCTGGTGGGTTGTGCCCCCCTCGGGGCACCCCTCAGGTGCAACCAGGGCCCATTGCCTTTCTTCTGGCCCATAAAAAATGATCGTGGATTTTCGTGCCATTTGGACTTTGTTCGATATTGATTTCCTGTGATGTAAAAAACATGGAAAAAATAGCAACTGACACTTGGCACTATGTCAATAGGTTAGTACCAAAAAATGATAAAATGATTATAAAACATCGAAGATTGATAATAAAGCAACATGGAACAATCAAAAATTATAGATACGTTGGAGACGTATCAATACATAAACAAAACACTGTGTCCCTAGTAATCCTCTACTAGACTAGCTCGTTAATCAAAGATGGTTAAGTTTCCTAACCATAGACATGTGTTGTCATTTGATGAACAGGATCACATCATTAGGAGAATGATGTGATGGACATGACCCATCCATTAGCTTAGTATATTGATCGTTCAGTTTTATTGTGTAGCGACCCGACCTCAGACGGTCAAGTCTCTGTGCTTAAGTGTCATCCCTGGATCGGTATGCTGACGCACACAGTACTCGAGGATTTATAACAGAGGTAAATCACATGTATAAAGTAACGTAAATACTATTGCCTCAATCCAAATGGCGGAAGTAACAACAAGTTTGTGGATTCCCATCAACACCAACGGCAAAGTTGAGTGTAGAAATCGTAACCCAAACGTATCACTTACTCGTCGTAAGATTCCTGCAACATGAGACGTTGCAGCCATGTAGGTCAGTACATTGAATGTAGTGCTAAATTCCCACCGTAGGATAATAATGAATAATAGCTATCACTACATGCATATATGGCTGGTGGAGGCTCTAAGTTTAATTTTTGCATAAAGCTATTTTTTTCCTACAACAAAGGAATATATTTTATTTAACTACAAAATTTGTTGAAAATTATTGAGAAGGTAACCCCAACCCAATCCCAAATTAACAGTAATGACCCAACAAATTAATTAAATAGAGTGATGAGATCAACATAATAATTCAAGCACCAGATACTCAAGATGTCCATAAACGGGGACACGGCTAATCATGATTAGTTTGTACACTCTGCAGAGGTTTGCGCACTTTGCCCCACAAGACTCGATGTCCTCCATTGGATTTCTCGCACTACAAGTTGTTTGAGAAACGGATGACCGAGATGCAGTCTTTCAGAAGCGTTAGCTCGTTACGACGGGTAGACAGTACCACCTACATCCCCTACATCTGCTAGTCTACCACTGTAAGAGGTCACACAACATACTCAACTATGCGAGAGCCCATAATGGCTTGTGGCTGAACAAGGAAGTTTCCAGCATGAATAACATAATGATCCCTTTGAGCCTGGGTGGCAAACCATAGGATGATCACACGGATACCCCGAGATCTCCTAGGACAACACTGGATTCCCTAGGTGTCCTGGCAATCCACTGGTATCCCCAGGGTGCCCTAACCAATTCACCCAGATGTGTATTAAAGTAGCCACCTTTAGTTAACCATTAATAATAACTCTCACATCAGTCATGAATTCTCTCAGACCAAACCACGTCTACAAGCATAGCATAGCAGTATAAGCATAACGTAGTAACTCCCAGGATTTGAATAAAGGAAAATAGGTTCTACCTCATCAACTACTTCCCAAAACCCACATGTTATCAAGCCTACTCATGCAATGTTTGAGGGTTGAAACCAATGCATAAAAACAGGGTAATAAAGGGATATGATCAAAGTGTGAACTTGCCTTTTACTATTGTTGAAGATGATTCGCACTCATAACTCCTGGTAGTTCTACTCGTCACACTCCGGTCAATCTATCGTCAGCAAGCAATAGTAACCACACATAAGAAATCATGCAAAAGAATCGAAGAAAACATCTCAGAAAACTTCGAAAACAAGCAATTAACTCTTGCAACATAAAACAATTTCTAACAGTACCAAAATTAAGTCAAGAGCTTCGATTTACAAAAAGAATCAACTCAAATGGAGCTACGAAACTCAAGTTACGATCAAAAGAAGTTTGAATTCAAATCTATTTGAAATCAAATATTAAACTTTCAAAAATATTTTAAAGTTAGTTATCTGGACAGAGGGGATCATAACGAAGGAGTGGGCGTTGGTCTCGTTGAATTTGGATAAGAGGGCAAAAAGTTATGCTAGTTTGAAATAGAGGGACTAATCCATAAAAACTTTAATCGCGGGTAGGTCCCTGACGAAAAATAATAGAAAAAGGAAAGACTAAAAAGCGAACGTTCATTTATCTGATCTAAACAGGGGACGCTCGCTGCATAATAAAACCTAAAAAACAGATCTAGGGTTTAAAAAAATTGTTCTAGGGTTTAAAAACGAAAGAAATACCGACGGCTTCGTATGCGTTTTTTATTATCACGACGGCGAGATTTAACGGCATGGCGGCTTCATCTGCGGATGGCGGCTCCAGCAGCGGGCTGCGCGGGCGGATTTGAACAGCGTCTTGGCTGGGCGTGAGCACTGGCAGCCCAAGGCGAGAAGCCAGACGGCCAGTGGAATCTGTGGTGGAGATGCAACACCAATGATCTGGCAGCAATGGAAGATTCTGCGGGAGAGAGGGGTCGGCCGAGGAATTTATAGGAGGAGGCGACGGTGGCGTGGAGGAGGAAAGGGAGGCGGTGGGAGGCGGGTCGAGCACGGCGGCAACAAGCGTCTGGAGCCGGAGACCCACTGCCCAGTCGGGGACGGCCAGCGGTTGGGCAGTGAGCTTCGGCCCGATTCAGTGACCGAGAATAAAAAATAACAAAAAATAAATAAAAATAGAAACCACATAAAAAGAATTATAATATAGGCATATTATATATCAAAATTTTCAGAAAAAGATTTTCTACAACATGAACTATTTTCCAAGGTCAAATAAATTACACAGAAATTTAAATAAAGCAGAGTGTGCTACTGGTCTATTTAAAAACCAAATAAAATATGTTTAAAATACCAAAATGATTTCAAAACCATTTTCCTCCAATTTTCTAATGTAGGGAATCATTTTACCCTAATTTGCATATATTTTATTTTTGGAGAAAAATAATTTGAATAAAAATCAAATAACTCCAAATTGAAAATGATTTCAAAGGGATTTTTTATATGATTCTTTTAAACTTCCAACTCATATTTCATTATGTTTTGAAGAAGTCATTTTATCTTCTCTCATGAAAATCATTGAGTTGCATAAAGTTCTTCTGAATTTGAGAAATTTCCAAATGATATTCTAATCTTTTCAAAAACCCTTTTTCATTTAATTAAATGGAAGAAGTCATATCATCTTCACTCTAGGGTTTTGTGATGAAATGAATTTGAATTCATGGAGATCATAAATGCAAATATGAAAGTTTGGGAAAGTCCTTTTATTCCCTCTCATTTAACTTTCAAAAAGTTTCAGTTTCTCTCAATTTCACACAAGCAACCATACCACAACCAAACAATCAATCAAAACTATTTATTTAATATAACATTCCAAAATTTAGAATTTTGGGAAGTTACAAACCTACCACCCTTAAAATGAATCTCCTCCTCGAGATTCGGAGAGGCTAGAAAGAAATAGGTTAGGCTCAGGGGTCTCCTCAAAATCCATCGATCGTCACTGGGGGTCTGGGGTGCTACCACCCTTAGAAACTTGGTTACGGTTCCATCAAAACTCATATACTCCATCCTTATTCTTGACAGTGTCGGTCTTCTGAGATTCTCGGGAAAAATTCCTACTCTGTGGCTCTTCCGGTAGTGGCATAACCTTTTCCTTGATTCTTGTGTCCTTTCATCTTGGTATGGTTCTTCTGTGACTGGGTCTTCTTAGCTGACAGGTCTGGCGCCAATCACTAAACAACTATCGATATCTCATGGTGGTCAGCCATTTAAGGTTTCTCCTGCAGAAAATGGGTCTGGGTTGAACCTCACCGTATATCCTTTGGTTGGTAACCGCTGCCTTGTACAAGGGAAAAATTGTCATGCCATTCTAAGGTTCAAACAAGGTTTTGATCTCCGTCTCTCTACTATGGGTAAGTCACTCAGATTTACCATCCCGTATAGCAAGGTGAATAATAAGAGTAAGTCGGTATGGTGATCAATCCATCCCGCACCCAAATCATTACCTTGTATATGGTTTAGCGAATCTCGCATTCTAATACTCGGTCATCCTTCCGAGCATTGTAGAATTTTCTCTTGTCGACGAACCAAGTTCGGATAAATCCATTCATTATGCAAGCCAAACAAACATCTATCGTTCCTTCACAACTCTCATGTTTTGCGTAAACTCCTATAAGATCGTCTGTTGATAAAGTCATAACTTCTTCCAGGGTTTTTCCGTCAGCAAGAGTGTGCTTGCTTCTTGGCAGATCCTGGGGCATGTGGGTTATGGCCCATCTCGTCACTTGTAAACCTTGAACTCATCATCAGGGCAACTGATCATTATTCCAACATCCAGCTTCCTATCATTCTAAAATCCATCCAATTGTATTGTCTCCCTTCCTGCTATTGGTACCAAACTAAGACGTGATTACTCAGACTCATCATGGAGTTAAAATTGCTCCATATTACCAACATTATACCTCCTCTATATCCAATAGTACTTCATCCCTTCATATTCTTGGGATACCCCACATATTGAGACAAAACTCATACTTATTTTGTCCGAAATCCACTCCATGGCATATCATTATCTTTTCTAGGGGTCAAGTGTGCTCACAGGGTACTACCACCCTTAAAATGCACAAATCCTTCCATTGACCATATTTCTCATATCCTCGAAAATGGTCAAAATCCTTCTTCATTTAGTAACAACTCATAAAATCCAAATCAGTACCAACGATGCTAACTTTATTGATTCTCAAATTATTACAATCTCCTGCATTTCCATTACATGCCTCAACTCAACACCTCAATACAAAAGAGTTGTTCCCACTACTTCTACTAAATTTCTCACGGACTCAACTATTTAACACTAATATCTTCGTTGGGACAATCTCTGGCAAGGTGCCCTGCTTCATTACAACGAAAACATTTTACTTCTGACAAGTCTCGTGGTTTCCTTGTGATTTCAAAGCCTCCTTGGGTCCTCGGCTTCCTTTTTGGGCAATCATTGAAGTAGTGCCTCGACTCCTTGCACACAACAGGTGATATGACTCAGGTCCTTCCTGGAATTCAATCTATTTCTCTTCCTGGACTTTTCTGTTCCAATCAGGGCTTCTATTTCCTGTGGGTCATACTCTACTTCCTCTGTAGGGAATTCTACTAGGTCCCCATTCAGACAATTCTAGGAGATGTGTTCTTCTTCTCCACATGAATAGCATGACTTGGTGCAGGGTTTAATTGGATCTTCCTCGGGTGTGTCCTCCACCTCTTCCTTCATCACAGGTTCTTCTAAAAATTCCATGAGGGATCCTTTCATTGCTTCTTTCTTTTGCTGGATGGTTCTTTGTACAATGGGGTAAACGTGACACTGAGCAGGGTAGTGGGTAGTCCCTTCACACAAGAAACAAGTAATCTACATGGAGGGGCATTCCTCAGCTGGGTGTCTTTCTTCACAATGAGGGCATTCATCCTTGTGTTCTTTATGGTTGTGTCCTATTTCTCCACAGAGCTTGCATGCACATGGTTTCTTCATATTATTTCCATAAGGCTTCAAGTTCTGGGGTACAAGCCGAGACTTTAGCAGAGTCAACTTAAATTCTCCCCAAGTGGTTACTCTTTGCCATCCATTGAAGGTTTGGTACATCCTCCACCAATTAGCAGCACCTCTTTCAAAACACTGAAGAGCATGCTGGGGCATATCCTTTCCGGCTATAGTGTTATTCTTCATATGATCTTCCATGTTCTGAATCCATCGGTCCGTCTTTAATTGAGTCATCGGTCCCGTAAAATAAGAGTTTATCTCCATTCATCCTCTATTGGCTTCACGAGTTTTGGGGGAGATGAGAGAGATAGATAGGGATACACACAATACAAACAATAGTTTTGAAAAAGACAGATTTTATTTTGTGGTCATCGGAAAACATCAAACAAATGACAGCTCACAATCGTCGCATCTAACGTAGGTATATAATAGGGGTTTGGTCTTCTAAAGGTCAATAAGTCTTCAAAGTCGTCAAACTCTTCAAGTCTTGATCATGTCTCTGACGGGCTTCTTCCCATCATTCTTGACCTTCTTAAGTTATTTTGCCAGTTCATCTCTGTTGACGCGAAGTCTCTCGTGACGTCCTTTAATATTCTGGAGCTGCGTTACAAACTTCTAGGTTTCAACATCCTTGGCATGAACCATGGTCCTACTGTCCTTCAGTTCCTGACGAATCTCCAGTATCTCAAGGTTTTGCTCCTCCAGTTTGGCTACTTTCAGTTTATGGGTCCTGAGTTCTTCGTGAAATGATTCCTTGTGAAATACAGCTTCCTGCAGATCCATCTAAAAATTCTTGATGTAATACTCCAGATCCTAGCGATACACTAGCTAAGGTTAAACCTTCATATTTTGCTGATAGGTGCTCCATTAGCCTTCTACCATCCAATCCTTCCGAAGAAATGCATGCTTAACTCAGCTCAGTGACAATAGCATGAGCGGGCGATAACATCATGGATAGCCGTGCTTATGCCCATGTCTTTTCCATCAGCTATCATTCCATAGTTGATATCTCTTGCCTTAGGTTTTTTCTTGACAAAAACTTTGAGTTTTAACGCTCCATGTTCCGGTCTTTCTCCTACACACCTTGATCTCGGGTATTAACGACTTCAATAGTCGACCCGGTTCCATAAGGGTAGCCTTCCTAGGTCATACCAATCTGGAAATTCTTCAAAGCCTTCAAATTCACATAGTCTTGGAGTCTTCAACCGTTGTAGTTTCCATTATTATAATGCTCGGTAAAATCCTCTTCATTCTCAAGTGGTCTTAGTTGTCCTATATCTTGTACTTACAGAGTGGTCTCATCTCAAATCCTCGCATGGTCCAAAGGGGAAAAGGGGGTATAGTCTAACTAAAAGGGAATATTTGATAAATCTTAGAAAAGAAGATAGGTAAGAGATCTTTTTGAAAATAGAGTTTTAGAGAAAATATTTCCTATGGGCTTGCCAGTTTCTAGGGGTCACGTCCTACAGTCAACATGTGCTCTGATACCATCTTGTAGCTACCCGACCTCAGACAGTCAAGTCTCTGTGAATTTGAAGGCTTTGAAGAATTTCCTGGATAGGTATGCTGACACACACAGTACGCGAGGATTTATAACAGAGGTAAATCACATGTATAAAGTAACGTAAATACTATTACCTCAATCCAAATAGCGGAAGTAACAACAAGGTTGTGGATTCCCATCAACACCAACGGCAAAGTTGAGTGTAGAAATCATAACCCTAACGTATCACTTACTCGTTGTAAGATTCCTGCAACATGAGACGTTGCAGCCATGTAGGTCAGTACATTGAATGTAGTGGCAAATTCACACCCTAGGATAATGATGAATAATAGCTATCACTACATGCATATATGGCTGGTGGAGGCTCTAAGTTTAATTTTTGCATAAAGCTAATTTTCCCCTACAACAAAGGAATATATTTTATTTAACTACAAAATTTGTTGAAAATTATTGAGAAGGTAACCCCAACTCAATCCCAAATTAACAGTAATGACCCAACAAATTAATTAAATAGAGTAATGAGATCAACATAATAATTCAAGCACCAGATACTCAAGATGTCCATAACCGGGGACACGGCTAATCATGATTAGTTTGTACACTCTGCAGAGGTTTGCGCACTTTTCCCCACGAGACTCGATCTCCTCCGTTGGATTTCTTGCACTACAAGCGCAGCGGCAAGAGGCCGAGCGCAACCTGTGCGCCAAACGAGGCGCACGGCTGCGGCAGCAAGGGAAGCAGCGGCCACCACCTCTGCCATGGCCAAGCGGCCCAGGTATCCATCTCCGTCTCCACCCCCTAGCCTGGACTCTATTCCAGAGGCTGACTTTGCCCTCTCCTCTTTTATCCTGAGCAGGGCGAAGAACCCAGAAGCAAAAGACAAGTAAGTGCCTCACTGCTGTCTTCATCTCCTGAGTCTCTATTTTGTTCATCTTATCTGATTTGTTCTTGTTTTGGCTTGTCACTGCAGAGACATGGAAACGCTGGCGCAGAGGATGGCGAAGAGGGACAAGACCTCGATAGGCAACGAACCCCCGGCAGGCACTTCCAGCGCGCCGGAGACAATCACGAACAGCCCGGACCCCAGCCCACGTCGCAGCCCCCGGCTCAGCCCCCAGCATGAGCCCGTTACTCACTTTCCACTTGCGAGTGTCGAGGTATGCATCTTTACCGCTTACGTCGCCGGGTTTGCAAGAGAAGAACGGCAACCGGAGGAGCCATTAAGGGCCACCCCCAACACGCCTCCTCCTTCAACCAAACCACCCAGGGAGGGGTCCCTGGCAAGGACCTCCACCATCGAGTTCACGCCGCCAAGGGAGAGATCCCCGGCAAGGGCTTCCACCGACGAGCCCACGCGTGCGGAGGAGGAGCCGGCAAGCACAGGCGTCGGTAGCTCCATTCCTGCAATGAGTGTTTTCGGGGAGGGAACCACCCCTCCACAACTCGTCACATGTAAGCCACCCGCTTCCCGGCCTTTGTCACTTCTTTAGTGCGGTTTTTCTTTCCGTTTCTTCTTTTTGTTGCTTTGAGCTTCAATCTTAGCTTCATCTTGTTTTTCCTTCTTGGCCTCCAGATCCCTCCTTGGTGGATCAGATGGATGTCAACACCACCATCGAGGAGACCGCCAAGGATGCTACTGCCAAGGCCGCCAAGGTCGCTGCCGACAAGGCCGCCAAGGGGTCTGTCGGGGAGGTCGGCAAAGAGTCCGGCGACATTACTGACGGCATCCCTGCCGCCGCAGCGCCTTGCTCTACATCGGTCCCAGAGTCCTCAGCTGCCGGGAGACAGTGGTCGACGACCAACCATCCACTTTCGGGGCCCCCACCTCAAGTAGATACCTGAAGATCGGCGACGATCTGTTTGTCAGTATCTCGAGGACGGCAAGCACCGGAGCACCAGCCGAGGGGGAGTTTTTGACGAAGAGGTCATTGCCGCCGCTGGGCTCACAGTTGTTGATGAGCTGAGTGCCAGCAGCAGTGGCTCCGAAGAGGACCAGCTCCTTCAAGGCATGAGCAGCAACTTCCATAAGCTCCAGGCACTTCACCATGCCCGCAAGGAGAAGCTGAACGCCAGGACGGCAGTCGTTGACGCGGCAGAGGTGGACTTCCAGAAGCGCGTCGAGCAGATGCAGATCTGGTTTGCCGATGCCCGATAGGAGCTGAAGACCAGCCAGGAGCAGCTGTGCGAGCACTTGAACAAGCTCCTCCTGAAGTAGTCTGACGTTGAGAAGGCCCAGGAGGAGACCGCTGCACAGGCCGCCAAGGACGATGCCCAACTAAGGGAGCGCCACGTCTTGCTGGACGCCCAAGAAGACGACCTTGCCGCTCGTGAGGAGGCGCTTGTCGCCAAGCTCCACGGCAAGGATGAAGAAATTGAGAAGCTTGTCGCGCAGCGGATCGAGGAGCTAGAGCAGAAGCATAAGGACGCACTCGACGCTGTAGTCCTGGATCATGCCCGGAATCTGAAGAAGGCCGTCGATGCCACCGAAGCCACAGAGGACGCCAAGAATGAGCTGGCTGGCAATGTGGAGAAACTGGAGGCAGAGCTGGAGAAGCACAGCAAGGAGGTCTCGATGCTCAAGAGTGACAGAGACAAAACTGCTTACACCTTGGCGGATTTGCAAGTCACCATATCCAAGAAGACCAAGGAGATCTCTGCTGCCAATGACTCCGTGGCTGATCTAAAACTGAAGCTGACCACACTGGAGGAGACCCTTGAGGGCAGCAGGGCTCGTGAGAAGACCCTAGCCAAGGACCTCCAGGATGAGAAGCTACTGCTCGAGAGTGATGCCGCCAACTACAATGACTACGTGAAAGGCACGGGGATCTGGAACGAGTGCCTCATCGATGTTGCGGAGAGGCTCACCACGCAGCTGTCCACCATGGGCATGCCGAGCTTCAGGTTCTCTCACGATGAGAGGATAACTGAGAGCACCAGGGTGACCATGTTCTTCGAGGCCGTCCTCGATGCCCTGAAGCTACTCCACAACAGCCGAGCGACCAAATTGGCGAAGGAACCCCGCACGTTCTGCAGGGGCATCCTCCTCAAGGTGCTCACCAAGGTGGCATACAAGAACTCTAGCCTCAACCTCACCAACGTGCTGGACAGCTTGCCGGAGGATGCAGATCGCAAGGCGCTTGAAGAGCTCGTCGCGCCCATCGTCGACCTGGTCGAAAAGTCAAGAGGATGGAAGGCGGGCGTCGGGACTAGGCGCTCTGCTTCTTCTTGCTGCCATGAATCCGTACCCAAAACAATCCCTCTTAAGTTAGAACTGTGGCAACTATTAATGTAATATAACTTGCTATGTTTTGGATGGAATGCATGCTATCTTCCTTGTTTGATCCCTCTTTGTATGATACACACCCTACGTGTTATTGGAAAAAGCTTGTTGGTGCGCGCACCCTTGCCGCGAGTGCTTTGAGGACGAATCCTTAGTGGCCTATTAGGGGTGCCGCTGCCGGCAAGGCACCTTGCCGCTCTCAGCGCAGCCACCTGAGATGTTGAGGACTCGAAACAGAGCAGGGGCGCAACCAATCCCGACAAAGTTCCTTCGCGTGCAGGTTTTCCATACAAGAACCGAGACCATTCGACGAAAATAACCTTATATTTAAAAGAAATTCACTCGAGGTTTCGTGACTTAGCTTTTTGCTGTTGTGTTCTTTTCCGCAAGACGCCACTTTTGAACGTTGCATGTTGGTTCCCACACTCCCTATCCCCCTCCCCGCGGGCAAACTTGTATGCGAGGGAACCTTTTGTCCTTTGAGAAAAAGAAAGAAGAGAAAATAGGAACATGGAACCTTGGCAGTTCATTAGTGCTTGCCGGAAGCAAACGCAGTACGATATTCTGGACAAGCATGCATATATATATAAACATGGAAATCCACAAGAAATGTACATACTGAAGCTTATTGAACTATGCACATGGTCTATGCCTGGCTTTGTACATAGGGTTATATGCCTTGCCGGCAAGGCTAGTACAAAAAGGGGGTTGCCGCGGTTCCCAAGAATCATACCACCTGGTAAAACTTGCGAAGATGTTCAATATTCCAGGAGTTGCTCACTAGAATGCCATCTTCAGTCTCCAGGTGGACTGCACCGGGCCTGGTGACTCGTATTACCAGATAAGGGCCATCCCACTTTGGCGTCAACTTGTTGGAGTTCTTGGCCGACTAAACGCGCCAAATAACAAGGTCGCCTTCCTCAAGGCTTCAGGCGTGAACCTTGCGGCTATGGTAGCGGCGCAAGGTTTGCTGGTAGCGGGCAGCTCTCACAACAGCCTGAAGACGATCCTCCTCAAGGAGCGTGACATCATCTTGCCGGAATTACTCTTGCTCAAGATCGTCATAAGCAAGCACTCGAGCTGATCCATATATGAGTTCTGTGGGGAGAACTGCTTCTGCCCCGTATACGAGGGAGAAGGGCGTCTGGCCAGTGGCTCGATTCGGTGTCGTCCTGATTGACCAAAGAACCGCCGGCAACTCATCAATCTAGCGTCTTCCGCACTTGTGCAGCCTGTCAAAAGTTCTTGTTTGAGGCCCCGCAGCACTTCAGCATTTGCCCTTTCCACATGGTCGTTGCTTCGCGGATGTGCAACAGAAGCAAAACAGATTTTGCTGCCGAGGTCCTGGACGTACTGCATGAAGGTGTGGCTCATGAACTGCGTGCTGTTGTTGGTGATGACTCTGTTTGGCACACCAAAACGGAAAACTACTCCCTTGAAGAACTTGACAGTTGATTGTGTTGTCACCTTTCTCACTGCTTCCACTTCTGGCCATTTTGTGAACTTGTCGATTGCGATGTACAAGTACTCAAAGCCCCCGACAGCACAGGGAAAGGGGCCCAGTATGTCGAGCCCCTAGACCGAAAATGGCCAGGAAAGAGGGATCATCTAAAGAGCTTGAGCTGGCTGATGGAGCTTCTTTGAATGGAACCGGCACACTTCACACTTGGTTACTAGTGTAGTTGCATCCTGGAGAGCAGTGGGCCAAAAGAAACCTTGCCGGAATGCCTTGCCGGCAGGAGCTCTTGATCCTATGTGAGAGCCACATATGCCTCCATGTATCTCTGCCAATAGCTCTAGTCCGTCCTCCCGGGGAATGCACTTCAATTTCACGTCGTTCGGTCTTTTCCTGTATAGGACATCGTCCACGAACTGATACATGCTAGACCGACGGGCTACTTTCTCTACTTCTTCCTGTTCCTCAGGGGAGTTCCCTTGTTTGGAGGAACCGAATGGTGTGTTGTGCCCATGCCGGAGCCTGAGGTTCGATGGCAAGGACTAGAGGTATGTCTTCTGCCATGGGAGCAGTTCTCTCCACGGTAAGGGCTTGGGGCCCTGCTGGAGCCTGTCGCTCCCAGCTTGGCGTCCCCGGCAACTCCCTTGCCAGCAGCTCCTGGGAGCTCTGCGGGAAAGTACTTGTTGGGGCATGATTTCCTTCGCTTATTCTGCCCTGCCGATGGTTCAACGGATAGCTTTGTTAATTGGAGCACAACGGTCCCTGGTTCCACAGGTAACTTGAGGGCTGCACATTTTTACAGGTCGTCAGCAATGCTGTTTTCCGCTCGAGGAACATGCTCTGCTTGTAGACCGTCGAAACGCTCTTCCAACTTCCTCACTTCATCTACATAAGCTTCCATCAACGGGCTCTGATAATCCTTGTTTACTTGCTTCACTACAAGTTGCGAATCTCCACGGACGATCAACTTTCTGATCCCAAGGTGTGCCACGATCCTGAGACCGGCAAGCAGTCCCTCATACTTTGCAGTGTTGTTTGTTGATCTCTCCCGGGGAAAGTGCATTTGCACCACGTACTTGAGGTGCTCTCCAGTGGGCATGACAAGAAACACACCAGCACCGGCGCCTTGCAGCGAAAAAGCCCCGTCAAAGTACATAATCCAGTCGCGGCTCGTTTCCTTGCCGGGGAGAGTGGTCTCTTGAATTTCTTCATCAGGCGTTGAGGTCCATTCTGCAATGAACTCTGCCAAGGCTCTGCTCTGGATTGTCGAAGTGCTTTCAAACCTGAGACCAAAGCTTGACAATTCCAACGCCCACTCCACAATCCTTCCGGTTGCATCTGGGTTGTGCAAGATCCGTTGCAATGGGAAACGAGTGATGATGGTGATCTCATGTGCTTGAAAATAATGACGTAGCTTCCTCGAGGCCGTAAGGAGACCGAAGACCAACTTCTGCACACTAGAGTATCTTGACCTAGCCCCCTGCAAGAGGGAGCTGACAAAATAGACCACAGATCCTTCCTTGCCGGCACGAGACTCTGCCCTACCGGGACCAGACTCTGTCGGGGTCCTGCCTTGCCGGTACCAGACCCTGCCGGCGAGAGCTCTGGCTCGCCATCCGACGGTCTCGCTACTGCTACTGCCTCTTCATCAACTTCCCTCTTCGCCACTAGCGTAGCACTGACCACTTGATTCTTCGCCGCTAGATATAGCAAAGCAACGGCTCTTGGCGGTTTAAGGCGCGACTAGTATTGGCATAGAGGAGAGGTACCTCTTTAAATCTTGCGGTGCCGCCTCGGCCTCGAGTCCATTCCATTGGTCCTGCCTTTTCAAATCTTGAAAAAGGGAGGGCGCTTCCAAGAGATTTGGAGATGAACCTACTCAAAGCAAAGAACATAGCCAAGCCGACACACATCTTTGACTCGTCTTGGTGCTTCAATCTGCTCAATCACCTTGATCTTGTCGGCGTTTGCTTCGATCCCACACTGAGGCACAAAGAACCCGAGAAGTTTGCCGGATGGGACACTGAAAACACACACTTCTCGGGGTTGACCTTGAGGTTGATCTTGTGAAATTTGCAAATGTTTCTTCCAAATCTTGCACGAGTGTTGCCTTGTCCTTGGTTTTGAGCACTATGTCATCCATATATGCTTCCATATTTCTATGTAGCTGGGGCTCAAAACCAATCTGAACTGCTCTTGCAAACGTCGAACCAGCGCTTTTCAACCCGAAAGGCATTCATATAAAACAATACGTACCACATGGGGTGATAAATGCGGTCTTCTCTTCATCCTCCTTCGCCATGAAGATTTCGTGGCATCCTGAGTAGGCGTCAAGGAACGACAACAAGTCGCACCCAGCAGTAGAGTCCATGATCTGGTCAATGTGCGGCAAAGGGAAAGGATCCTTCGGACAGGCTTTATTGATATCTGTATAATCAATGCATAGCTTCCATTTCCCGTTTGCCTTGCGCACCACCACCGGATTGGCCAAACCCGCTGCTTCCAACTTTCTAATCTCTTTGATGATAAACTCTTGCTGCTCCAAAGCTTGCTTCCTGACTTTCTGCTTGATGGGCCATGCATGAGGACAGACAGCAAGGTGGTGCTCAATCACCTCCCTTGGAACGTCGGGGATGTCAGATGCTTGCCATGCAAACACATCGATATTCGCCCGCAGGAAGGCGACGAGCACACTTTCTTATTTGCTATTGAGGGTGGAGCTTTCTCCGCCCGTTCCGTCCTCCTTGATGGGCACCTTCTTGGTCTCTGGTGGTGCTGCCTTGGATTTCTTGCGCTTGCCGGTGGAGCTCTCTGGCACGTCCTCAATGGGAATGCAGCACCCCGAGGAGGCGCGTTTGCCGGAGTGGGTGCAAGAGGCCTTGCCGAGCCGGAGGTCTTGCCGGCCCGAGGTCTTGCTGGTGTTCTTCCCTCGGGAGCTAGCGATGGCGTGAGGCAGTGCCTTGGCGGCAGGTGCCACAACTGCTTGCCGGTAGAGCTGGTCGGCACAGATGAGCGCATCTTTCTTGTCGGAGCCAATAGTGACGATGCTCATCAGGCCGGGAATCTTCAATGTGTTATAGGCGTAGTGTGATGCTGCCATAAACTTGGCCAGCGCTGGACGGCCAAGGATACGGTTATACGGCAACGGGATCTTGGTGACATCAAAAATGATCTTCTCTGTCCTTTAGTTCAGCTCACCACCAAATGTGACTGGTAGTGTGATCTTGCCCTTGGGCTGGCTTCTCCCTAGATTGATCCCTTGAATGTGTTCGTCTCTTCAAGAACTCCATCAGGGATTTGCAACCTCTTGATCACCTAGGGCGAGATCAAGTTCAGACCAGCCAGAGCGTCCACTAGCATTTTCGTCACCTTGAGGTTGCGAATTCTTGGTGAAACCAACAACGGCAAGCACCCGACCGCAGTTGTGCGATCAGGGTGATGCTCGGCATAAAAAATGATAGGCATGTTGGACCATTTCAGTGGCTTCTGGGCATCGATCGATGGCTCCACCGCATTGATCTCGCGCGCCCACTGTTTAAGTTGGCGGTGAGAAGAATGCAACGAGGCGCCACCATCGATGCAGATGGCTTCTGTGGCTTTTCGAAACTCGTGCTCGCTGGACTCGTTGTCCTCTTCACGGTCATCATCTCCTTCTTTCTTGTCACGGCCCCGAGCAGGCCGCTCCTGTTGCTTTTCCTTGCCGCGGCGCCCCCTTCAGCCACCGTGCTTGTTGCCGGACCCATCAGCACCATCCTGGCCCTTCTCTTTTTCTGCCTTCCATACTCAGCTTTCTGCCTCTCCACAACCTGCTCGACTTGCCGGCAGTTCTGGAGGTCATGGCCCTTGGTGCGATGGATCTTGCAGTATTGCTTGTCGGAGCCCTCCGGCTTATCGGCAGCCGCCAAGGCCTGGCAGGTGGCACACCCGGCAACCTCTTTGCATGGGTTTTCAACCTTGGCCTTCTTGGCGGTGCCGGGGTTTCTGGATTCCTCGACGGCAAGCACGGTCTTGCCCTTGTGCTTCCTTTGCACCGTCGGACCTTCTTTGCTGGGGCGACGACATCTTCGTCCCCAGAGTCACTTCCCACACCGGCATCTTCGTCGGGGTACTTCCTTCCTTCTTTAGCTCGAGCACATCTGTCGGCCAGAACATAAAGCGCGACAACATCTATAACCTTGTTCATCGCCAGCTCTTCACGCATCTTGTGGTTGCGCATGTTCTGATGGAACGCAGATGATGACAGCGGCGGGATGAACATTCGAATGTTGTATGCGCGCAGGCTGAATCTCTCAGATGTATTTTGCATAGGCATTCGCCATCCTTCTAGGGGATGAGATGCAAATCGCTTACCTGGCCTGGAGCCGTGTGGCCTCCAGTAAAGGCGCCAACGAACTCATGGCACAGGTCCGACCAAGAGTAGATGGAATCTACTGGCAGGTGCATCAACCAAAACCTGACGTTGGGTTTGAGCACCAACGGGAAGTAGTTGGCAAGCACCTTACCGTCCCCGAGCCCCGGCAGCTTGCATCGTGATGGTGTAAACGCTCAGGAACTCGAACGGATGAGCTTTTCCGTCGTATTTCTTCGGGACCTCTGGTTTGAATGTGCGGGTAGTGGGCCACTGGAACTGCCGCAGCTCACGGCTAAAAGCTTGACAACCTACCTCGTAAGGCAAGTCACCAGAATCCCCCGGCGCAGGCCTGTACGCAGTGGGCCCTGCACACCTATTAGATTTATGGCATGCTTCCCGTTGCTGCTCGATGGTAGTTCAACCCTCTTAACTAAGATTTTCTTATTTATACCTGTTCTACTTTTTTTCTGTTCTGGCTCGGTTATTCCATCTAGCCGGCGCCCTCTTTACCCGCTCCTGAAGAACTTGATGTTGGTTGCGACGAGCTCGTGGGTCGGACGATGCCGTGGATCCATCGGCACGGGCATCGACCCGCCGAGCTGGTGACCATTGTTGGCGTGGTGGAGGGGAGTGCACCGTGGTTGCGGTGCCTCCGGCGCTTCCGCCGTCGGCACGGGCTGGCTCGATGGACCGATGCCGCGAAGGGCCTGCCTCCTGGTACCCATCTTTATTGGCATGGCCAAAAAGGCTCTAGATAGCAGCCCTCCACTCTTCGTGCTTCTCCGCAGCAGGAGGAAAGTCGAGTAGCATTTGCGCTCGTGCTAACGCTTCTGCTGGCATGGGTGGCAGGGACAAGCGCGAGGAACGGGAGGTGCTCAGACTTCTAACCATGTTAGAAGGAGCCCCCACACGGTTCCGCGGCCGTCCGCCGTTTCCACAAGCATCATGGCGTGGATGCCGGCCCTGCGCATCTCGAGAGTGATGTCGAGGGCTCTTCCCATGGGGACGCCCGTGGTCTCCAATGTCTTGGAGGTCGCGCGCCGGCGGGGGTGTCTTGGAGGTCGCCGTGCCGCCCACAGGCAGCACGGGTCTGTCCCTGGACCCTGCGGTGCACGACTCGTCGTCGCGAGCACGAACGATGCCGCTTGCCTAGCTTCGGTTGCCAGAATGTCGTGGGTGCTTGAGATCCATGCCTCCGCTGCCATCCGCGGCTACAACGTCGCCCGTCCGTGCTGGCACGGGCGGATCAGCTCCAGACGAACTGATCACTGTGATCGCCTTCTTCTTGGGAGCCATGGTTATCTAGGAAACGACGCGCTAACTGCTAGACCAGGTTTGGACAACCTCTAGCCCCCTACCTGACGTGCCAACGATGTTAGAGAAATGACACCTACGAGATCACGTGGATCCCTTTGAGGGTTTGGCACGGAAGAGGGGTGCGCAAAGAGCAGATCTAACGATCAACAAGATGGATTTTTACCCAGGTTCGGGCCGCTGAGGAGCGTAAAACCCTAGTCCTTCTTTAAGTGTATATTCTATGTTCTCGAAGCTTGACTAGTTGCTACGCATGCAAGCTGGACCGAAAGTCCAAATCCTCCTCCAAAGACGCCTTTGGGCCTCCTTTTATATGTCCAAAGGGGTTGCCATAGTGGCACACAGGAGGTGTAAAGTAGCTATAATTATCACTGACGTTCGCTGACAAACGCATTAAATGAGCTGGTTACGTGCCCCTAACTTTACCGCGGACGGAAATAGAGCCCGTCTCGTCTGTCGCCGCCTCTCCCCGTCTTGACACGCATCCAGGCTGATTAGGCATGCAATGCCAGGCTGGCTGGCTAGCCGCTACACTGGAGCGGTGGCAGGATCTTCACGAAGATCTGCATGCCACCACACAGGTGCTTGCCAGGCTGGCAGGTCGGCCGCTGTGCTGGAGCGTTGGCGGGGTGGCGGAGCCTTGCCGTGGCCTCACAAATGTCCCCGGCAATGATCTTGCCAAGGTTTCGCAAACGTCCCCGGCAAGGATTTCGCCACGAACTTGGTCATCTGGTGTTCACGAAGATCTTCATGCCAAGAGTCTTCACAAAGATCTGCATGCCACTATGCATGTGCCCCCGGGCCTTGGTCTTGACATTGTCGATGGTGTCAGAGCTTTCAACCTCAAGGGTGGTGTTGTTGTCAGTGCTTCGCAAGCCGTCCCGGCAAGGATCTTGCCGGGGCTCCAGCTTGTCTTCTACTCCCTGGTTACTGGCTTGGACGACGTCCTCGTTATCTTGTATTTTGTCCCCAGCTACCCCCGTCAAGCCCCGCTGCGGGTGGGGCTGCAACTGTCCGCGCACGATTAAGGGGTACCAAAGGGCCCAAACTTTAGTACACCGACGGGAATCATTTTTGTCATCCCTTTCATATTATAGTTCATCACGAAGCCTTTGTAGCTTGGTGGCAGTGACTGAAGAACTCTGTCAATAACACTCTCAATTAGAAGATCAATTCCCAGCTGAGTCAAGTGGTTATGATACCCAGACATTTTGAGTATGTGTTCACCGACAGAATTGTTCTCCTCCATCTTACAGCTATAGAACTTGTTGGAGACTTTATATCTCTCAACCCGGGCATTAGCTTGAAATATCAACTTCAGCTCTTGGAACATCTCATATGCTCCATGGCGTTCAAAACATCTTTGAAGTCCCGGTTCTAAGTCGTAAAGCATGGCACACTGAACTATTGAGTAGTAATCAGATCGAGCCTGTCAGACGTTCATAACATCTGCATCAGCTCATGCAGCAGCTCTGTCACCCAGCGATGCATCAAGGACATAATTCTTGTGTGCAACAATGAGGACAATCTCAAGTTACAGGCCCAGTCCGAGTAGTTGCTACCATCATCTTTCAACTTAGCTTTCTCTAGGAACACATTAAAATTCAAGGAAACGGTAGCACGGGCCATTGATCTACAACATAGATATGCAAAAACTATTAAGACTAAGCTCATGATAAATTTTAGTTCAAATAATCAAATTACCAATGAACTCCCACTTAAATCAACATCCCTCATGTTGTCTAAGTGATACACGATCCAAATCAACTAACCCATGTCCGATCATCACGTGAGATGGGGTAGTCTTCAATGGTGAATATCTCTATGTTGATCATATCTACTATATGACTCACGTTCGACCTTTTGGTCTCCGGTGTTCCGAGACCATGTCTATACATGCTAGGCTCATCAAGTTTAACCCAAGTATTCTGCATATGCAAAACTGGCCTACACCCGTTGTATGTGAACATAGTCTATCACACCCGATAATCACGAGGTGTTTCAAAACAAGGAACTTTAGCAACGGGGCATACTCAGGGAGAAGACTTTTATCTTGAAATTAAGTGAACGGGTCATCTTATAATGCTACCGTCGTTGTAAGCAAAATTATAAGAATAAAGGATAAACATCACAAGCAAAAAAAATATGTTAAAAGATATGGCCATCATCATCTTGTGCTTTTGATCTCCATCTCCAAAGCATCAAGATGATCTCCATCGTCACCGGTATGACAACTTGATCTCCATCGTTGCATATCGGGTCGTCTCGCCAACTATTGCTTCTACAACTATTGCTAATGCATAGCGATAAAGTAAAGCAATTACATGGCGCATAAGTGATTGACACGCAGGTCATACAATAATTAAAGACAATCCTAAGGCTCCTGCCAGTTGTCATACTCATAGACATGCAAGTCATGAACTTATTACAAAACATGATCATCTCATACATTAACATATATCACATCAAATCTTGACCACGTCACATCATAACATGCCATGCAAAAACAAGTTAGACATCCTCTACTTTGTTGTTGCAAGTTTTACGTGGCTGCTATGGGCAACTAGCAAGTGAAGGAAATATGCCCTAGATGCAATAATAAAGTTGTTATTCTATATTTCCTTATTCATGATAAATGTTCATTATTCGTGCTAGAATTGTATTCATCGGAAACCTAAATACATGTGTGAATACATAGACAAACACTGTGTCCCTAGTGAGCCTCTACTTGACTAGCTCCTTGATCAAAGATGGTTGAGGTTTCCTATCCATTGACATGAGTTGTCATTTGATAACGGGATCACATCATTAGGAGAATGATGTGATGGACAAGACCCATCCATTAGCCTAGCATTGTGATCGTTCAGTTTTATTGCTATTGCTTTCTTCATGTCAAATACATATTCCTTTGACTATGAGATTACGCAACTCCCGGATACTGAAGGAATGACTTGTGTGCTATCAAATGTCACAACATAACTGGGTGATTATAAAGATGCTCTAGAGGTATCTTCGAAGGTGTTTGTTGAGTTGGCAAAGATCGAGATTAGGATTTGTCACTCTGAGTATCGGAGAGGTATCTTTGGGCCCTCTCGGTAATACACATCATAAGCTTACAAGAAAACGACTAGGGAGTTAGTCACGAGGTGATGTACTACAGAAAAAGTAAAGAGACTTGCCGGTAACGAGATTGAACTAGTATGAAGATACCGACGATCGAATCTCGGGCAAGTAACATACCGATGGACAAAGGGAATTGCGTATGTTGTCATAACGGTTCGACCGATAAAGATCTTCATAGAATATGTAGGAAACAATATGGGCTTCCAGGTTCCGCTATTGTTTCTTGACCGAAGAGGTGTCTCGGTCATGTCTACATAGTTCTCGAACCCGTAGGATCCGCACGCTTAACATTCGATGACGGGTGACCGAATGTTGTTTGGATTCCCGGATGAGATCACGTACATGATGATGAGTCTCGAAATGGTCGAGAGGTAAAGGTTGATATATAGGACGATGTTATTCAGACACCGGAAGTGTTCAGGGGGTACCGGGTACATATCGGGTCACTGGAAGGGGTTCCGGGCATCCCTGGCAAAAGATATGGGCCTTATGGGCCACAAGGGGCTGGTGCGGCCCCCATATGGGCCGAACCAGGAGGAGAAGGAAAGAGGGGAATTGAAAGGAAAGGGGGGATTCGGCCTCCCCCTTCCTTCCCTCCTCCCTCCTCTTTCCTTCCCCTCCCAAATTATGGCAGGGCGCGCCATGGGGAGACCCCAAGTAGGATTTGGCCTACTTGGGCGCCTCCTGGCTACCTCCCCTCTCCCTCCCACCTATATATATGAGGGAGGGGGCGCCCTAGCACACACCGGACCAATTGTTAGCCGTGTGCAGTGCCCCCCTCCATCGTTTACACCCCTGGTCATATTTTCGTAGTGCTTAGGTGAAGCCCTGCGAGGATCACTTCACCATCATCGTCACCACGCCGTCGTGCTGATGGAACTCATCTACTAGCTTGACAACTTGCTGGATCAAGAAGGCGAGGGACCTCACCGAGCTGAATGTGTGCTGAACGCGGAGGTGCCGTGTGTTTGGTAGTTGATCGGTTGACGTGAGAAGAAGTTTGACAACATCAACCGCGTTGTGAAACGCTTCCGCTTATGGTCTACGAGGGTACATAGACACACTCTCCCTCTCGTTGCTATGCATCTCCATGGATAGATAATTGCGTGTGCGTTGAATTTTTTTGCTTTTCCATGCAACGATTCCCATCAGCAAGAACCATTCTTACCTACACAAAACCACAATGGTTATTATCAAGTTGCTATTTAACCTTCTGCAAGGACCACCGTAGTCAAATCCGATTCAACTAAAGTAGGAGAAACAAACACCCGCCAACCACCTTTAGGCAAAGCAAGTTGCATGTCAATCAGTGGAACCGGTCTCATGTGCATGGACATGTAAGGTTGGTCCAGGCCGCTTCATCTCACAATGCCGCCGAATCAAAATAAGACATTGGTGGGAAGCAATATGAACCTCATAGCCCACAACTCTTTTGTGTTCTACTCGTGCATATCATCTATGCATAGACCTGGCTCATGATGCCACTGTTGGGGAACGTTGCATGGAAAACAAAAAAAATTGTATGCACACGCAAGATCTATCCATGGAGATTCATAGCTACAAGAGGGGGAGAGCATCTACATACCCTTGTAGATCGCTAAGCGGAAGCGTTTATCAACGCGGTCGATGTAGTCATACACCTTCATGATCCGTCACGATCAAGTACCAAACGTACGACACCTCCGTGTTTAGCACACGTTCAGCTTGATGACGTCCTCGCCTTCTCGATCAAGCAAAAGAGGCGAAGTAGTAGATGAGTTCCCGCAGCACGACGGCGTGGTGAAGGTGGTGGTGAAACTATTCGAGGGCTTCGCCAAGCACAACAGACGTGGATGGAGGAGGAACTAGAACTAGAGGGAGAGCGGCACCTCACACGGCTTGGGATCGTGGTGTGTTGCCCCCTCCTCTTCGTACATATATATAGGTGGGGGGAGGGGAGGCAGCCCTAGGGCGCCCTCAAGGGGCCGGCGGCCAGCCTTGGGCTCCCGCCCCAGGCGCCTCCCCCTTTCCTTATTTAGGGGTGGAGGAGATGGCAGGTGCGTCTTGTGAGGCAGGTGGAGTGCGCCCAGCCCCTAGCGGGCTGGTGCACCTCCCTTCTTGGCCCATGAGGCCCACCAAGTATCAGTGGCCTCTCGAACCCTTTCAAGACTCGATAAAACTCCGATTCATTCCAAAATCTTTCCAAGACCAAATAGTATCGTCCTATTATATATATATATATATATATATATATATATATATATATATATATATATATATAGACACACACACACACACACACCTCCGGACCATTACGGAGCTCCGCGTCATGTCCGTGATCTCATCCAAGACTCCGAACAACATTCGGTTACCAACTCACATACCTCATATAATACTATATTGTCAATGAACGTTAACTGTGCGGACCCTACGGGTTCGAGAATGATGCAGACTTGACCGAGACGCTTCTCCTGTCAATAACCAATAGCAGGACCTAGATGCCCATATTGGTTCCCACATATTCTACGAGAATCTTTACCGGTTGAACATTTATGACAACATACGTAGTTCCCTTTGTCTGTCGGTATGTTACTTGCCTGAGATTCGATCGTCGGTATCTCCATACCTAGTTCAGACTTGTTACCAGCAAGTCTCTTTACTCGTTCCATTATACACCATCTCATAAGTAAGTCCTTAGTCACTTTGCTTGCAAGCTTCTTGTGATGTTGTATTGCCGGGAGGGCCCAGAGATACCTCTCCGTCACACAGAGTGACAAATCCCAATTTCGATCCATGCCAACTCAACAGACACCTTCGGAGATACGTGTAGAGCATCATTATGATCACCCAATTATGTTGTGACGTTTGATACCACACAAGGCATTCCTCCGGTATCCGGGAGTTGCATGATCTCATGGTCGAAGGAATATGTATTTGACATTAAGAAACAAGTAGCAATAAATTGAACGATCATATGCTATGCTAATGGATGGGTCTTGTCCATCACATCATTCTCCTAATGATGTGATCTCATTATCAAGTGACAACACATCTCTATGGTTAGGAAACCCTAACCATCTTTTGATCAAGGAGCTAGTCTAGTAGAGGATTACTAGGGACACGATATTTGTTCATGTATCCACACATGTATTTTAGTTTCCGGTCAATACAATTCTAGCATGAATAATAGACCTTTATCATGGTTAAGGAAATATAATAATAACCACTTTATTATTGCCTCTAGGGCATATTTCCAACACATGGGATATCACAATATCTCTTATTTGATTAATGCACCTATATACTTCAGTAAAGGGTGGAAGGCTTGACATTTTGCTTGGTGTTTTGTTCCACTCTTGCCACCACAGTTTCCGTCATACAGGTGTTATGTTCCTTGATGAGCGCTCCTAATATGTGTCGGGTTTTATGGGGACCCCCTGACCATTTGCTTAGGCTAAAACTCTTCCAGCCAGCCCCAACTTTGGTTTTAAAATATGCCAACATAATAATACTAAATTAATTAATGTAATGCATAGGGCGTCATGAACCCGAGGATTCTTAATTACACATGATCTGGGGCAAGGTCGATCTTTGGTACAAAATGGCGATGGTCGGGCCACATATGGGTGTGCCAGCCAGAAACTTAGTCGATCCAGTCGTGGACTGAGACGAGATATGTGCGGTGATACGTCCATTTTTGCATCAGGTTTTCCTACTATTATTTATGATGTTTTTATGCATAATAATGCTTTTTTGAGTAATTCTACTGCCTTTTCTCTCATAATATGCAAGGTACACACAAACAGGGAGAATTCCGGCAGCTGGAAATATGGATCTGGAAAAGCTACGTTAGGCTACCTATTCTGCACAACTCCAAACAAGCTGAAACTTTACGGAGAATTTTTATGGAATATATGAAGAATATTGGAGAAAATAAGTACCAGAGGGGGCCCACCAGGTGGGCACAACCCACCTGGGCGCACCAGGGAGCCCAGGCGCACCCTAGTGGGTTGTGCTCACCCAGGCCCACCTCTGGTGCCCTTCTTGTGGTATATAAGTGATTTTGACCTAGGAAAAATAAGGAGAGCACTTTCGGGATGGAGCACCGCCGTCTCGAGGCGAAACTTGGGCAGGGGCACTTTTGCCCTCTGGCGGAGCGATTCCGCCGGGGGAACTTCCCTCCCGGAGGGGGAAATCATCGTCATCATCATCACCAACTACTCTCCCGTCTTGGGGAGGGCAATCTCCATCAACATCTTCAACAACACCATCTCCTCTCAAACCCTAGTTCATCTCTTGTGTTCAATCTTTGTACCGGAACTATAGATTGGTGCTTGTGGGTTACTAGTATTGTTGATTACATCTTGTAGTTGATTACTATATGGTTTATTTGGTGGAAGATTATATGTTCAGATTCATTATGCTATTTAATACCCCTCTGATCTTGAGCATGATTATCATTTGTGAGTAGTTACTTTTTTCTTGAGGTTACCGGAGAAATCATGTTGCAAGTAATCATGTGAACTTGATATGTGTTCGATATTTTGATAGTATGTATGTTGTGATTCCCTTAGTGGTGTCATGTGAACATCGACTACATGACACTTCACCATATTTGGGCCTAAGGGAATGCATTGTGGAGCAGTTATTAGATGATGGGTTGCGAGAGTGACAGAAGCTTAAACCCTAGTTTATGTGCTATTCCGTAAGGGACCGATTGGATCCAAAAGTTTAAAGCTATTGTTAGAATTTATTCTTAATACCTTTCTCGTAGTTGCATATGCTTGCGAGGGGGTTAATCATAAGTAGGAGGTTTGTTCAAGTAAGAACATCACCTAAGCACCGATCCACCCACATACAAATTATCCAAGTAGCGAACACAAATCGAATCAACATGATGAAAGTGACAAGATGAAATTCCCGTGTACCCTCAAGAACGCTTTGCTTACTATAAGAGACCGTTTTGGCCTGTCCTTTGCCTCAAAAGGATTGGGCTATCTTGCTGCAATTTTGTTACTACTATCATTGTCGGGGTTTTGGTGCGACATATGCCAACGGGTGGCTTATCATGGTGGGGGATAGTAAAACGACGCCGGTGCCAGGAAGCGGCATAAGGCGTAGACACATACACCGGTGAACTTTACCCAGGTTCGGGGCTCTCCTAGGAGATAACACCCCTAGTCCTGCTCTACGGGGTCTCCGCATGCTCAATATCTCAACAAGTAGCTACAAGATGCTCCTGGACCTGTTTGCTAGAGGAGGAAGAAAGGCAAGGCTAGCTCTCTCCTCTCTCTATATATGTGTCGTGCGGCTAAGGATCAGAACCCTTTGCATGCGTGCCCTGGGGGGTTTATATAGGCCTAACCCCCAGGGGCACAATGGTAAGCTGGCCGGGTGTAGGCCCAGGCCATCGGTGTCTCTAGGGGCCGGCTTCTCCATTGAGCTCTTTGGGGCCCGCCGACTAAGCGAGCCCGGCCGGGTTGTCTTGTACTTGGCCGACAGGCCACGCCCGCCGCTATGGATCCTGCCGGCTGCTTATTCACAGTCGCACCTCTAATGACGCTTGCTTGGTCAGTGAAGGCATGGCTACTGATCCCACGCTGGCGGGCGTTCACTGTAGCCATTCCCTGTCTCTTCTGGTTAAGGCGCACAAACTTCTAGGAAGGGGGAGGGCCGCCTCCTGGGTGCAGGCCTCCCCCTTGGCCGGCTGGCTAGGCCTGCCGCCTTCTAGCTTCTCGCTGGCAGGTAGGGCCCGCCGCCTGCGGGCCATACCGACAGCCCATCATGGGGGCATGGCCCTTCTCGCTTGAGTGATGTCACGGGCGGAGGGGCCACAGTGCCGCGCCACGCAGGGGATCTCCGGTCTGTACAGCGCACTATGTCCACGACCCATCCTGGATTCGGGGGTGGCGGGCTTCGTTGTAGCCACACCCCGTCTCGTCGTGCTTTAGAGGGCACAGACTTTGAAGGCGCTTGGTGCCGCCTGCTAGGAGCCGGCATCTCTGGAGGCCGCCTGCTAGAAGGCGGCCCACTTAATGGCCGTCTCCAAGGATCCTCCGCCTTCTGGCAGCCTGTCGATTGGACCAGCCGGCCACAAGAAGGCGGCGACCAAGCTTTGAGACTTGAGGGGCCCAGTCGGCCCCGATGTCTTGAAATGCCATGGGGGGTAGATGAGGCTACCCATGGCCAATAACTCCGACAGTAGTCTCCGAAGCTGGTGGGTCTCCGCGGTTGACAAGGCGGGGTGCCCCAGCAGCTTCCTACTCCGAGTAGTCTTGTTTGTTTATCTTGTCCGTCTTCTGGTAGGCCGACTGCTAGGAGTCGGGTGAGGCAGATAGCCGCCTGGTGGATTTTGAACCATTGAAGCGGGAGCCAGGTGGTGTACTAGCTAGGCCCCTAGGCCTGCCGCCCAGTGCTCGCTCGCCACGCGATGTTAGCCGGCCAAGCCGGCCTGCTAGCCCACGAGCGTGACAGGACGTGCTGCAGGCCGGGCCCGCCACTACCAAGCCTCGGCACGCGCGTGGATCCGCTGCGGCCGAGGCTGGGCGGTTGGGATCCCACGCGCCATCACTACGCGCTTTTACCGCTCGGTAAATGCAGGGTCGTGGGACGTGGGCGCAGTTAATCCCACACCCCCACGCCCCGCCCCCTTGGCTACGCAGCCAGGGGCTATAAATTGGCGGAGGAGGGGAGCGGCCAAGGCACGCGCGCTCTCCTCTCCCTCGCCCCCTCTTTCTTCTTCTTCGCCATCGCCGCACTTGTGCTCCGTCGAAGTGCTGCCGTGGTTCGCCGTTGCCTTCGAGCTCCTCCTCTCTACGCCCTTTCTCCACTCCGTTGCGGGCTCGCGGGCTCGTCGCTGCTCCTTGCTTCTTCCTCGAGCTCAACCCCTCATGGAGCACGCCGGCAATTGGGACGGCTCCGTCATCCACGAAGACCACCTCACGTTCCTCTGCAACACGCGGCGGCTGCCCGGCACGCGCTACGTCGAGACTCGCGTGCCGCCCGCCACCGAGATCTTGCCGGCGCCGGAGGAAGGCGAGCGCGTCATCTTCCGCTCGCACTTCCTCTGCGGCTTCGGCTTGCCAGCGAGCGGCTTCCTTCGCTCGTTCCTCACCTTCTACCGACTCCAGCCGCACCACCTCACACCAAACATGGTGGTGCTGTTGTCGGCCTTCGTAACCCTCTGCGAGGGCTATCTCGGCATCCTCCCCACCCTCGAGCTCTGGGGGGGCCTTCTTCTACACGAAGCTCGGCACCGCCGTCAAGGAGGAGGCGGCTCAGTGCAGAGCTTTCATTGTCGTGCGACGTCCGGGTGCCAAAAACGCCTTCCCAGCCATCAAGTTGATCCAGTCGGTCAAGCTGTGGTAGAAGTCGTACTTCTACGTGAAGAACGCCAACCCAAAGATCGACTTCATCAACCTGCCGGCCTACATAGCCGGCCCGCCTGCCGAGCCCCGCACCAATTGGGGATTCAAGCCGAAGCCGCTGTCGGCCGACGCCTCCGACGCCATTGCCTGCCTCAAGGTGATGACGGAGTCGGAGGGCCTCAAGGCGTCCGACTTGCTGGTCGCCTTCATGGTGCACCGAGTCCTCCCGCTTCAAGGCCGGCCTCACATCATAAGCCTGATGAGTGGGCATCGCGACCCGTGTCGGATGTGCACCAAGGAGATGCCGACTGCAGAGGTGGCCCATCTGGTGAACGAGATCGCCGACCTCAAGCTCGAGGAGGAGGGGTGGTGGTTCGGCAAGCGGCCGTACTCCTGCGCAGATCTGCTGCTTATGGTAAGTCCTTAAATATTTTCTTCTTGCCGGGTTCTCTCTCACCAGGCTCTCTCTTGTCGAATGACCGGCTTGACCATGATGCAGGTCCTCCCCTCCCAGCTGGAAGCCAATGCCGACTTCATGCCGGACCGGGAGGTCAGCGACGTGGCGGAACCCGACTTGGGGGCGGCCGCACTGGAGGACGACGCCACATGCGGCGGTGGTGGAGCAGGCGGCTCCGAAGGAGGAGGCGGCATAGAGGCCTGGTCGGACGACAACGAGGAAGCTGAGGAGGAGCCACGCCGCCCGCCGCCTGCCGGCAGGACAGGTCCGAGCTCTTCTACCGCGCCGACCGCACCAGGCGGTGGGCCGAAACACCAAGGCGTGCTGCTCTTCGGCAGCCACCCCAAGAAGCCGAAGCACTCAGCCGCCACAGCCAAGAGCACGGCCGCCGCAACCAAGCGGCGTGAAGCCGCCGCGAAGACGGCCAAGTTTCAGAAGGCGCCCAAGCAGCCTTCGATGGTGTCGGTGTAAGCCTTCAACCTTTCTCGTGTCTTCTTTTATTCTTTTGTCTTGATGACTCTTTCTGAATCTTGTTTTATTCTTTTGTCTTGATGACTCTTTATGAATCTTCTTTTTACTTTTGATCAAGGCCCCGCTCTCTCTTGAACGGTCAACCTCAGCTTCCATCATCAGGGCGGCGGAGGGCTCCGCTAACAACCATTGCATAGACCCGGCCGCCGACCTCCGGGAGGCGCAGGAGAGGAACGCACGGGAGGTGCGGGAGGAGAAAGAGGCCGCTACCAAGAAGGTGGATGCCGAGAAGGCGGCCGCGGCCAAGGCGGCGCAAGCGGACGCGGACGCGGCAGCCAAGGCCCAAACCGACGCTACGGCCAAGGAAAGGGCGAAGGACGCTGCGCGCTGGCAGATCCCGCAGCTCATCACTCCCCTGCGCTCTGTGCCACCAGCCGACGATGAGTAGCTAGTCAGGGAGAGGGAAGGCGGCGACGCCGTCTTGCCAGACATGGAGGTGCCTCCGCGGCCGCCGACTGCGGATGCATAGGGCAGTCAGTCGGCCGCACCATTGGTGATGCCAGCCGGAGGCAAGCTGATGATGGGCTCGGGTCCCATGAGCCGCACTCCCGTGGGCTGCCGCGTGGAGAAAGCGGCATCGGCGCCAAGGCGGATGGAGGCCGGGGCGCCGGTTAAATACGCCTGGCTTGAAGCCACCAACGTCAGCGCCCGGCAGTGGGTGCATGGGGGCGGGACGAGTGCCTTGATCAAGGCGGCGCAAGACGTCCAGGCCGATTTCAAGGCAGAAGCCACCGCCCTCTCGCAGTGCATGAAGGCGTTCGTGAAAACGCGGGCCACCATCCGGGTATGTGATTTGCTTTTTGCTTTCGATTCCTGTATTCTTCGGTGGGGGCGCGCCAGCGCACCCACTGGGTGTAGTCCCCGAGTTCTGGGCCGGCTGCTGAACAGGCGGCCTGGAACTTCATAGTGGTTTCTGAGCTCTGGCTCACTTCTTTTTCTGTTGCTTTGTTGCAGGATTACCACAACATCCGCGCGGCCACCTTCAACGCCAATGTCCGGGAGCTGGACCGTCAGACCGCCGATTTGACAGAAAGCCGGAGTAAGCACTCCATCTTCTTTTCTCCGCGTGGGCGCGTCGGCGCACCCGCAGGCTGTAGTCCGCGAGATGTGAGCCGACTGCTGAGCAGTCGGGTCGGATCTTCCGGTAATTACTTTTCTTTCTTCTTGATTGTTGACATCCTTCTTTCTTGTCCTTGCAGGAACCAAGACCGTCTTGCAGCAGCAGCTGGGCGAAGCCAACACCGCACTGCATGCCAAGGACGACGAGTGCAACAGGGTGGCCCAGGAGCATGACCGCCTGGCGAAGGAACTAAAGGACCAGGCGGAGCTTCACAAGACGGCCCTGAAGCAGGCGGAGGACAACGAGTCCAAGCTCCTGGCCGAGTTCGAGACTGAGCGCTCGGGTTGGGCCGAGACGGAGGCGGCAATGACCGCTGGTTACGGCCAGATCGAAGACATAGTCGACGGTGAGCTTTTCTTCTCTTTTCTCAACTGTTGGCTTGTCGAGCGAGCCGGCTTCTAGCTTCTGACTCCTGACTTGTTGTTTGCTTGTGCAGACTTCTTCCCCAGCCATTCCGCCGTTGCCAATCAGGAAATTGAGGCTCGCCGTGAGGAACGAAGGGCGGGAGGTGCGCCGATTGCGGCCGACGCCCCTCGGACCCTTGGCGAGCAGCTCCTTAGCATTCAAGCTCGTCTCCAGCCGGCCCACCGGATGCTCCGCCGGCTGCAGCGTGCTGGGGCTCAAGCGATCCCCGCCCTCTGGCCGGACAGGCAAGCCCCACGCACCCCCAGTCGGACTGTCGACTGGTTGGAAGTAGTTGTCGGCCGTCTTGAGGCGTGGAAGGGCTCCGTGGCGTGAGCGGGAGCGAAGCGGGCCTTGGAGTTTGCCAAGGAGCGAAGCGGGTGCCGAGCTGGTGGTGGTGGAGCGTGACCTTCGAAATCGCGCGTCGGTGATCGCCGAGTACACCAACACCGGTATGTTCATCCCTGAAGTGAACAAAAACAGCGTTGAGGCACCGCCAGAATGGTTCGGGTTGAACCCGGATGATGGCGAAGACTCAGCAGAGGACATCGCCTCCAGCGACAAAGGGGAAGACGAGGAATACGAGGATGATGAAGACGGGGCGCCGGAGGTCGGCGCGGACGGCCAGCCTCAGCTCGACCGTGCCTCCAGCAATGAGCGACGTGCAAGAACTCCGACTGTTGTTAAGGGCGACCAAACCGAGACTCACCAACCGGCCACTCCACCAGCCAGCGCCCCCGACTCCACCAACCTGTCGGACTCGCCTACTGTTCCTTTGGCCTAGGCTGCCAATTTATCGTAGCTTTTCCTACTTAGTAGTCATCTCAACAAACTTCTGTCAAATTTGCACAATTCCACCCGCGGGGTGTATTCAAACTACTTTGAATGTTGGCCAAGGGCCTTTTTGATATGTAAATTATTTTCCGCACAAGATGTGCTTTTGCCGAGTTCCGACTTTTCTTGCTTTTTATTCCTTGGCTTTTTCCTTTGCCGCCCTCCCTTGGTTACTTTCTTGCCAGCCGGACAACCGCTCTGTGGACTGCGGCCTGGTCAAGTATTTCACAATTGTGGGAGGACAAGTACTTTGGCCGATTGGAACGTTGCAAGCTAAGTAGGAAGCCGGCCGGCCGGCTGCTCAGCAGCCGGTCAGTGAGGCGAAGGGCCGGCCTGTCCTATGTAGATGCTTTGATACTTAGCCATTTTTCATGTGAGCCCTGTTTCTTGCCTTTAACTCTTGCCAAGCGAACAGCCGCTCTGCAAGCTGTGGCTTATGGCAACAGAGGGCTTAGGTGATTGCACATTAATTGTCCGACTGCAGGAAACACTGACATAGTACAAGGCGGCAAGCCCCCGGGCCGACTAGTCGAACCCGGTTTCAGGCGGAGGAATGAAATAACACATTCATAGGCATAATACTTATCACATAGATAAAAGAGGGTAGTCCTCGAGTGCTCCTCGAGGGGCCCGGAGTTTTCGTACTTAATACAAAAGGTAGCGTGGTACATACTGCATCAACTGTAGAATCTTCGAAGGAGATTTGCATTCCATGGACGCTCTTCCCTCTTGTGCACCTTGGGCTTCTGGGCATCGACCGGGTAGTAGGAGTCATTGCCCAAGGCTTTGCTGATGATGAAAGGTCCTACAAGGAGCCGAGAGCTTGTGCTAGTAGGCTGTTCGCTGGATTAGCCGGAGCACAAGGTCTCCCTCTTGGAAGGATCTTGGCTTGACGTTCCGGTTGTGGTATCGGCGTAGACTCTGCTGGTAGATGGCGGACCGACTGAGTGCCAACAGCCGGCCCTCTTCCAGCAGGTCGACGCCGTCTTCTCATGCTTCCTTTGCCTCCGCCTCCATGTACATGGTGACGCGAGGTGATTCGAACTCCATGTTAGTTGGGATGACAGCCTCGGCGCCATATATAAGGAAGAAGGGTGTGAAGCCGGTTGACTTGTTCGGAGTGGTGCGCAGATTCCAGAGGACGGCCGGCAGCTCGTCGAGCCAGCAGCCGGCCGAACGCTCCAGAGGCTCGACCAATTGGGGCTTGATTCTAGACAAAATGAGGTCGCTTGCTCACTCAACCTGGCCATTTGACTGTGTGTGGGCAACGGACGGTAAGTCCAGTCGGATGCCCTGTGTCACACAAAAACGGGCCAAGGCGCCCTTGGCAAAATTTGTGCCATTGCCGGTGATGATGCTGTGAGGTACTCCATACCGAGTGGTGATGTCTGCGATGAAAGTCACAGCAGTCGGACCGTTCAGCTTCTTGATTGGCTTTGCTTCTATCCACTTGGTGAATTTGTCCACGGAACGAGCAGATGAGTCATGCCACCGCGTGCTGTTTTGAACGGTCCCACCATGTCCAGTCCCCAAACGGCAAAAGGCCATGCGAGGGGGATGGTCTAGAGTGCAGAAGCCGGCAGGTGTTGCTTTGAACTGAACTTCTGGCACCCCTTGCATTTCTTGACCAAGTCTTTGGCATCTTCTAGAGCAGTCGGCCAGAAAAAACCATGGTGGAAAGCTTTGGCAACAAGTGGTCTTGAGGCCGCGTGGTGGCCACACTCGCCTTGGTGGATATCTTTGAGGATTTTTTGGCCCTTCTCCGGCTCTACGCAGCGTTGGTACACACCAATGACACTGCGCCTCACAAGTTCCCTGTTGATGATGGTGTATGCTGCTGCCCGACGTTGCACCTATCGGGCCGAGATCTCATCGGTTGGCAGCTCTTTGTTCACCCGAAACTTGAGGATGGGCTCTGCCCATGATGGTGCTTGAATTTCGTCTACCACCACTATGGCCACTTGTACGAGGGCGGTTGGGTTGGGAGGTGGCGGGTTGGAGTCGGCCGCCGCTTGCTGTGTTGTTGAAGTCCCCAAGCCGACTGCTGAAGTCCCTGAGCCGACTGCTGCAGTCCCCGGGCCAGGTGCGACTGCTGCAGTCCCCGAGCCGACTGCTGCAGCCTTTGAGTCGGATCCGACTATTTCAGGAGTAGCCGGCACGAAGATAGAGTCTGATTCTGGGGAAGGCTTGATCCACGACTTGCGGAGGCACTGGAGGGAGACGTCGACTGGTATTGCTTGATGGGTGGAGCCGATCCGTGCCAGGGTGTCGGCTGGCTCGTTGCTGTATCCTGGCACGTGAAGGAACTCACACCCTTCAAAATATCCACTGAGTTGCTGGACGAGGAAGCGGTAGCTTGCCATGTTTGCATCCTATGCGTCCCAGTCGCCAGATGACTGCTGGACCACCAAGTCGGAGTCACCGTAGCACAAAATCCGGCGAATGCCGAGCTCTTTGGCAAGCCGGAGTCCATGTACTAGTGCCTCATACTCGGCCACATTGTTGGAGGTGGCAAAATGGATTTGCAGTGTGTCTGAGCTTGTCGCCTTTGGGAGAGGTGAGGACGATGCCGGCTCCCAAACTGGTGCGCATCTTCGAACCATCAAAGTGCATCCGCCAATGGGTGGAGTCCAGCTCTGGAGGCAGGTACTGGGTCTCGGCCCAGTCGACGAGGAAGTCTGTAGTGCTTGGGACTTGATGGTGGTGTGAGCCTGGTACAAGATGGTGTGGGGAGCCAACTCAATGGCCCATTTGGCCACTCGGCCTGAAGCATCTCGGCTGCCTATGATCTCAGCAAGCGGGGCAGTGCAAACAACCGTGATGGGGTGCACTTGAAAATACGGCTTTAACTTCTTGGCGGTAAAGTGCACGCCATAGCACATCTTCTGGTAGTGGGGGTAGTTCTGCTTGGAAGCCGATAGCACTTCACTCAGACAATAGACCGGTCTCTGGACCGGCAGAACCTTGCCGTCTTCCTTGAGCTCAACTACTATGACTGCGCTGACCACCTGGCTGGTGGCGTCGATGTAGAGGAGCATGGGCTCCTTAGTAGCCGGCGCGGCCAGGACAGGCGGTGTGGTCAACATCTTCTTGAGCTGGAGAAAAGCCTCATCCGCCTTGTCATTCCACTCGCAGCGGGTGGTTTTCTTCAGGAGCTGGTACAGGGGAAGTGCCTTCTCGCCTAGCCAACTGATGAAGCGGCTGATGGATGCCAGCCAGCCGGTGAACTTTTGGACATCTCTCAGTCGGGTAGGCTTCTCCATCCTCTTGATGGCCTTGATCTTCACAGGGTTGCACTCGATGCCGCGTTCAGAAACCAGGAAGCCGAGGAGCTGGCCGGCTGGTACTCCGAACACGCACTTCTCTGGGTTGAGCTTGATCTGAAACCGGCGTAGATTTTCAAAAGTCTCCTCGAGATCTTCTAGGAGGGTCCCACGCTTCTCCATCTTCACCACAACATCGTCCATATAAACGTAGGCATTTCTGACGAGCTGCTTGAGGAGGCACTTCTGCATGCAACGCTGAAACGTGGCGCCAGCATTCCTCAAGCCGAACGTCATCGTCAGGTACTAGAAGGCTCCACATGGCATGATGAAAGAGGTCTTCAGCCTATCGGTCGGGTTCAACTTGATCTGGTGGTACCCTGAATATGCATCCAAAAAACTCAGCAGCTCGCATCCGGCTGTGGAGTCTATCACTTGGTCAATCCGCGACAAGGCAAATGGATCTTTGGGGCATGCTTCGTTGAGGCTGGTATAATCAATGCACATGCGCCACTCGTTGTTCTTCTTCAGTACAAGGACTGGGTTAGCCAGCCAATCTGGATAGAATACTTCCATAATGAAGCCGGCTACTAGGAGTCGGGCTATCTCTTCACCAACAATTCTTCTCTTCTCATCCGACAAGCGGCGGAGGGGTTGCTTGACCGGTTTGGCGTCAGGTCGGACGTGTAGCTTGTGCTCGGCGAGATCCGTCCGAACACCCGGCATGTCCTTAGGAGACCATGCAAAGATGTCCCGATTCTCACGGAGGAAATCGACGAGCTCACTTTCCTATTTGCTATCAAGGTTTGCACCTATGACAGCGTACCTCTCCGGGTGTTCTGGGTCCAACGGTATCTTCTATGTCTCCTTGACCGCCTTGAAGGAACCTTCAGCTTCCGACTCATTGGGATCAGCGGGCATGTCCGGTTGCTTGCCGGCCAAGGCCACAACTCGGTCAAGAAGCCGCTTCTCGGCAGCGATCACAAGGGACTCGACCAGCCGACTGCTAGCGCCCGCACAGGCGAACGACTTCTGGTAATCTCCGGAGATGGTAATAACCCCTTTGGTGCTTGGCACCTTCATCTTGAGGTAAGAATAGTGCGGCACCGCCATGAATTTGGCCAAGGCAGGTCGGCCAAGCAG
This sequence comes from Aegilops bicornis, assembly GCA_021605145.1. NCBI lineage: Eukaryota > Viridiplantae > Streptophyta > Magnoliopsida > Poales > Poaceae > Aegilops > Aegilops bicornis. Next base: position 323,992,799 of record CM038672.1, on the reverse strand, counting down.
TGCATGGTAAGGGCTCTCGAGGTCAACTACTTCAAACCAGACGGGCTCTCAGCGGAAATGATCTTTGTCCCCAAAGAGGACATCTATCTTGATCTTGCCGATTGGTGAGTGAGAAAGGCCTGTAACTATGCCATGGAAGACAGTCCGACTGGGCAGGAGATGCTTCGGCTTGATGTTCAACTTCTCCATGGTGTCACGGTACAAGATGTTGATGCTGCTACCGCCATCTATTAGGACTCGGGAGAAGCGAGCAGCTCGCCTCTCTGTTGCAAAAGTGGAGACATTCGATGTAATAAGTGTGTGATTGCCACTCTGTTATAAATCCTTCGAGTACTGCGTGTGTCAGCATTACCGATCCAGGGATGACACTGAACCACAGAGACTTGACCGTTTGAGGTCGGGTCGCTACACGGATCGCGCGTGTGCACCGTTGGATGCGCCGCGATCGAACGACAATCCACGTCCCTCACATCACACCCGTGCACCTGTAGCTGGATTGGATTTATATGCGCTAAATGCTTAGAAAATGCACATAATCCCCTAAATATGGTAAATGAGCCTGGAAAAATGCCAAATTTGAACACGGTGATTTGCAGGGTGTATGTTCGTCGTAGAAAAAAACTCCATGGCAAAGAACTAAGAAAATTTGAACTTCCTCGGTGATGGTTCGATTTATGAAGGGCGTGCATGACAACATAAGCCAAACCTTCTCAAATTTTTAGCAGGGCATGGTGAGATCATACCATGCATCATGCCAGGCGTCATGTTTTTAAGCATTTATTTCATTTTTCTATAGTTGAAAACCCAACAAACAAACATTTGTGGTTGACTATTGCCGCACATTTCATCAAAATATTTGTCCATTCCTTGTAAAAGGCATGAGAATTTACTAAATGGCACGAGCATGATTTTCTAGGTCGTTCTTGTGGACCCTTTCATGCATCGATTGTTTGAACTTGAATTATGTGCATTAATGCCTAGGAAATGCACATAATCTCCTAAATATGGCAAATGAACCCGGAAAAGTGCCAAATTTGAACACGATGATTTGCAGGTTGTATGTACATCGTAGAAAAAAACTCGTGGATAAAGGATAAAGGAAATTTGGACCCCCCCCCCCCCCTTCAGTCTTGGTGATTTCCCCCTTGAAACCATGAAACTTCCTCGATGATGGTTCGATTTATGAAAGGCGCGCATCACGACATAAGGAAAACATTCTCCAATTTTACAAGGGCATGGTGAGGCCATACCATGGCACCACGACAGGCGTCATGTTTTCCAACCATGTGTTTCAATTTTTGTATAGTTGTTAACCGAGTAAACGACGCGTTTATGGTTGACTATTGCCACACATTTCCTTGAAATATCTGCCCATTCCTTGTAAAAGGCATGAGAATGTGCTAAATAACATCAGCATGGTTTTCCAGACCGTTCTTGCGCATCTTTTCATGCACCGATTGTTGGAATTTGAATTATGTCCATTAATGCCTAGAAAATTCACATAATCCCCTAAATATGGTAAATGAGCCCGAAAAAATGTCAAATTTGAACATGTTGCATTTGAGGCGGTGTCAGTGTCAAAACCGGCGGATCTCGGGTAGGGGGTCCCGAACTGTGCGTCTATGCGGATGGTAATAGGAGACAAGGGACACGATGTTTTTACCCAGGTTCGGGCCCTCTCGATGGAGGTAAAACCCTACTCCTGCTTGATTAATATTGATGATATGGGTAGTACAAGCGTGGATCTACCACGAGATCAGAGAGGCTAAACCCTAGAAGCTAGCCTATGGTATGATTGTTGTTCGTCCTATGGACTAAAAACCCTCCGGTTTATATAGACACCGGATAGGGTTAGGGTTACAAAGAGTCGGTCACAATGGTAGGAGATCTACATATCCGTATCGCCAAGCTTGCCTTCCACGCCAAGGAAAGTCCCATCCGGACACGGGACGAAGACTTCAATCTTGTATCTTCATAGTCCAGAGTCGCCAACGGTGATAGTTCGCTATCGGGACACCCCCTAATCCAGACTCCTCGGTAGCCCCCAACCAGGCTTCAATGGCGATGAGTCCGGTAGCGTAGATTGTCTTCGGCATTGCGAGGCGGGTTCTTCTCCAAATTCCATATACTTGTCGAATAGTGTCCGGCTTCTGATAAATGTTGCACTCCTTGGCTTCCACGCCCAATAATGGCCATCTTCCACGTGTTTGAATGAATGCGAAAAGCCAGGGTATTTTTACACTTATCCCCCTAGCTACGCAAATGAGCCGCCTATAAAAGGGCGAGGATCTAGATCTGAGTCACACCATCCCCTCCACGAGCTTTCATCGGGCGCCTCGACAAAATCCATTCCATCATGGACAGTCGACGCGGCTCCTCCTCTCGCACTCCCAGCCCTCAGCCCGGAAATTGGGAGAGATGCTCAGTCCCGCATAGCGAGCTAGTGACACTCCAAACCAAGGGATTTCTTCCCCCGGCCTTCATGGTTCCGGTTCGAGCCGGACTCGCCACCTATAAGGGCGGAAAGCAAGCGGAGAGTGTCCCCGATCCCTCCAAAGGAGAGCGGGTATGCTTTGTCTCTTATCTAGTAAGAGGACTCGGATTTCCAATTCATCCGTTTCTCCGGGGACTCTTGGAGTTCTCTGACCTCCAGTTGCACCACCTTACGCCTGCCTCCATTTTGCACATCGCGGGCTTCATGGCCCTTTGCAAACTATTCTTGGGCGTCGAGGCTCATTTTGCGCTGTGGAAGAGATTATTCTACCTTGTACCCTGTTCTCATGAGGGGTCAATATATCAAGTGGGCGGAGCGGAGCTATGGCGCATCGCCGGGACCGGATATCTATCCGGAACCCCGAAGAAGGCGTCCGAAGACTGGCCTTCGGAATGGTTTTATATAGAAGACGTCCCACTACCGGATCCTATTCGGATCGGTCTCCCGGAGTTCAGCAATGCTCCTTTGAAGAAACGCCTGAGTTGGCGCCCGCGGAACTCCTAGAGGGAAGACGATAGGGACGTCCTTTACCTGATGAGCCGAATAAGATTGTTAGCTCATTCCGGTCTGACCATGATCGGTGTCATGCCCACATGTATTATGCGGGGGGTGCAGCCGCTCCAGTATAGGGGCCACCCCATGTGGGATTTCAACGGGGAGGACGATGCCACCCGTCATGGCCGTAAGGGGCCGGGATCGGTCACCGATCTGGTGAAGACCTTGTCCGTCTTTGTACAAGGGAGAAGAGGAAGATTTTCTCCGCGTCCGGTCCATTGAACGGATTTTCTATGAACAATCCTCGAAGCTGGGTAAGCGGACATTTCTTTTTTGCACATCCGATCCGTATTCCCATGGTTAGGTATCTCATTTTGTGATTTTGATGCAGGAACTGTGCCAGGCCATAAAAGACATAAACAGCCCGCCTCCACAACCCGAGGATCCGGAAAGGCTCCTCGATCCGGCCTCCCAAGAGGATCCGGACATATTGGTGGAGCTGATTGATGGGGTATTTCACCAATTGAGCATCGATAATGCCTTGGTTGCCATTACGGCCGATTACCCCGGAATACTTCCAGCCTCACAGGTAACTAAGACCGAGGTCCCAATACTCTGATAATGACCCATCCGTGCTTATTTTTGATCACCGTATACCAATGGTGTTTCGTAGAGGGTGCCTTCGAGGCAGAGGCCGAGCTCAGCGTGACTAGCCAACAAGAAGGCGTCTGTTGGCTAAAAAAGAAGTGTGGTCCGGATTGAAACGCCGCCGCAACGGTATGGCGCGTCATCATATTCCCAGGATTGATTCCCAGAAGGCATACTAACGCTGGTGCTCTTTTCAGGAAAAAGAGCGCTCGTCGGACTGTGTCCGGAGAGGTTGCCAATCGAGCCTCCGCCAGCCAGGCTCCAAAGCTAGGTCCAGAAGCGGAGGCACGAGGCGCAGGCGTCGTCGGACGCTCCTCCGGCGGAGGATGCCGATAGATTGTCCGCCACCAACTCCGAGGTGGAGAGCGCCATGAATCACAAAGGCGCTGCCGGACAGTTCTTCGTGGCAGCATGTTTCTCCCAAGAGGCATTGAATGCCTTCAATTCGGGAGATCGCACCTCCGTGCCGCTCAAGATGGTCTAGCGAGCCACGGAGCGGTATGTAAAGGACATCTGGTGAGGAAATTTGTGATTATATATGCCAGTAGCCCCCGAGACTTAAAATAGTTAGAATAACTGATTTAAGGATCATTTGTTATGCAGGATCTTACAAAAAAGAATACCCGACTGTCCCAGGAGCTTGAAGAATGAAGGCCCACTTGAGGCCGCACTAGCTGCTACAGGGAGAGCTACAGAGACCCCCTCTGGTAATATATGCTTCAAAAGATAAGTAGTTTGTGAAGTGCGGCGTGTGTGTAAATCTGACAATAATATTGGAGATGGCGCCGGACTAGATCCGGACAAGCAACAGCTCTTGCGCCGGTTGAAGGCCGGCGAGAATGTGCTTACAAGGGTGAGGCAAGAGAAAAATAATCTGCAAGATGCCAACACCCAGCTGGGTGAGGAACTAAAGGATGTTCGTGCCCAGCTGTCTGACTCCATGAAGGAGAATCGGCGACTTCGTCGCGGCATTTATAGTAAGTGCTTAAGCGAACTTTGAAAAAGAGTTCAGCGAGGAAGTCAATTAATAGAGTTATGTCTGTAGGTATGCTCACGGGTCGTCCTGCAGAGGAAATGCCCGGTTCTACAGGTGACCTTCTTCCCGAGCTATTGCAACTGCACGAACGAGTTCGGCAGGTGATGAAAGGCGTTGCCCAGGCCTTGTGGCCATCTATCTCCCTGCCCGAAGGCCTTGGAGAGCTTGCAGAGAAGCTTCAGGGAGCACGGCGGCGCTTCCGACTATGGAAGATATCGGCATGTCGTCAAGGCGCCAGGGAGGCCTGGGCCATGGTGAAGACGCGGTACACGAAGGCGGACCCAAACCACATGGCCGAGGTCGGACATGTGGGGCCCAACGGGAAGGAGATCCCTGTGAGCTTAATGTACGGCCAAGTAGAGTTGGCCGCAAAGTATTCCCAGTGGGGACTGTAAACTAGATAGCCTATTAGATGGCATTGAAGAGGAATACAATCACCAATTTGACTATGTAATTTAAAATGACATGTAAAATGCCTTCTAGCCGGATTGTAGATCGTTTGTCGTAGCGGACCTTTTCGCTTCAACCTCGGGACCCAATAGTCCGGAGTGTGTCCGAATACCCTCGGGGTTATGTAAAAACCGGGGCATGCGTGGAGACCAGGCGTAGGGGTCATGAGTGCTTTATCAGACAAGTGCCCAACTAGTTATGTTATATTACATGGTTAGTAAGAAACATCTTCTAGGGAGAATAGTTCCGTTAGGGGTTCCTTTCCCTGGAAGGCATGCCCTAAAGTGCATGTACGGACTGCGAAAAAAGCAGAAAAGCATCTGGGGGCAGATAAATGAAAAATAAGAAATCGTCTTTTAGTTCACCGACCGAATATTCCCTTAAGAACGCTAGCTTTCGGCTTCACCCAGTCTGAGGTACACGTCCGGCTGACCCGGCGGTAACAATCGTAGAGGTGCTCCCTTTACCACCTAGCCGAACAATGCGCAAACGAGCCTTTAACGGCTTCGGAAAAAAGGAGGGAGAAGGAGAGAAATAAAAGACAGCTTAAAGTATAAAATATAGACGGAGGAAGGAGACGAACTCAGAATCCGGCGCTAGGCATAGAATCTTCCGAGACGGGCTGCGTTCCATGGGTTTGGCTCGAGTCGGTTATCCGATGCGTTTCGCAGATGGTACGCTCCGCCGGTCAGGACTTGGTCGATGATGAAGGGACCCTCCCATTTGGGCTTGAGTTTGTCCTTTTCTTGTCCAGAGGCGTAGAACTAGTTCGCCAACATTGTAAGCTTTGGCCCTTACTTCCTGCTTTGATATCTTCGAGCCTCTTTGTTGATAGAATGCGGAATGAGCTTTTGCCACGCCACGCTCCTCCTCCAAGGCGTCAAGCTGTCCTGCCGATCGAGCTCGGCTTCTCTTTCTTCGTACATGCACGCCGAGGTGAGTCATGAATTATGTCCCAGGCAAAACTGCCTCTGCACCGTATACCATAAAAAATGGTGTGAATCCGGTAGTGCGATTCGGCGTGGTCCGCAGCCCCCAGTCTGGTCGAGCTCCTCTACCCGGTCGTGTTAGATTCCTTGAGGGACCGCACTAGTCTGGGTTTATTGCCGCTCATGATTAGACCGCTTTGCTCGCTCGACTTGACCGTTAGTTTGGGGTGATAGACTGAGCGTAGTCGAGCTTGATGCCCATGTTTTTGCACGAGTTTGACCTCGTCGGCCGTGAAGTTCGTGCCGTTATCGGTGATGATGCTATGGGGACGCCGTAACGATGTATCGCCTCGATATGAAGTCTATCACCGGTCCGGATTCGGCCGTCTTTACAGGCTTGGCCTCTATCCATTTGGTGAATTTATCCACCATAACCAATAGGTATTTTTGCTTGTGGGTTCTTCCTTTAAGGGGTCCGACCATGTCAAGCCCCCAGACCGCGAAAGGCCAGGTGATGGGTATAGTTTTGAGGGCGGTGGGTGGCATGTGGCTTTGGTTAGCAAAGAGCTGGCAACCAACGCATCGTTGTACTAAGTCCTGAGCATCTGCCCGGGCCGTCGGCCAATAAAATCCTGTACGGAAGGCCTTGCCTACAAGGGCCCGGGCTGCGGCATGGTGCCCACCGAGTCCGGCATGAATTTCAGCCAGAAGATTCCGCCCTTCCTCTTCGGAGATACACCTTTGAAGGACTCCGGTTGTGCTTTTCTTATAAAGATCTCCCTCATGGACCTTATAGGCTTTAGACCGCCGCACTATGCAGCGGGCCTTGTTTTATACGGCATCGCGCTTTGCGCCAGTGCGTGCCAACACGTCTGCTGCCTGGTCGTTATCCCGGGCTATATGGTGAAATTCGAGCCCCTCAAACCGAGCTGACATTTTTAGGACGGCATAGCGATAAGCTGCCATTTTCGGATCCTTGGCATCAAAGTCCCCATTTATTTGGGATATCGCGATGTTCGAATCCCCGCGCACCTCTAGGCGTTGAATGCCCATGGAGACTGCCATCCGGAGACCATGTAGAAGGGCCTCGTATTCGGTTGCGTTGTTGGAGTCCGTGTACATTATTTGAAGTACGTATTGGACTGTATCTCTGGTTGGGGACGTCAGAACGACGCCAGCCCCCAGGCCGGCCAACATTTTGGAGCCGTCGAAGTGCATGATCCAGTTGGAATATGCGTCGTACTCTTTAGGGAGTTCGGCTTCAGTCCATTCGGCGATGAAGTCAGCCAAAAATTGTGACTTAATAGCTCGCCGTGGCTTGTAGGTTATGTCGAACGGGAGGAGCTCAATGGACCATTTAGCAATCCGGCCCGTTGTGTCGCGGTTGTTTATAATGTCATTAAGAGGTACTTCGGAGGCTACTGTTACCGAACACTCTTGGAAGTAGTGTCACAGCTTCCGGGATGCCATGAACACCCCGTATGCTATCTTTTGATAATGCGGGTATCGTGACTTGCATGGAGTTAGGACAGTGGACACGTAGTAAACTGGTTTTTGGAGAGGGAACTTGTGTCCGTCCGTTTCTCGTTCGACAACGAGCACCGCGCTTACAACTTGATGGGTTGCTGCGATGTATAATAGCATTGGTTCGCCCATGTTGGGCGGCCAGGACCAGATTTGTTACCAATATGGCTTTGATTTCTTCGAGTCCGGCCGTGGCAGCATCCGTCCACTCGAAGTGTTCGGTCTTGGCCGGAGGAGGCGATAAAGGGTAATGCCTTTTCTCCTAAGCGGAGATAAAGCGGCTTAGAGCCGCCACGCATCGATCAATTTTTTATTTGTTTGAGGTCTTTGGGGATATCCAATTGTGACAGAGCTCGGATCTTGGCTGGGTTTGCTTCAATTCCTCTACCGGATACAATGAAGCCCAAGAGCTTTTTTAATTTGATGCGCTGAAAATGCATTTTCCGGGTTGAGCTTGATGTCATATATTCGGAGATTATCGAATGTGAGCCTCAAGTAAATGCGACTAGGGTTTCGACATGCTTGGACTTGACGACCACATCGTCTCGTATGCCTCCACCGTTTTGCCGATCTGGTTTGCGGACATATACGAATCATGCGTTGATATGTTGCGCCGGCGTTTTTGAGCCCAAAGGGCATTGTGTTGAAGCAGAATGGGCCGTATGGAGTGATGAATGCCGTTGCGGCTTGGTCTGCTCTGCCATCTTAATTTGGTGGTAGCCGGAGTATGCGTCGAGGAAACACAATGAATCGTGTCCTGCGGTAGCGTCGATAATTTGATCGAGGCGGGGGAGGGGGAAGGGATCCTTTGGGCAAGCCTTGTTAAGGTCCTTAAAATCGACACATAGGCGCCAGGATTTGTCCTTCTTTGGTACCATTACCAGGTTTGCTAGCCAGTCCGGATGTTTAATATCTCTGATGAATCCGGCCTCCAATAGTTTAGCTAGCTCCTCTCCCATGGCCTGTCTCTTGGGTTCGGAGAAATGCCGAAGAGCTTGTTTGGTAGCTTGAATCCTTTTAGGATATTTAGGCTATGCTCTGCCGACCAGCGTGGGATTCGGGCATGTCTCAAGGGTGCCGATCAAAATGTCCCAATTTTAGTAGGAATTCTCGTAGTCTGGCGTCCACATCGGGGTTTAATTGTGCCCCGATGGAGGCCGTTTTTGTAGGGTCCATTGGATGGACTTGGAATTTGACTATTTAAATGCGGTTTAAAAGAGGTGGACTTGGATCTCTTATCGAGTATCACATCGTCCTCGTTCACCGTGGAGCGCTTGTGCTGGTGAGTTCCTCTGCCGCTAGGGCTTGGATAGTGCCTCAAGGGCAAGTGCCGCTGTTTTATTTTCGGTAGCGGGCGCTATGTCCGGGTCACTAGCGAGAGTGATAATTCCGTTGGGTCTGGGCATTTTGAGCTTCATGTACCCGTAATGGGGTATAGCTTGAAAATTTGTGAATGCCTCTCGCCCTAATAGAGCGTGGTATCCGCTGCTGAACGGGGCCACTTGGAATGTGACCTCCTCGGACCTATAATTGTCCGGCGTGCTGAACACCACATCTAGTGTGATCTTTCCTGTCTGACATGCTTCCCGACTGGGGATTATTCCTCTAAAGGTTGTGCTGCTTTGCTCAATGTGGCTCCAGTCTATTTCCATTTTTCGAAGGGTTTCCTCGTAAATGAGGTTTAATCCACTGCCGCCATCCATGAGTACCTTGGTAAGGCGAAAGCCGTCCACTATTGGACTGAGGACCAATGCAGCTGGTGCTTGGGCTGTTCGGAATTTAGGTTCGTCACTAGCGTTAAAGGTAATAGCCGTGTCACTCCATGGATTTATTGTTGCTATCTGGTAGACTTCGGCAAGGCTGCGAAGTGTTCGTTTCCGCATATTATTTGACGCGAAAGTCTCGAAGACTGTTAATACCATCTTTGGTATTCTTTGGGCTGGTGCTCTAGAGCTAAGAGCTCTTCGCCACTTTTGGCCACCGCCATAGTATCCAACATGCTCTAAGGCTATGAGTTGGAGTGGCGCCCTCTTTGCTATGAATTTTGCGAGGTCCATTGAGCCATCCCTCCAAGACGGTTCCATGCCCTTTGGGTTTTTTTTTTGCTTTTGGTATGTAACCCAGGTACACAGTGATGATGCACCCTTTTATTTCGGACTAGGGTCGTATTCGGGGCCGGATTATCCCAAAATTTGATTTCGATTTTCCAGGCGCTCTCCATCGCAGTACTTTCGTACTATGGACGCCAAGTCAGCGAAGCGTGTAATTTCACGATGACTTATGGCTTTTAGGATTCCCTTGTCCGTGCAATTATTGCAGAAGAATGAGATTGCATCCTCCTCGCGGCAATCCTTTATCATGTCCATAACCAGGAGGAATCTGGCCCAGTAATGATGTACTGTTTCATCGAGCTCTTGCCGGATTTGGGATAGATCGCTTATGTTTGGGTGGGCGGGTGGAATTAAATTCCGAACCCCATCCGATCTAAGATTCAGGGCCAAGAAGTTTCGAACTTGGAAGCTTGGGTTCTTGGAGGTTGTCCAATGAATCTAGCCCATTGCCTGACTTGAAGTTCGTGGCTTGAGTGGTGTCCTCCCTCCGGGAATCCAGCATGGAGGGTCGGGAATCTGACATAGCTAGTCCTTAAGGTAGGAGAAGAGTCGATGTATTGTTCCTCTACCACAAGAACGTGGTGAGTAGCACAGGGAGAGTTGATCTCTCTCGAGATCGGTTTTAGGCCCAATCGATGCGTAGTCATGGCGACTCCCAGGGCGGCGATGCGATCCAAGAGCTCGTTCAAGGAAGAGAGCTCCATCGAATCTAACTGCTCGGCGAGTTCCGAGTTAATGTGAAGATTGCTATCGATGACCCGAGAAGTCATCGTAGGCGCTGACGAACAGCGGTCATAAGAAAACCGCTTAGCGGAGAGTTTGGCGGTGGCCAAAGCTCTTTAGCAACGGTGCCGTCTTTAAAGACGGGATGAGGCACCCTTCCCGACAACAGCAGCAGAGGAACTCTCAATGAAAGCACCAATGTCGATTGTCAAAACCGGCGGATCTCGGGTAGGGGTCCCGAATCGTATGCGTCTAGGCGGATGGTAACAGGAGACAAGGGACACGATGTTTTTACCCAGGTTCGGGCCCTCTCGATGGAGGTAAAACCCTACTCCTGCTTGATTAATATTGATGATATGGGTAGTACAAGAGTGGATCTACCACGAGATCGTAGAGGCTAAACCCTAGAAGCTAGCCTATGGTATGATTGTTGTTCGTCCTATGGACTAAAAACCCTCCGGTTTATATAGACACCGGATAGGGTTAGGGTTACACAGGGTCGGTTACAATGGTAGGAGATCTACATATCCGTATCGCCAAGCTTGCCTTCCACGCCAAGGAAAGTCCCATCCGGACACGGGACGAAGTCTTCAATCTTGTATCTTCATAGTCCAAGAGTCCGGCCAACGGTGATAGTTCGGCTATCCGGACACCCCCTAATCTAGGACTCCCTCTGGCGGTATGTTGATTGTTGGAAAAAACTAAATAACAAACTAGGACCGAAATTAGGATTCCCCTTCAATCTTGCGGGTTTTCCCTCTCGAAAGCATGGAACTTCCTCGGTGATGGTTCGATTTATGAAAGGCGTGCATGACGACATAAGCCAAACCTTCTCAAATTTTTACTAGGGCAGGGTGAGGTCATACCATGGCACCATGCCAGGCGTCATGTTTTTTAAGCATTTATTTCATTTTTTCTATAGTTGAAAACCCAACAAACAAACATTTGTGGTTGACTATTGCCACACATTCCAACGAAATATCTATCCATTATTCCTTGTGAAAGGCATCGGAATTTACTAAATGGCACGAGCATGGTTTTCCAGGCCATTCTTGTGGACCCTTTCATGCATTGATTGTTTGAACTTAAATTATGCGCATTAATGCCTAGGAAATGCACATAATCCCCTAAATATGGTAAATGAACCCGGAAAAGTGCCAAATTTGAACACAGTGATTTGCAGGTTGTATGTTCATCATAGAAAAAAACTCGTGGACAAAGGACAAAGGAAATTTGTCCCCTTCAATCTTGGTGATTTCCCCCTCGAAACCATCAAACTTCCTCGGATGATGGTTCGTTTTATGAAAGTCACGCATGACGACATTTTTACTAGGGCACGGTGTGGTCATACCATGGCACCACACCAGGCGTCATGTTTTTCCAAGCATGTATTTCATTTTTGTATAGTTGTTAACCTGTAAACGACGCGTTTATGGTTGACTATTGCCACACATTTCCTTGAAATATCTGCCCATTCCTTGGAAAAGGCATGAGAATGTACTAAATAGCACGAGCATGGTTTTCCAGACCGTTCTTGTGCACCTTTTCATCCACCAATTGTTCAAATTTGAATTATGTGCATAATTAATGCCTAAAAAATGCACACAGTCCCCTAAATATGGTAAATGAGCTCAGAAAAATGTCACATTTGAACACGTTTCATTTGAGGCGGTATGTTGATCGTTGGAAAAAAACTGAATGACAAACTAGGACGGAAATTTGGATTCCCCTTCAATCTTGGTGATTTCCCTCTCGGAAGCATTGAACTTCCTCGGTGATGGTTCGATTTATGAAGGGCGTGCATGCCGACATAAATCAAATCTTCTCAGCTTTTAACCAGGGCATGGTGAGGCCATACCATGGCACCATGCCAGCCGTCATGTTTTTCAAGCACATATTTCATTGTTCTATAGTTGATAACCCAGTAAATGACGCATTTGTGGTTGACTATTGCCACACATTCCATTGAAATCTCTGCCCATTCCTTGTAAAAGGCTTGAGAAATTACTAAATACCACGAGAATGGTTTTTCCAGACTGTTCTTGTTCACCCTTTCATGCACCGATTGTCTGAATTTGAATTACGTGCATTGCCTACAAAATGCACATAATCCCCTAAATACTATAAATGAACCCGGAAAAGTGTCAAATTTGAACACGGTGATTACCAGGGTTTATGTTCATCATAGAAAAAAACTCATAGATGAAGGACAAAGGAAATTTGGGTTCCCATTCAATCTCGGTGATTTACTATCACACACGATTCATCTCCGTCGCCTCTGCGAACCGTGCGTGTTCACTCACACATGCAAAAGGAAAAGAAAACCCTCGTCCACTTCGTCCCACTCACTCGTCGCGGACTCCTCCGCAACTCTGCACCCTAAGATCGACGGCTGTTGGCGGCGGGCGTAGGTCGCGCTCCAAACGGCACCGGATTTCGCCTCCGCCGCTTTCCGCTGCCTATCTGCACTGACATTCTAGACTCTTGTCGACTGGGGTTTTCTGCGGGATTGGGCCGGGGATTTTTCTCATGGAGAAGCTAATCAACTTAATTAGCAAAATATTCACTCATCTCTTATCGCAGTCCGTCCATCGTTGTTAATCAACCTGCGGAAATCACCGTGGAATCATTTTTGTTCTAGCTGATTTGTGGGTGTTCATTCTTGTGTGCACAGTGCGAGCACAAATCAGGCAATTGTGGTTGTGGCCAGTCGGAAACGAAGTTCTATCTCACCATTCCGGATGACTTCAGGGAGCGCTCAGTATGTTCAATCTCAACCTACCACGGACGGCATGGCCTAAATATGTGAACATATACCGTCTGTTGCTACATTATCTATACATTTGCAGCAAATCTTTGTTACATTATCTATTTTTAATTCTATATTTTTGTACTTCGCTTGCATCTATATATGCATATGTTCTAACAGTTACTCCCCTATTTGCATCTTGCTCGGTTATTTCAATATATCTAATTTACGATCTTAATTTTCATTTCAAGCAGTACATCCCTTGCTTTGCAAGAACAGGAGTAGAAGGAAATCTTGGGCTTTACTTTGCTGATGACTCCTAGGATGTCATATTGACAACGCAACATGGATTTACAATGACGGTTGGCGTAAAACTTGATAAAGATGGTCACTCCTATTTTAATGCGGACCTTTGGAGAAAAATGTCTAGGTGTTATGAACTGAAAGCTGGCAATAAAATTCTAGTGCATGCACCACAGCCTGGTCTAACTAACATGGACGTTTACTTCCCCAACGTCATCAGCCGATCAAAGTCTGATTGAGGTTAGTGTCCTTTCAACTTTCTCCATGATGTCATATTACTATTTAAGCAACCTATTGATCACTATTTAAGCAACCAATTGTGATATCATATTCTGACTCTGTTCCTAGGCAGTAACAAATTATGTTTACCAATTTATGCCACTATATATTATTCTGCCATGTTCTGAATAAATAATACCTTTCCACCTTTTAAGCAGGATATGTTGGATGCATAGTGAACGATTTGTATGTTACTAAGCGTACCAATTTTCACTGGAAGGACTTGAAGCATGTCATAAACTTTGTTGATAATCTGACAGAGATAGCACAGCGTATGAACGCTGGATTTTGGATGGGATTAATTAGACCTATGGTGCACACACTGAACAAGACCAATTGTGTGCACAAAATGTTGGTAAAAAGTCTTATTTTAATGTTGATGCTCATAAACTATATATATATCTTCAACGATATGTTACAATTGTTTTTTATTCTACATGTGAACAGAAATTGCCCTCTGTAGCAGTTCCTGGATCGATTTCCCGGCGTGGCCGAATTGCACTTGTGCCTACTAATAACGCCAAAGTGATTGCAAGGTACTGCATTTCCCGCAAAAATGGAACCATTCAAATTAACAAGTTCTCGCTTCTCGTGGCAATGCATCCATATTGGAAAATTGGAGACACTGTTCTACTCCTGCTCTACCAAGGCACACGAGGGCTCTTCCTTTTCATTGACGAGATGCCGAGTCGCCGTGATCAAGCTGCTTCCAGTGGATAGTTGTGGTTGTTGGCCCTCAGCCTCTTAAAATGTGCTAGTTGTTACTATAAATGTGAAGTATGTAGATATGGACCATATGGTTGTTGGCCCTTAGCCTCTTAAAATGTGATAGTTGATACTATGTTAAGTATGTAGATATGGACCATATGGTTGTCAAAACCGTGTTAAGAAGATCCTCCTTTTGTCGAATAGTGTAAACACTATATATATATATATATATATATATATATATATATATATATATGTGTGTGTGTGTGTGTGTGTTACTCAAATGTTGTTACCCAAGTTCATAAATTTTCGTGGAAAGTGTTAGTATCGTACACAGTTCATCGAGTTTAAGCGTGTGCCCGATGTCCAGAAGGCATTTGCATATTAACTATCCATATTGCAAATTCACACACATGTTCACATAAGGAAACGTATGTGTAACATACTAATCATCGCACCACAGTACTACAGAGACGCATCGTGTGCGATACTCCTAGCCACCGCAAGAAACTAGTTTGCATTTTCCAAAGTTTTTTGTACACACAGAATCACACACGAAGTAACTGTATTGACCGTCTGTGTTGTAATTTCTCATCGCAATCAGTTCATTCGAGTCGGCTGTTTGCCATGTATCACACACATCTTGTTTACACGACTCATTTGTGTTCTTTTGGCTCATCGCAAACAGTTCATCCATGTGAACTGTATGCTGCATATCACACACATCTTGTTAATTTGAACCGTTTATGTTGTGTTCCCTAATCAAAAACAGTTCATCCGAGTTAACCTTATGCCGTATATCGCATACACATTGATATGGCTGCCCGTTTCTGTTGTTCTACCTCATCGCAAACAGTTCGAATGGATTAACCATGTGTCCTGCATCGCACACACATTGTTATGGCTGCCCGTTTGTGTTGTTCTGCCTCATGGCAAACAGTTTGAATGGATTAACCGTATGCCCTGCATCGCACACGCAACTAAAATCTTAACCGTGTTTGGTGCATCCATCATCGCAAACATTTTGCACCTTTTTTGATGGTTTTTTTACACCACCGTTTGCGATTATTGCATGGCACATAGTTTCGGCAAAGGGTCTCTAATCGTAGTGTCGCGTTAGCAGTCTCCTGCAGTAGTGTCACCACCACCATCTTCTTCACCACCAAAAGAAAATTGAGTATCGGGTATGGGCACTCCCCTTGGCTTCCGCCAAGCTTGAGGGAGGTGCCCCGGTATCATATCATCCCCACTATCTTTTGCCTTTACTTATTTTAGTTCGATCTTTTGCTTTAGATGAATAAAAGGTTAGTTCAATCCTTTCTTTTCAAGAGTTTTCTTAGTGATCTATCCTTGTAAGCGTGTGCGAGATATATAATAAAGTTTAGTTGATTTTTTGCTTTCTTTACTTTCATGTTGCAATAAAAAGAAAGGAAATAAATTAAAAAGATCATATGCAATCTTATGGTAGGTGATGACACCATATAAGGAAAAGTATAAGTAGGAAATTTTATTAGAGACTGGCAAACATGGCATTGGTCAATGATGCAACTCACGAAATAATTAATAAGGGAAGAGAAGATTCACATATAAATACACTATCCTAGAAATCTTTTGTGATTGTGAGCCCCCGTCAAAATATTATATGCCAAAATTGTTGACGTTGGACAAGAAAGACAACGTAATGATTTATGTTCGTTCATATTCACATAGAAGTTATATTGTCATATATCCTTCAACATGTGGTGCTTGCCCCTATCTTTGCTAGCCAAAAATTCCGCACTAAGTAGAGATACTACTTGTGCATCGAAAAACCCTTAAACCCAAATTTTATTTTCAAGAGTCCACTATACCTACCTAGGGATTGAGCAAGATCCCTCAAGTAAGTTGTCATCGGTGCAATAAGGCAATAAAAATTCCTTCTAAAAGTGTGAGATCATTTAGTGTAAGAGAAAATTGAGCATTGTACGAACTTGTGATGGTGAACAATAAAAGCGACAGACTGCATAATAAAGGTTGTCATCACAAGGGGCAATACAACGTGAGTTTCTTTTGCACTAAGGTGTTGAGCATACAAACAAATAAGCGCATGGCAACCTCTGCTTCCCTTTGTGAAGGGCCAATCCTTTACTTTTATGTATTTACTTTTATGGAAGAGTCAAAGTTTCTTCTCTCGACTCCTTTTTAATTTCTCCTTTGGCAAGCATCATGTGGTGAGGAAAGATTAGGCACATATGTCCAGTTGAATATGGGTAGCATGAGTTATTAATGTTGACATCACCCTTGAGGTGAATACATTGGGAAGCGGAACTATAAGCTCCTATCTTTCTATGTGTCCGTTTGAAACGTTTTGCTCATGTGTATGCGGCAAGTGTTAGCAATCATAGAAGACTATATGATGGTTGAGTATGTGGACTTGCCTAAAGGCTCCGATACGTGACCCTTCTTGAAAAGATGATGAATTCTAGTTGCAAAGTTGACTGAGAACATAGTTTGTTGGTTTCTAATAGAGTTTATGCTTTATACTTCAATTGTGTTATGAATTGTCACTTATTCATGGAGAGTCTATGATAAAAGTCTTATGTTTAAATTTGTTGTTGTTATAATAATCTACATGATGCTTCTATATCCGTATTTTGTTTTTATCGACACCTCTCTCTCTCTCTCTAAGCATGTGGACATGTTTTCCGATTTCGGTTTTTGCTTGAGGACAAGCGAGGTCTAAGCTTGAGGGAGTTGATATGTCCATTTTTGCATCATGTTTTCCTACTGTTATTTATGATTTTTTTATGCATAATAATGCTTTTTGGAGTAATTCTACTGCCTTTTCTCTCATAATATGCAAGGTACACACAAAGAGGAAGAATTCCGGCAGCTGGAAATATGGACCTGGAAAAGCTACACCAGGATACCTATTCTACACAACTCCAAACGAGCTAAAACTTTATGGAAATTTTTTATGGAATATATGAAGAATATTGGAGAAAATAAGTACCAGAGGGAGGCCACCGGGTGGGCACAACCCACCTGGGCGCGACAGGGAGCCCAGGCGCGCCCTAGTGGGTTGTGCTCACCTAGGCTCACCACCGGTGCCCATCTTCTGGTATATAAGTCATTTTGACCTAGAAAAAATAAGGAGAGGACTTTCGGGATGGAGCGCCACCGTCTCGAGGCGGTACTTGGGCAGGAGCACTTTTGCCCTCCGGCGGAGCAATTCCGCCGGGGGGGGGGGCAAATCATCGTCATCATCATCACCAACCACTCTCCCATCTTGGGGAGGGCAATCTCCATCAACATCTTCAACAGCACCATCTCCTCTCAAACCCTAGTTGATCTCTTGTGTTCAATATTTGTACTGGAACTATAGATTGGTGCTTGTGGGTGACTAGTAGTGTTGATTACATCTTGTAGTTGATTACAATATGGTTTATTTGGTGGAAGGTTATATGTTCATATTCGTTATGCTATTTAATACCCCTCTGATCTTGAGCATGATTATCATTTGTGAGTAGTTACTTTTGTTCTTGAGGTCACGGGAGAAATCATGTTGCAAGTAATCATGTGAACTTGATATGTGTTCGATATTTTGATAGTATGTATGTTGTGATTCCCTTAGTGGTGTCATGTGAACGTCGACTACATGACACTTCACCATATTTGGGCCTAAGGGAATGCATTGTGGATTAGTTATTAGATGATGGGTTGTGAGAGTGACATAAGCTTAAACCCTAGTTTATGCGCTATTCTGTAAGGGACCGATTGGATCCAAAAGTTTAATGCTATGGTTAGAATTTATTCTTAATACTTTTCTCGTAGTTGCGGATGCTTGTGAGGGGGTTAATCATAAGTAGGAGGTTTGTTCAATTAAGAACAACACCTAAGCACAGATCCACCCATATATCAATTTATCAAAGTAACGAACACAAATCGAATCAACATGATGAAAGTGACTAGGTGAAATTTCCATATACTCTCAAGAACGCTTTGCTTACTATAAGAGACCGCTTTGGCCTCTCCTTTGCCTCAAAAGGATTGGGCTATCTCTCTGCACTTTTGTTACTACTATCATTACTTGCTCGTTACAAATTATCTTGCTTACTCTGTTACTTACAATTTTAGCACTTGCAGACATTACCTTGCTAAAAACCACTTGTCATTTCCTTCTGCTCCTTGTAGAGTTCGACACTCTTACTTATCGAAAAGAGCTACAATTGATCCCCTATCCTTGTGGGTCATCACGCGGCTCCTATTGGGGTGTCGTTACGGTGGGAGGTCTTGCTGGTTTAGTTTTACCTTTGACGAAAGGTGATAGTGGCGAAGGTGTCCCGATGTTTTGATGAGATGGTGGCTATCGTTTTCTGTGGGAGTTGACCTTGACGATCCGACTACGAACGTGCGAGACGTCGCGCCTTAGCAATCGCTAAACCAACTTTCGAGGGGTCACGATCAACCTGACCACGAGGGTCTTTTTCCTGCGAGCAAACGAAGAACAAGCAAGAAACTGAGATTGCAATCTGGATATTGCGAATATAAGAGGAAAACTTTATTAATGAAGGTGGGGTTACATGGCGCCTTTGTCTGGTCGTTGAACACAAACGAAGAATGCGAAGTTGCAGCTATGGCGAAGTTTTAATCTAAACAAAACCCAAAGTCTAAACGGTGCCCTAAGTGTTGTATATATGGAGGAAGAGGGGGAAATTTCGTGGCCCTTGGAGGAGGGGTCCGAAACCAACCCTATCTCTTGTTTCCCACACATACGGACACTTAAAACATCCTATACTCAAGTATTTCGAAATTACATGGGCCTGGCCAAATAATAAGGTGACCGGCACCTATGAGGAAGTGTCATCTTGTATATTTCATCCAAGGCTTCATGCTCTCATTATGGTGGCTTCAAAGTCTAGAAATCATCACTTGTAACTCCGTTCTTGTTCCCCTTGCGCATGCCATCATTTCCATGCTTGATCTTGCTCCATTGTTCATCCTTCTTGTACAAGCTAGGCCCTTCATTTGTAAGCAAGACAAATGTATCCAATTTAGGCAGCATCATATTCTCATGAACATTAGAATCATTACCAAGAAACAAAAGTACCTGATAATTTAATTGGTGTCTTGCGAGCTCTAGTAATTGGTCTAGTATGTATATGAAAGTGCTAGTTATCGACTAGAGGGGGGGTGAATAGGCGATTTTAATGAACGTCTTCAATGCATGGTGGTTTCGAAGACAAATAGTAGAAATGAGCCTATTGATATGCAGTGGAAGGTAGACTACACTAGACAAGCCATAGTCAAGTAAGCAATGAAGTGAAAACACGAAGACTATTAGCAGTTAGGCGGTATGGATCAGGATGGAAGATAGTATAAAGCCAATCAATAACAGTCATCACATAGTGAAGCCAATCAGATCATGCAATCAGGCAATGACTTCACAAAGGCAAATTGTAAGTAAAGAGAGGTAAGAGATAGAACCAGTTGCTTGGTGAGGGAAAGGATTTGTTGGACCAGTTCCAGTTGCTGGGACAATTGTACGTCTAGTTAGGGAGGCTGAGATTCAACTCATAAGACCGCGTCTTCACCTTATTCCCCTTGAGCTAAGGACACTTAGTCCTCGCCCAATCACTCAGGTAAGTCTTGAAGGTAGACTTCCAAACCTTCATAGACTTCGTTCATCGACGATCCACAATGACTCTTGGATGCTCAGAACGCGGCGCCTAACCGGCTGGAGGATTCACAGTCCTCAAGTGTCACAAGTCTTCAGATCACGCGAACAGAAAGACTTCAGTGATGTCTAACACTCTTTGGCTCTGGGTGTTTTGGGCTTAGTCCTCACAAGGATCTCTCTCTAAAATGCTTCGGAGGTGGGTTGCTCTCAAACGACAAAAGCCATGCACTAACTCTGAGCAGCCACCAATTTATGGTGTACGGGGTGGGCTATTTATAGCCAGGAGGCAACCTGACCTGATTTGTCCAAAATGACCCTGGGTCGCTAAGGAACTGACACGTGTCCAATGGTCAGATTTCAAACACACGCGGCAGCTTGACTTTGGTTACAAGTAAAGCTGACTCATCCAGCTCTGGACAAGATTTGCTCTCATTGTCTTCGACCGAAGACATAGGATTTGGTTGAGCATCACTTTAGTCACTCTGACTTTGTTCACTTGGACCCCACTTAACAGTGCGGTGGTTCCTATGACTCAACAAAGGAGAAAAGGAAACTACAAAACAACTATGTCTTCGCACTCCATAGTCTTCATGTGAATGTCTTCTCCAGTCATAAACTTCTTTTTGAATATCTTCACGGACCACCATTGTCTTCAATTTCTTCACACATTTTTTGGGGTCATCTCTGGTAGGTAAACCGAATCAATGAGGGACTACTACCTGTGTTATCCTGCAATCCTCACAAACACATTAGTCCCTCAACCAAGTTTGTCATCAATACTCCAAAACCAACTAGAGGTGGCACTAGATGCACTTACAGTATAGTAGCAGGGGCTGTGGGTGTAACAATGGTATCGATGTCCTTATCATCCTCCCCTTCTTGAAATGAAGTCGTCCTCGACGAAAGCTCATCTTCCTCACCCAAATAAGGCTTCAAATCTGAATGTTAAAAGTGGGACTAACCCCAAAATCTGCAGGCAGCTCAAGTTTATATGCATTATCATCTATTTTCTCAAACGCTTTCAAAGGACCATCAGCACGTGGCATTAGCTTTGATTTGCGCAAATCAAGAAATCTATCCTTACGCAAATGTAACCAAACAAGATCTCCAGGTGCAAACACAACATGCTTTCTACCCTTATCTCCAGCAAGTTTATATTTAGCATTCATACGCTCAATGTTTTCCTTAGTTAACTCATGCATTTCTAAGATCAATTCAGCACGTTGTTTAGCATCAAAATTAACCTTCTCCGAACGAAGAGGCAACAAATCAATAGGTGCATGAGGTATGAAACCATATACAATTTCAAAAGGGCACATCTTAGTAGTAGAATGCAAAGAACAATTATAAGCAAATTCAATATGAGGCGAGCATTCTTCCCACATTTTCTTATTATTCTTCAAAACAGCCCTAAGCATAGTAGACAATGTTCTATTTACTACTTCAGTTTGTCCATCAGTTTGGGGGTGACAAGTAGTACTAAAAATCAGTTTAGTCCCCAACTTAGCCCATAAACATCTCCAAAAGTGGCTAATAAACTTAGTATAATGATCTGAAACAATAGTATTTGGCACACCATGCAAGAGAATCATTTCATGAAAGAAGAAATCAGTAATATTAGCAGCATCATTACTTTTATGACATGGTATAAAGTGTGCCATTTCGAGAATCTATCCACGACAACAAATATGCTATCCCTCCCCTTCTTTGTTCGAGGTAAACCTAAAACAAAGTCCATATATATATCCTCCCAAGGAACACTAGGTACAGGAAAAGGCATATATAAACCATGAGGACTGAATCGTGACTTAGCTTTTTGACATGTAGTACAGCGAGCAACAAAGCGCTCAACATCCCATCTCATCTTTGGCGAAAAGAAATGTGTAGCAAGTACTTCCTCCGTCTTCTTCATGCCGAAGTGTCCCATTAATCCTCCTCCATGCGCCTCCTGCAACAACAAAAGACTAACGGAGCTAGCTGGAATGCATAGCTTGTTAGCACGGAACACAAATCCATCATTAACGACGAACTTGTTCCATGTTCTTCCTTATTTACAATTCAGCATTACATCTTTAAAATTAGCATCATGCACATATTGCTCTTTGATGGTCTCCAAGCAAAATATTTTGAAGTCAAGTAGTGAAAGCATAGTATAGCGACGAGACAGTGCATCAGCAATAGCATTTTCTTTACCCTTCTTGTGTTTAATGACATAAGGGAAAGTCTCAATGAATTCAACCCATTTAGCATGTCTACGATTCAGTTTAGCTTGACTTTTAATATGTTTCATTGATTCATGATCAGAATGTATAACAAATTCTTTGGGCCATAAATAATGTTGCCATGTCTCTAAAGTCCGAACAACAATATATAATTCTTTATCATAAGTAGAATAATTCAGACTAGGTCCACTTGATTTTTTAGAAAAGTATGCAATAGGTTTGCCATCTTGTAATAACACACCTCCTAATCCAATTCCACTAGCATCACATTTAAGCTCAAAAGTCTTATTAAAATCGGGAAGTTGGAGCAAAGGAGCATGTGTCAACTTATCTTTCAACACCATGAAGGCTTCTTCCTTTGCGGTACCCCAAACAAAAGGCACATCCTTCTTTGTAAGCTCATTGAGAGGTGCAGCAATGGTGCTAAAATCTCTCACAAAACGCCTATAGAAACCAGCGAGTCCAAGAAAGCTCCTCACTTGTGTGACCATTTTGGGTTGCGGCCAACTCTCAATAACTTCAATATTGGCTTTATCAACTTCAATTCCTTGTGGAGTAACAACATAGCCAAGAAAAGATACTTGGTCGGTGCAAAAGGTGCACTTCTCAAGGTTACCAAACAAACGTGCATCACGTAGAGCAATAAAAAAAGCATGTAAATGTTGCAAATGTTCCTCCAAAGATCTACTATAAATCAGTATATCATCAAAGTAAACTACCACAAATCGTCCAATTAAAGCATGTAAAACTTCGTTCATTAATCTCATGAAAGTACTAGGTGCGTTAGTTAACCCAAAAGGCATGACTAACCACTCATATAATCCAAACTTAGTTTTAAATGATGTTTTCCATTCATCTACCAATGTCATACGAATTTGATGGTATCCACTATGCACATCAACTTTGGAGAATATTGTAGAGCCACTCAATTCATCAAGCATATCATCTAGCCTAGGAACATGATGACGAGAACGAATAGTAATATTATCAATGCCTCTACAATCAACACACATACGCGATGTACCATCCTTTTTCGGCACTAGTATGATAGGAACATCACAAGAACAAAAAGATTCGTGTATATAACCTTTGTCGAGCAGCTCACATGCTTGACGCATAATCTCCTTCGTCTCCTTTGGATTGGTACGGTATGGTGCACGGTTGGGTAGCGATGCATCGGGAATTAAGTCAATTTGATGCTCAATCCCTCGAATAGGTGGTAATCCCTATGGCACGTCTTGTGGAAAGATGTCAGTGAACTCCTACAAAATGTTAGTGACAGCAGGAGGCAAAGAGGAAGGAACGTCCTCGAATGAAAATAATGTATCTTTGCACTCAAAAGCATAGCAAACAGATTTGCTGAAATCTAGCTCATCAATATCAGATTTTGTGGCAAGTAAACATGCACTTTTCAATTTAATTTCAGAAGCAACACTAGATGGTTTATTATTAGGTTTCATTTGTTGCTCAAATTCTTTTGCCATAATCTGATTTTCACTCTTATTTTCTCCTGTTTTGCTTTATTAGCTCTATTAATATCATCTTGCAAAATGGAATTAGGAGTCATAGGAAGCAAAGTAATATGTGTATCCTTATGAATAAGAGTATACTGATTGTTTCTACCATGGTGTACAGAATTGTTATCAAATTGCCATGGTCTACCAAGTTATAAGGAACATGATTGCATAGGTACCACATCACAATCAATAGAATCAGCATATGTAGAGATACTAAAATGCACATGAACAATACGTGTTACCTTAACCTTGGCACTGTTGTTGAACCATTGGATGTAGTAAGGATGTGGATGTGGTCTTGTGGTGAGAGATAGCTTCTCCACCATCTCCATGCTAGCTAAATTACTGCAGCTCCCTCCATCTATGATGACGCGAACAGAACGTTCCTTCACAACTCCCTTTGTATGGAACAAATTGTACCTTTGATTTTGCTCAGCTTGTGTGACCTGCACATTCAAAACACGTCAAGCAACTAAACTTTCATACCTGTTAGCGTCGTCAGCAGCCATGAATTGCGTGTCATGATCAGAATCATCTCCACCGTGTTCTTCACTTGTAATAAGAGCCAAAGTCTCCTCGTTATAGTCACTAGTGGACTCATACCCAACAACTTCAGTAACAATCATCACACGCTTAGATGGGCATTCTCTCGCATAATGACCTCCACCCTTCCAACGACGACAAATAATATCATGTATTCGCCCTGTTGATGCCATGGATGAAGAAGAGCTCTGTGCAGGCCTAGAAGGTGTGCTCTTGGCAGATAGTGGTGGTTGTGCCTGCTTTCTTGTATCACAGTTAGAGTTGGCGGATGAAGTATGCGGTGTTGCAGTAGGTCATGTGGAAGTAGAGGATGTACGTGGTGTCCTTGATGAAGATCGACCTGCAGAAAAATTAGTTCGCGCCAATGCATGTCGATCTTACACTTGACGTTCCGCTTTGCAAGCAAGACGGAATAAAAGAGTGATATTATTGTATTCCTTATACTCTAGAATGGTTTGAATCGCTCTGTTTAATCCACCCATAAAACCTGTAAGCATAGCTTCATTATCCTCAACAATGCCACATCTAATCATGTCAGTTTGTAATTCCCGATGAGATTCTTCTACAGAATTCTTTCCTTGTCTTAAGTGCTGCAATTTTTGAAGTAATTCACGTTGATAATATGGTGGAACCCAACAAGTACGCATAGCAGTTTTCAAAGCAGCCCAAGTAGCTGGAATAGGATATAATCTACAATGTTCACACCACCATACACATGCAAAACTAGTGAAAGCACACACAGCAGCGGCAACCCATCTCTCCTAAGGATATTGTAAACATGTTAAACGTTGTTCAGTTTCTAACTCCAAAGTAAGATATATATCATGAACATATCTACCCTCAAATGGTGGAATATTCAATTTCAGTTTAGGAATATGGTCATGATCTCTTTTCTGAGGTGGTGGTGCAGGCCTACCATTGCGATTATTTGCATGTGGATGACCTAGTGGTGGTGTTGGTGGTTGCACGTAGTTCTGATTTTGATCAAGCTCATCCTCATAATCGCCCACGTCGTCGTCCTCCTCCGTAGCAACAGCAGCAGCAGGATCCACAGAAGCATCAACAGCAGTAGCAGCGACACCAGAAGTTTTGCCATGCTCAAGAGGAAGATGGCTCGCTCGGCGGAGGGTTGTTTCACAACGCGGAGGTGGTTGTTGTTGTTGTTGTTGTTGTTGTTGTTGTTGTTGTTGTTGTTGTTGTTATTGTTGTTGTTGTTGTTGTTGTTGTTGCTGCTGCAATGGTGCCGGAGAGGCCGCTGATGGTTGTGGTAGACGCGTGAGTACTTTATCAAACTTGGCGTCCAACTTGGTGTCAATTGTCTTCTCAATGTCATCAATCCTCTCCAGTACCTTTCCAAAGCTGGCCATCACGTCTTCCACCTATTGACCTAACATTTGCTGAAATTTATCATGAAGCTCTTTCTTCGTCATGTTCTCCCAGTCAATCTCGTCGGCTTGTGATTGCCATGGTTAGCAGCAATAGGAACACACAAGAATATGATCCTACAGACTACTAGAAAATGGCGGTGGTGGGGTGTCACAAATCCGTCAAGCAAATCTTAAATTCTTACTAGTTCTTACCAAGCAGCAGGTGGTGATAGGCAACCGTTATAGTCAAAACTCTCAAAGCTTGGATAGAGCGATTACCAGGGAGAGTCAAACGCACGACGTAGATGTATGTGGAGCTGGGATGGCTTATAATATGGTAGTAATAAGATCAACTATAATCAATTCAGAGATGCAAAGTTGAATAAACACTCAACGACGGTACTGTGCTGGTCCTAGGCTATACCGTACTAGAGACGCGAGCCTAGAACACTAGCAAAATCACGGCGCGGCATAGAAACAAGGGAAAAGCCCACTCTGGAATTTTTTTCGCTCTTTTTTTGTGCTCCTCTATTTTTTTGCGAAAAATCACTATAATGGTGAGTGTCTCAAAACTCTTCCCAAGTCAAAATAACATGATAGGCACGAAATTTTTTTTGGAAATCAGGGCAGCGACAACGAAAAAATGCGACAAAAAATCACTATGATGGCGAGTGTCTCAAAATGCTCCCTGGGTCCTAAAAACAGAATAGGAGAAAAATATTCTCGATCGCCGAAATTTTGTCCTAAAAGCTGCCCGGGGGTCTCCAGACTCTTGTTCTTTTGGAACCTACTCAGGCAAGAAAACACGAATCGGAAAATAGATGGATCTCGAAAATAAACCTAATATAAAAATAACTCAGATTGGTGGTGGATGTATGGTGGTAGGATATGGCAGTGGTGGTGGTGGTATATGGCAACGGTGGTGGTATATGGCAGCGGTGGTAGGATATGACATCGGTAGTGGTATATGGTAGCGGTGGTAGGACATGGCATCGGTGGTGGTATATGGTAGCGGTGGTAGGATATTGCAGCGGTGGTGGTATATGGCAGCAGCGATGAAGATGGTGCGGAGGTGGCGTGATAAATTGTGATAGAACTCGAAACTCTAAAGGACTAGACTCTAAGACCAGCAACTAGACACGACGATGCAACCGCAAATTCAACAAAGCAAAACCCTAAAAAGATTATGCGAAGGCTCAGATTGGTTCGGATATGATGAACTAACCCTCTTTTTGGCTTTTTCGTGGACTGTAGGTATGAAGAACAGACTCGATCTAAACTATGAAAAACTGTAAAATCTCACCAAGCAACCTGGAAATCTGATACCACTTGATAGAGGCGAAGGTGTCCTGATGTTTTGATGAGATGGTGGCTATAGTTTTCTATGGGAGTCGACCTTGACGATCTGACTACGAATGTGCGAGATGTCGCACCTTAGCAATCGCTAAACCAACTTCCAAGGGGTTATTGACCATGCCGGAGCACGATGAACCTGACCACGAGAGTCTGTTTCCTGTGAGCAAACAAAGAACAAGCAAGAAACTGATATTGCAATGTGGATATTGCGAATATAATAGGAAAGCTTTATTAATGAAGGTGGGGTTCTGTGACGCCTTTGTCCGGTCGTTGAACACAATCGAAGTCCGTGAAGTTGCAGCTATGGCGAAGTTTTAATCTAAACAAAACCCAAAGTCTAAACGGTGCCCTAAGGGCTATATATATGGAGGAAGAGGGGAAATTTTTTTGGCCCTTGGAAGAGGAGTCTGAAACCAACCCTATATCTTGTTTCCCCACGCATACGGACTCTAAAAACAGCCTATACTCAAGTATTTCGCAATTACATGGGCCTGGCCCAATAATAAGGTGACGCAGCACCTATAATGGCCTCTGGACGAAAGTTATGAAGTGCCATCTTCTATATTTCGTCCAAGGCTTCATGCTCTCATTATGGTGACTTCAAAGTCCTCAAATCATCACTTGTAACTCCGTTCTTCTTCCCCTTGCGCATGCCATCATCTCCATGCTTGATCTTGCCCCAATGTTCATTATTCTTGTCCAAGCTAGGCCCTTCATTTGTAAGCAAGACAAATGTATCCAATTTAGGCAGCATCGTATTCTCATAAACATTAGAATCATTACCAAGAAATGAAAGTACCTGATAATTTAATTGGCATGTGCGAGCTCTAGTAATTGGTCCAGTATGTATAGCAACAGGGGTTGTGGGTGTAACAATGGTATTGATGTCCTCATCAAAAGGCTTGTCCACTAATAGAGGCGAGGGTGTCCCGATGTTTCAATGAGATAGCTACCGTTTCCCGTGGGGGTCGACTTTGACGATCCGACTATGAACGTGCGAGACGTCGCGCCTTAACAATTGCTAAACCAACTTCCGAGGGGTTATTGACCACACCGGAGCACGATCAACCTGGCTACGAGGGTCTATTTCCTGCAAGAAAATGAAGAACAAGAAAGAAACTAAGATTGCAATCTGGATATTGCGAATATAAGATGAAAGCTTTATTGATTGTAGCGACCTGACCCAACATCGGTCAAGTCTCTGTGTCTGTACCATCCCAAGATCATGCTGGTACTCACAGTACATCGATAAAGTAATCAAAGTTCAATCACACCTGAATTTTATTACACGATTCTCATATAGAGTCTTTATTACAAGGGAATAAATTCGGCTCAAGGCCAACTCATGAGAAATAAACTACTAATGCCTGCAAGCGTCGAGGTAAAGCGAGTCCATCCGACTCAAAGGGCAATCGCCAAGCGCGAGCGTAGCCTCACTCTGATCGGAATATATCTCTCGCAACATAATACGTTGCAGCCATGTAGGTCAGCTTTTGGAATAAGCTGGCAAGTCATGAAGAATAACAATAATAAAGTTACTACCTCTATATGCATTTTTGGCTGTGGAGCTCTAAGTTTCATCATTTTGCGTAAAGCCAATTTTTTCCTACTACAGTGGACTTATTTGCAATTTACTACAAATTGTTGGTAGTTATTGAGATGGTTCCGCCAACCAAAATCTCGTTCCCAAATTATTAAGTCATAAACCCTCAAATTAATTCATTAGTTTTAGTGTTGAGATATCCGAATACTTCCAAGTTCCAGAGGCTCAAATGTCCGTAATCGGGACACGGCTAATCGATTAGGTTATAACTCTGCAGAGGTTTTGCACTTTCCCCGCAAGAATCATTCCCTCCTTTAGAGTCTTCGCACTTCATGGTGTTTGAAGACGGGACCAGATGAAACAGGGTCTTCCAAAGAGTTCTTCCGCCACCGCCGGTACCCATCCAATCCTACCGTTCGTCTACTTCTCGTAGTACCGTCCCACCAGCGTCACTACTAGGGTCAACCCAGCGAGCCCATAATGGCTTGCGGCTGCACAGGTAAGCTTCCGTCATGGGGCATCCATCCTTCTCTTCGTGGCTGGGTGAAGCTTTCGCAGGATGTCATGGCGCTTCTCCATGCATCCCGCCACCACTGGGTGCTCCAGGTGCCCGTCAACCGTCCTCCACCCAGAGTGATTTTCAAGTCCATCTTGATCATTGTAGTCCATGGGTTGTCATCATCATTGACTCTCACATCTTGCTTATGAATTTCACTCATCCCAAATCCGTCTACGAGCATAGCAAAATAACTACTACGTCCGGGGTCATGGTAACAAGGGATTGGTTCATCCTACCACATGATACTACTCAAGTTTAATGACTTCAAGATTTCACTACTGCATGCATGGTGGGGTGGTGACAACTACTAATGCACAAAAACATAGGTATAGAAATAACATGATCAAAACTTGCCTTGCTGATGATCCTCGTAAGCTAAAGAGTCGTAGTAGCAGGCTTCGAACTCATGAAACTCTACCTAGACAAACAATGAACAATATAAGCAAATCAATCTGATCTCATAACTCAACTTAACAAAAATAACATAGCACAACAAAGCATCCAAAACCAAATCCAAAGGAAAACTCCAAAGAAAAATCACTCAAAGTTTCCTACTTCAAACAATAGCTAGAAATAGTTTTATAAAACAAAAATTTCTTAATATAACCTAATCATGGTTTTAGGTTAACTTAACAGAAAAGGATTAACTAAGTAACTAGGAGCAAAAAGAATTAATTAAATAGCTAGTATAAAACTCATTTTAGGCCTAATCCAATTTCTATTAAGAAAAATAATTTAAAACTTTTATTAATTATAAATAAAAGTTCATCTACTAGAATGACAGAAACTAACCTAGAATAACTAATCACAAGTTAAAAATAAATTAATTTACTAATTAATTAATTAGGAAAACAGGAACTAGTCAATTAATTAGGATTAATAGGATTCTGCCTAGAATTAATTATTTATTAATCCTAAAATACCAAAGTTAATTTCTAGGGTTTGGCAATATCAAAATAAAGTGATGACAAAAGAATCATGCAAAATAATTTTTCTAACTAAAGTTATAACAGATTTGCTATTCTGACTAAAACAATATTAAAGAATTTTTTTATTATTTTTAACATAGCTAAATATATGTTTTTCAGAAACTACATAAAATTTTCAATCCAACAAAAAAAGAATCATTCAAAAATATTAAACAGAATAAAAGATATACATTTTTGAAATTTGAAACAAATCGGCTAAAACAGAAAATCGAAATAAAAAGAAAAAGCCCAATGGGCCTATATCATGCACTAGGCGTAGTTTAGTCTAAACGGGCCTAGGGTTAACTAACAACGAACCGGTCTAAACAAAATAAACCTAACTTAAAAAATAAACCGCTCGGCCGTCCGGTTTTCTAATAAAAACATACCCCTTGGGGCTTCTAATCCTAACCACACGATTGGGATCGGACGGGAGGGAATTCGGGACTCACCGGACTCATGACGGGCGGGCGGGCGGCGAGAGTGCTCGGGCGTTGAGTCGTCAGCGAGCTTGGCGAGACGTCGGAGGTGCTTGAGGAGCTCGGGAGGGTTCGGTGGTGTCGGGAAGGTCGGGTGCACCAGAGCGGCGACGGCGAGGGTTTTTGGCGGAGGTGAGCTCGGGCTCGGCGTGCCGGGAGAGAGAGGAGAGGGCTCGGCGAGGCTAAGGGGAATGGGGTGCGGGGGCTTGGCTTATATAGCTGTGGCCTCGGCTCCTCTTCGGAAGGGATCGGGGCGTCGGGGATCCGGATCCTTGAGGATCCGTGGATCTCCGGCGAGGTTCAAGCGTGGGCGAGGGAAGACGACGGGTGGGGGCCACGGGTCGCTGAGAGAGAGAGGGGAAGGTCCGGTCGGGCGACCGAATCCTAGGAAGATCGGGCGAGGGGGATGACGACGGGCGGTCGGTCGCCTGTTGGCCTAGTGGGCCGGGCGGGCCAAAGGGGAGGAGGGGAGGTGGCGCCTGGCTGGGCACTGGGGTGGCTCGGCGCCCAGGTCTTTTCTTTATTTTTTTAATTAAAACAAAACCAAAAATAAAACCTAAACTATAAATATTTTATATAGGGTATATATATATACCAAAATGATCAGGGGAATATTCCCTTTCATTTGAACATTTTTCCAAAGGCAAAATCCAAACTTTATAAAAATCCATTTTTCAAATTCAAATAAAATTCAGATTTGAATCCAAATCTTTTGGCAAGGTTTTCCTCTGATATTTTTGGAGTGTCATGTTTGCTCCTCTCATACTTTTGATCAAGTATTCATCAGGCTTAGTTTTTGAAATGTTTCCCACATGCCAAAGTTTGAATTCAAATTCAAAACTCAAATTGCTCTGAAACTTCAAATGGCATTCAAATTCAAACAGTATGCATAGGATGCTTAGCTATAATTGTAAAACATTCCAAATAGGAAATTTGGGATGTTACAAACCTACCCACCTTAAGATGAATCTCGCCCTCGAGATTCGGCTTGGCTAGCAAATAGGTGCGGATGGTCTCAAAGAAGATCTTCTTCTCGCTCCCAGGTGGCTTCTTCCTCGGAGTGGTGACTCCACAGCACCTTGCAAAACTTGATGACCTTGCTCGCGGGTGACTCTGCTTGCAGTCTCGAGAATTCGGACGGGTTTCTCCTTGTAAGTTAGATCCTTTGTCAAAAGCTGTATGGCCTCTAGGGGCACTTTGTGTCTCTCAACGGAACATCGGCCATGTCGGCATGACACTTCTTCACCGAGAAACGTGGAAGACATCATGAACTCCGGACAATCCTTCCGCAATTCCAACTTGTAAGCAACCTCTCCACGACGTTCAAGGATTTTGTAGGGGCCAATGAATCGGGTGCTAACTTTCCTTGACTCCAAACCTCTTGATTCCACGAAGTGAGACACACGAAGGTATGCTCGGTCTCCCACTTCGTAAGTCACTTCCTTGCGCCATCGTCAAGATAACTCTTCCGTCTCGATTGTGCTATCTTGAGCCTGTCTCGGATCAGCTTGACTTTCTCTTCGAATCCTTGATAAGATCGGAACCGAAAAGTGATCGATCTCCAACACTATCCCACAATGGTGTTCGCACCTCCTTCCGTATAGAGCTTGAAAGGGGCCATCTTCGATGGATTGATAACTGTTGTTGTATGAGAACTCTGCGTGCGGCAAATTATCATCCCAGCTAGACCCATAGTCTAGCACATAAGCTCTCAACATGTCCTCCGTAATCTGATTGACTCTCTCGGTCTGTCCATCTGCTCATGGATGAAAAGCTGTATTGAATTCCAGCCTGCACTCCAAAGTTTCATGCAATTGCTTCCAAAACTTTGAGGTAAACTGCGTTCCTCTATCTGACACGATTTTCCTCGGAACTCCATGCAGACATACGATCCTGGTCATGTATATCTTGGCCAACTTAGCACTGGTATAGGTAGTCTTCACAGGAATGAAGTGAGCTACCTTAGTCAAACGATCAACCACTACCCAGATAGAATCATAACCTGAACGGGTCCTGGGTAATCCCGTGATGAAATCCATACCAAGTTTCTCCCATTTCCAATCGAATCGGCATAGGTTGAAGTAAACCTGCTGGCTTCTGATGTTCTGCCTTTACACGTTGGCAAACATCGCATACGGCTACGTACTCGGCAATGTCCTTCTTCATACCTGTCCACCAGAAATTTTGCTTCAAATCCAGGTACATCTTGGTGTTGCCGGGGTGAATCGAGTACGGTGAATCATGAGCCTCCTGAAGAATTAGCTTCCTGAGCTCGGGATCATTGGGCACATAAATACGATCCTCAAACCATATAGTTCCATGTTCATCCTTTCGAATCCTTTAGCTTTTCCTTCCTCCATCTTTTGCTTAATCTCATCAATTTCCTTGTCCGACTTCCGGCTTCACGAATCCTTTCGGTCAAGGTGGACTGTACTTCCAGAGTTGCAACAAATCCTCTCGAACTATTTCCAATCGGAGATCTCTCGAGGTCATCGACTAACTCTGGGTAATCCTCCTGCGGTAAGAGTGTTCACATAACTCTTACGGCTCAAAGCATCTGCTACAACATTAGCCTTACCGGGTGGTAATGCAATCTCATGTCATAGTCCTTTATCAATTCTAGCCATCTCCTGCACGAGGTTCAATTCCTTCTGCGTGAAAATATACTTCAAGCTCTTGTGGTCTGTGTAGACATCACAATGATTTCCAATGAGGAAATGTCTCTGTGTCTTGAGTGCATGCACTACAGCTGCTAACTCCAAATCATGCGTGGCATAATACATCTCATGAGGACGTAGCTGTCTGGAGGCAAAAGCTACAACATTACCTTCCAGCAACAGTACTCATCCGAGACCTTGACGAGAAGCGTCACAATAAACTCCGTATTCCTTGTGTATGTCTCGCAAAATCAACACTTTGAGGCTGTGACCAACCGCTTTCTTCAATTCCTGAAAACTGGCTTCACATTCCTCGGTCCAAACATACTTGGCTTCCTTCTTCAATAGCTCAGTCATGGGCTTGGCAATCTTCGAGAAGTTCTCAATGAACCTCCGATAATATCCTGCGAGTCCGAGAAAACTGCGGATCTCCTTGGTCGAGGTGGGTGATCGCCAATCGGTGGTGATTCGACCTTGGCGGGATCAACTGCTATTCCTTCTCCTGAAATAACATGTCCGAGGAATCCAACTTCCTTCAACCAAAATTCACATTTGCTGAATTTGGCATACGGTGATGTTCTCGAAGTTTCTCGAACTAGACGCAAATGTTCCTTATGCTCTTCCTCGCTCTTGGAGAATATCAATATGTCATCGATGAACACCACGACAAACTTGTCCAAATATTCCATGAACACCTTGTTCATCAAATTCATGAAGTATGCAGGAGCATTAGTCAATCCAAATGACATGACGGTATACTCATATAAACCATACACGTAGTGAATGCTGTTTTGGGTATATCCTTTTCACGAATCTTCAACTGATGATACCCTGATCGAAGATCGATCTTAGAGAATACCTTGGCTCCAACAAGCTGATCAAACAAGTCATTGATCATCGGCAAGGGGTACTTGTTCTTGATGGTTACCTCGTTCAATGCACGATAATCCACAACCATCCTCAAGCTTCCATCCTTCTTCTCTACCAAAAGAACTGGGGCTCCCCAAGGTGATGAGCTTGGACGAATATATCCTTTCTCCAATAACTCATTTATTTGATCCTTGATCTCTTTCAACTCATTCGGTGGCATCCGATAAGGTCTCTTGGATATTGGGGCTGTGCCGCAATAACTCAATCAGAAATTC
Source organism: Aegilops bicornis (assembly GCA_021605145.1). Lineage (NCBI taxonomy): Eukaryota > Viridiplantae > Streptophyta > Magnoliopsida > Poales > Poaceae > Aegilops > Aegilops bicornis. The sequence continues at coordinate 323,958,335 of CM038672.1, read as the reverse complement.
AATGTCCCTGTCCGTGGCATTCTGGTAATTCCTCCGGAAACACATCGGAAATTCTTGCACCATCGCACTTCCTCCTGAACAACTCCCGTGAGGGAATGTACTGATTCTTCATCCGGCTGTGCTGGCTACATACTTGATCCTCTTCTCGCCCGGGGTGGTGAGCAGAATAGTCTTCTTGAGCACGATCAATGTTCCTTCATACTTTGACAACCAATCCATGCCTAGGATTACATCCAAGGTCTGAGTTTCCAACACTATGAGTTCCACGGGAAATTTGTGGTTCCCTATGTTGAGGGTTGCGGGACAGCTTAAACCTGCCATCATTTCTCCTCCTGCGGGCCCGGCCGAAGGGGGCTTCTAAGGGTTCTAGTGCGCAATCCGTACTTATCCACAACTACCCTTGATATGAATGAATGCGTTGCACCAGAATCAAAGAGAACCAAAACTGAACGTGAATTCAATAAAAACTTACCAACCACAGTGTCTGGCTGATCATAGACGTCCTCCACGTCGATGTGGTTCACCTGAGCACGAGGGAACGGATTGGGCTTCTTCGCTGAGCCTCCATTTCCATTACCATTCCTCTGCTTGGCCTCCGGGCAGTCGGTGGCATAGTGCCTGTCTTCCGCACTTGAAGCGGTGATGTGGCTCAGATCCTTGAGCCGGGCGAACGGTCTTGATTGCCATTACCATTTCCATTGCCATTGCCATGGCCTCGACTTGTTGTCCTGCTGCGGTTGTTCCCATTTCCTCCATGGTTATGACCTCCATGGTTATGATGGGTGTGCCCTCCCGAGTACGGTGCATAGCGGGGCTTCTGCCGAGCTCTGGGTTGTGCTTCCCTTGGCTGTACTTCCGCTTGCGGCTTTCTATCTGCCGCTGCTTGCCTTCCGTAATGGTGGCCTTGTCTACCAGCTCACGGTAGTTGTTGAAAGTAGCCACAATAAGCTGCATGCTCAGTTCATCATTGAGTCCCTCAAGGAACTTCTCCGCTTGGCGGCATCTGTGGCCACATCATCGTGGGCATAGCGGCGAGCTTGCTGAATTCATCCACGTCTTGTGCCCACAAGACGATTCCCTGGCGTAAGTTGCGGAACTCACGCTTCTTCGCACTCATGGCTCCAGTGAGACATGAGCAAGGTCTGAAGGCCTGCTGGAATTGGTCCCAAGTGATGCCACCCATGGGAAAAGTGGCGGTGTAATTCTCCCACCAAGAAGCTGCAGGTCCATCCAGCTTGATGCGCGGCATAGCGCACCTTCTCAAGATCGGTGCATCCAACGGTGACTAGCTCCTTCCGATCTTGCGAGCCAATCATCAGCCACAATCGGCTCAAGCTACTAGAGAACATGGCGGATTCAACCTCGTAAATCGAGTCAAGTTGTCCACAGTGGGTGGTGGTGGTGGCGGTGGATTGTTGGCGGTGTTGTTCGATTACGAATAAGGAGTTGCATCAGTGCATTCTCGCTTTGGAGCATTTGGGTGAGCTCGGCGGGAAACCGATTATCACGTCTCGGAGGCATCTGGTGTTTTTGGAGTGGGTGAGAAAATTAGAATAGAACAAGGGTCTATGAGAATAACACTACCCATATGAATGCACAATCATAACACACCAATCATTTATTCATTCCACTCAAACATGGTTCAAACTCGATTACAAAAGCTCATGACTAATCGAAGGGAAAACATCGGCCTAACTGATCGACGAAGAAGTAAAAGATAACATGGTGGTCGACTAAAAAGTCTTCATCAGTGGCGCCTCCTCTTGGGGTTTCCTTCAGTGGTACTCCCTTCGAAATCCTGATCATTGCTCACGAGGGGTGCTTCATCTCCACTCGGGTAAAGGTCCTCTCCCAAGTCCATCTTTTTCCTCAATCGCGGCAAGCTTCATCTTCGTGTCGTCATTGTCTCCATGAAGTCCGTGATTTCTTCCTCATGGCCAAGGAAGTCTGCGTGCCTTCTCCTCCAGTTCGATTCTCGAAACAAAAGCTTCCGGTGTGTCTTCGAGTTACGGCGAGTCTGAATCTCCCGTTTCCTGAGAAGACACTCCAAGTCCTGGATGTAAGAGAGAGTGGAATCGTCCTCAATGGTACGGATGATATCTCCATTCCTTGCCCTGCGAGAAACCATGGCGAGGTCTGAGTGATCGAGCTCGGCCTCATACTCCTCTCGGAGATGTCCAAGCGCTCGGTAGATCGCCACGTCCCTTCCGATGATCCAGTTGAACTCGGTGAACTCAAAGTTGATAGGCTCCGTGTGTCCTCCAAAGGTCCTCCACAGGATATGCACCTCAATCACATGGCGGGTGTCCGTCGGAAGTGCATTAGTGGGTTTCCCAGTGATCGAGGGCGAGCAATCTTCAGCAGCTTCACCATCTGGACCAGCTTCCTTCGAAGGGCATCGTCTCATCGGGTGGCGTAACTCCGTAGCAAACTGGGGTGAACTCGACGGCCATCTAGAATATTGCAAAGGGGAGAAGAGTCAGAATAGAACAGGGAAGAATCATAGAATGAAAAAGGGGTTCAAAGTAAATGGTCTCTGCTTATGGCTTTCCGATCCTAGGGGTTACGATCCTACGGTCAGCGTGTGCTCGATACCATCTCTGTGGCGACCTGACCCAACATCGGTCAAGTCTACGTATGCATGCCATCCCAAGATCATGCCGGTACTCACGGTACATCGATAAAGTAATCAAAGTTCAATCACACCTGAATTTTATTACACGATTCTCATATAGAGTCTTTATTACAAGGGAATAAATTCGCTCAAGGCCAACTCATGAGAAATAAACTACTAATGCTGCGGAAGGCCGAGGTAAAGCGAGTCCATCCGACTCCAAAGGGCAATCGCCAAGCGCGAGCGTAGCCTCACTCTGATCGGAATATATCTACGCAACATAATACGTTGCAGCCATGTAGGTCAGCTTTTGGAATAAGTGGCAAGTCATGAAGAATAACAATAATAAAGTTACTACCTCTATATGCATTTTTGGCTGTGGAGCTCTAAGTTTCATCATTTTATGTAAAGCCAATTTTTTCCTACTACAGTGGACTTATTTGCAATTTACTACAAATTGTTGGTAGTTATTGAGATGGTTCCGCCAACCAAAATCTCGTTCCCAAATTATTAAGTCATAAACCCTCAAATTAATTCATTAGTTTTAGTGTTGAGATATCCGAATACTTCCAAGTTCCAGAGGCTCAAATGTCCGTAATCGGGACACGGCTAATCGATTAGGTTATAACTCTGCAGAGGTTTGCGCACTTTCCCGCAAGAATCATTCCTCCTTTAGAGTCTTCGCACTTCATGGTGTTTGAAGACGGGACGAATGAAACAGGTCTTCCAAAGAGTTCTTCCGCCACCGCCGGTACCCATCCAATCCTACCGTTCGTCTACTTCTCGTAGTACCGTCCGGCCAGCGTCACTACTACTAGGGTCAACCCAGCCAGAGCCCATAATGGCTTGCGGCTGCATAGGTAAGCTTCCGGTCATGGGGCATCCATCCTTCTCTTCGTGGCTGGGTGAAGCTTTCCGCAGGATGTCATGGCGCTTCTCCATGCATCCCGCCACCACTGGTGCTCCAGGTGCCCGTCAACCGTCCTCCACCCAGTAGTGATTTTCCAAGTCCATCTTGATCATTGTAGTCCATGGGTTGTCATCATCATTGACTCTCACATCTTGCTTATGAATTTCACTCATCCCAAATCCCGTCTACGAGCATAGCAAAATAACTACTACGTCCCGGGTCATGGTAACAAGGGGATTGGTTCATCCTACCACATGATACTACTCAAGTTTAATGACTTCAAGATTTCACTACTGCATGCATGGTGGGGTGGTGACAACTACTAATGCACAAAACATAGGTATAGAAATAACATGATCAAAACTTGCCTTGCTGATGATCTTCGTAAGCTAAAGAGTCGTAGTAGCAGGCTTCAGACTCGGAAACTCTACCGAGACAAACAATGAACACAATAAGCAAAACAATAGGATCACATAACACAACATAACAAAAATAACATAGCACAACAAAGCAACCAAAACCAAATCCAAAGGAAAACTCCAAAGAAAAATCACTCAAAGTTTCCTACTTCAAACAATAGCTAGAAATAGTTTTTATAAAACAAAAATTTCTTAATATAACCTAATCATGGTTTTAGGTTAACTTAACAGAAAAGGATTAACTAAGTAACTAGGAGCAAAAAGAATTAATTAAATAGCTAGTATAAAACTCATTTTAGGCCTAATCCAATTTCTATTAAGAAAAATAATTTAAAACTTTTATTAATTATAAATAAAAGTTCATCTACTAGAATGACAGAAACTAACCTAGAATAACTAATCACAAGTTAAAAATAAATTAATTTACTAATTAATTAATTAGGAAAACAGAACTAGTCAATTAATTAGGATTAATAGGATTCTGCCTAGAATTAATTATTTATTAATCCTAAAATACCAAAGTTAATTTCTAGGGTTTGGCAATATCAAAATAAAGTGATGACAAAAAGAATCATGCAAAAATAATTTTTCTAACTAAAGTTATAACAGATTTGCTATTCTGACTAAAACAATATTAAAGAATTTTTTTATTATTTTTAACATAGCTAAATATATGTTTTTCAGAAACTACATAAAATTTTCAATCCAACAAAAAAAGAATCATTCAAAAATATTAAACAGAATAAAAGATATACATTTTTGAAATTTGAAACAAATCGGCTAAAACAGAAAATCGAAATAAAAAGAAAAAGCCCAATGGGCCTATCATGCACTAGGCGTAGTTTAGTCTAAACGGGCCTAGGGTTAACTAACAACGAACCGGTATAACCAAAATAAACCTAACTAAAAAAAAATAAACCGCTCGGCCGTCCGGTTTTCTAATAAAAACATACCCCTTCGGGGGCTTCTAATCCTAACCACACGATTGGGATCGGACGGGGGAGGGGAATTCCGGGGACTCACCGGACTCCGGCGACGGCGGCGGCGGCGGCGAGAGTGCTCCGGGGCGTTGAGTCGTCGGCGAGCTTCATGAGACGTCGGGAGGTGCGGGGAGCTCGGGGAGGGTTCGGTGGTGTCGGGAAGGTCGGGTGCACCAGAGCGGCGACGGCGAGGGTTTTTGGCGGAGGTGAGCTCGGGCTCGGCGTGCCGGAGAGAGAGAGGAGAGGGCTCCATGAGGCTAAGGGGAATGGGGTGCGGGGGCTTGGCTTATAGCCAGGGCCTCGGCTCCTCTTCGGAAGGGATCGGGCGTCGGGATTCCGGATCCTTCGGGATCCGGTGGATCTCCGGCGAGGTTCGAAGCGTGGGCGAGGGGGAAGACGACGGGGTGGGGGCCACGGGTCAGTGAGAGAGAGAGGGGGAAGGTTCGGTCGGTCGACCGAATCCTAGGAAGATCGGGCGAGGGGGATGACGACGGGCGGTCGGCTGGCTGGCCTGTTGGCCTAGTGGGCCGGTTGGCTGGGCCAGGTGCGGGGGAGGAGGGGGAGGTGGCGCTGGCTGGGCCTGGGGTGGCCTGGCTGGCGCCCCTGGGTCTTTTTCTTTATTTTTTTAATTAAAACAAAACCAAAAATAAAACCTAAACTATAAATATTTTATATAGGGTATATATATATACCAAAATGATCAGGGGAATATTCCCTTTCATTTGAACATTTTTCCAAAGGCAAAATCCAAACTTTATAAAAATCCATTTTTTTCAAATTCAAATAAAATTCAGATTTGAATCCAAATCTTTTGGCAAGGTTTTCCTCTGATATTTTTGGAGTGTCATGTTTGCTCCTCTCATACTTTTGATCAAGTATTCATCGAGGCTTAGTTTTTGAAATGTTTCCCACATGCCAAAGTTTGAATTCAAATTCAAAACTCAAATTGCTCTGAAACTTCAAATGGCATTCAAATTCAAACAGGATGCATAGGATGCTTAGCTATAATTGTAAAACATTCCAAATAGGAAATTTGGGATGTTACATTGATCAAGGTGGGGTTCTGTGACGTCTTTGTCTGGTCGTTGAACACAAACGCAATACGCGAAGTTGCAGCTACGGCGAACTATTAATCTAAACAAAACACAAAGTCTAAACGATGCCCTAAAGGCTATATATATGGAGGAAGAGGGGGGAATTTCGTGGCCCTTGAAGGAGGGGTCCGAAACCAACTCTAACTCTTGTTTCCCCACACATACGGACTCTAATAACATCCTATAATCAAGTAATTCGAAATTACATGGGCCGGGCCCAATAATAAGGTGACGCAGCACCTAGAATAGCCTCTAGACGAAAAAAATATGAAGTGGCATCTTGTATATTTCGTCCAAAGCTTCATGCACTCATTATGGTGGCTTCAAAGTCTTAAAATCATCACTTGTAACTCCATTCTTGTTCCCCTTGCGCATGCCATCATCTCGATGCTTGGTCTGGCTCCAATGTTCATCCCTCTTATCCGTGCCAGGCCCTTCATTTGTAAGCAAAACAAATGTATCCAATTTAGGCAGCATCATATTCTCATGACCATTAGAATCATTACCAAGAAACGAAAGTACCTGATAATTTAATTGGCATGCGCGAGCTCTAGTAATTGGTCCAGTATATGTAGCAGTAGGGGATGGGGGTGTAACAATGGTATTGATGTCCTCATCATCCTCCCCTACTTGAAATCAAGTCGTCCTCGACGGAAGCTCATCTTCCTCACCCAAATAAGGCTTCGAATCTGCAATGTTAAAAGTGGGACTAACCCCAAAATCTGTAGGCAGCTCAATTTTATATGCATTATCATTTATTTTATCTAACACCTTAAAAGGACCATTAGCACGTGGCATTAGCTTATTTGCGCAAATCAGGAAATCTATCCTGACGCAAATGTAACCAAACAAGATCTCCAGGTGCAAACACAACATGTTTTCTACCCTTATATCCAGCAAGTTTATATTTAGCATTCATACGCTCAATGTTTTCCTTAGTTAGCTCATGCATTTTTAAGATCAATTCAGCACGTTGTCTAGCATCAAAATTAACCTTCTCCGAAGATGGAAGAGGCGACAAATCAATGGGTGCACGAGGTAGGAAACCATACACAATTTCAAAAGGGCACATCTTATTAGTAGAATGCAATGAATGATTATAAGCAAATTCAATATTAGGCAAGCATTCTTCCCATATTTTCTTATTGTTCTTCAAGACAGCCCTAAGCATAGTAGACAATGTTCTATTGACTACTTCAGTTCATCCATCAGTTTGGGGGTGACAAGTAGTACTAAAAAGCAGTTTAGTCCCCAACTTAGCCCATAAACATCCCCAAAAGTGGCTTAGAAATTTAGTATCATGATATGAAACAATAGTATTTGGCACACCATGCAAGCGAATAATTTCACGAAAGAATAAATCAGCAACATTAGCAGCAGCATCACTTTTATGACATGGTATCAATTGTGCCATTTTCGAAACTCTATCCACGACAAGAAATATGCTATCCTTCCCCTTCTTTGTTCGAGGTAAACCTAAAACAAAGTCGATAGATATATCCTGGCATGGAACACTAGGTACAGGTATAGGCATATATAAACCATGAGGATTGAGTCGTGACTTAGCTTTTTGACTTGTAGTGCAGCGAGCAACAAAACGCTCAATATCCCGTCTCATCTTTGGCCAAAAGAAATGTGTAGCAAGTGAAGGAAATATGCCCTAGAGGCAATAATAAAGTTGTTATTTATATTTCCTTATATCATGATAAATGTTTATTATTCATGTTAGAATTGTATTAACCAAAAACTTGATACATGTGTGAATACGTAGACAAAACAAAGTGTCCCTAGTATGCCTCTACTAGACTAGCTCGTTAATCAAAGATGGTTAAGTTTGCTGACCATAGATATGTGTTGCCATTTGATGAGCGGGAGCACATCATTAGGAGAATGATGTGATGGACAAGACCCATCCGTTAGCTTAGCATAATTATCGTTAAGTTTTATTGCTATGGCTTTCTTCATGACTTATACATATTCCTCTCACTATGAGATTATGCAACTCCCGAATACCGGAGGAACACCATTTGTGCTATAAAACATCACAACGTAACTGGGTGATTATAAAGATGCTCTGCAGGTGTCACCAAAGTGTTTGTTGGGTTGTCATAGACCAAGATTAGGATTTGTGACTCCGTGTATCGGGGAGGTATATCTCTGGGCCCCTCGGTAATGCACATCACTATAAGCCTTGCAAGCAATGTGACTAATGAGTTAGTTATCGGATGATGCATTATAGAACGAGTAAAGAGACTTTCCGGTAACGAGATTGAACTAGGTATGAGGATACCGACGATCGAATCTTGGGCAAGTAACATACCGATGACAAAGGGAATGACGTATGTTGTTATTGCGGTTTAACCGATAAAGATCTTCATAGAATATGTAGGAACCAATATGAGCATCCAGGTTCCGCTATTGGTTATTGATCGGAGATGTGTCTTGGTCATGTCTACATAGTTCTCGAACCCGTAGGGTCCGCACACTTAACGTTCGATGAGGATTTGTATTATGAGTTATGTGTTTTGGTGACCGAAGATTGTTCGGAGTCCTGGATGAGATGACGGACATGACGAGGAGTCTCGAAATAGTCGAGAGGTAAAGATTGATATATGGGACGATAGTATTTGGACACTGGGATGGTTTCTGGATGTTTCAAATATTTATCGGAGTACCGAGGGGTTACCGGAACCCCCCCGGGGAAGTAATGGGCCAACATGGGCCATAGGGGAGACAGAGGGGAGCCCACAAGGGGTGGTGCCCCCCCATGGTCTGTCCGAATTGGACAATGGGAAGGGGGCGCCGCCCCCCTTTCCTTTCCCCCTCTCCCTCTCCTTCCCTCTTTCCCCCTCCATGAGAAGGAAAAAAGGGGGGACGAATCGTACTAGGATTGGAGTCCTAGTAGGACTCCCCCCCTCATGGTGCGCCCCTGGTGGCCGGCCTCCTCCTATCCCTCCTTTATATACATGGGCAGGGCACCCTTGGAGACACACCAATTTTTCCAAGCCATGTGCGACGTCTCTCCATGGTTTACTCCTCCGGTCATATTCACGTAGTGCTTAGGCGAAGCCCTACGCGGATCACATCACCATCACCGTCACCACGCCATCATGCTGACGAAACTCTCCCTCGACCCTCTGCTGGATCAAGAGTTCGAGGGACGTCATCGAGCTAAACGTGTGCAGAACTCGGAGGTGTTGTACTTTCGGTACTTGATCGGTTGGATCATGAAGACGATCGACTACATCAACCGTGTTAAACCAACGCTCCCGCTTTCGGTCTACGAGGGTATGTGGACACTCTTCCCCTCTTGTTGCTATGCATCTCCTAGATTGATCTTGCGTGATCGTAGGAAAATTTTGAAATTGCATGCTACGTTCCCCAACGGTGGCATCCGAGCCAGGTCTATGCTTAGATGATATGCACGAGTAGAACACAAAGAGTTGTGGGCGATAATAGTCATACTGCTTACCACCAACGTCTTATTTTGTTTCGGCAGTATTGTTGGATGAAGCGGCCTGGACCAACCTTACATGACCACGTTCATGAGACTGATTCCACCGACAGACATGCAACTTGTTTTGCATAAAGGTGGCTGGCGAGTGTCTGTTTCTCCAACTTTAGTTGAATCGAATTTGACTACGTGTGGTCTCTGTTGAAGGTTAAAATAGCACACTTGACGAAAAATCATTGTGGTTTTGATGCGTAGGTAAGAACATTCTTGCTAGAAGCCCGTAGCAGCCACGTAAAACTTGCAACAACAAAGTAGAGGACGTCTAACTTGTTTTTGCAGTGCATGTTGTGATGTGATATGGTCAAGACATGATGTGATATAAGTTATTGTATGAGATGATCATGTTTTGTATAAGTTATCGGCAACTGGCAGGAGCCTTAGTGTTGTCGCTTTATTGTATGAAATGCAATCGCCATGTAATTGCTTTACTTTATCACTATGCGGTAGCGATAGTTGTAGATGCAATAGTTGGCGAGACGACAGCAACGCTACGATGGAGATCAAGGTGTCAAGCCGGTCACGATGGAGATCATGACGGTGCTTTGGAGATGGAGATCAAAGGCACAAGATGATGATGGCAATATCATGTCACATATTATGATTGCATGTGATGTTTATCTTTTATGCATCTTATTTTGCTTAGTATGGCGGTAGCATTATAAGATGATCCCTCACTAAATTTCAAGGTATAAGTGTTCTCCCTAAGTATGCACCATTGCTACAGTTTGTCGTGCCGAGACACCACGTGATGATCGAGTGTGATAAGCTCTACATTCACATACAACGGGTGTAAGACAGTTTTGCATGTGCAGAATACTCAGGTTAAACTTGACGAGCCTAGCATCTATATATATGGCCTCGGAACACTGAGACCGAAAGGTCCAACGTGAATCATATAGTAGATATGATCAACATAGAGATGTTCACCATTGAAAACTACTCCATCTCACGTGATGATCGGACATGGTTTAGTTGATATGGATCACGTGATCATTTAGATGACTCGAGGGATGTCTATCTAAGTGGGAGTTCTTTAGTAATATGATTAACTGAACTTAAATTTATCATGAACTTAGTCCTGATAGTTTTTGCATATGTATGTTGTTGTAGATCAATGGCCCGTACTACCATTCCCTTTAATTTTAATGCGTTCCTAGAGAAAGCTAAGTTGAAAGATGATGGTAGCAACTACACGGACTAGGTCCGTAACTTGAGGATTATCCTCATTGCTGCACAGAAGTTACGTCTTGGAAGCACCGCTAGGTGCAAGGCCTACTGCAGGAGCAACTCCGGACGTTATGAACGTCTAGCAAGCTAAATTTGATGACTACTCGTTGTTCAGTATGCCATGCTTTACGGCTTAGAATTGGGACTTAAAAGATGTTTTGAAAGTCATGGAGTATATGAGATGTTCCAAGAGTTGAAGTTAATATTTCAAGCAAACGCCTGAGTTGAGAGATATGAAGTCTCCAACAAGTTCTATAGCTGCAAGATGGAGGAGAACAATTCTGTCAATGAACACATACTCAGAATGTATGGGTACCATAACCACTTGACTCGGCTAAGAGTTAATCTTCCGGATGATAGTGTCATTGACAGAGTTCTTTAATCACTGCCACCAAGGTATAAAGACTTCATGATGAACTATAATACGCAGGGATGGAAAAGACAATTCCCGAGCTCTTCGCAATGCTTAAGGTTGCGGAGGTAGAAATCAAGAAGGATCATCAGTGTTGATGGTTAACAAGACCACTAGTTTCAAGAAAAAAAGGCAAAGGAAAGAAGGGGAACTTCAAGAAGAATAGCAAGCAAGTTGCTGCTCCCAGGAAGAAGCCCAAGTCTGGACCTCAGCCTGAAACTGAGTGCTTCTACTGCAAAGGGACAGGTCACTAGAAGTGGAACTGCCCCAAGTATTTGGCGGATAAGAAGGATGGCAAAGTGAAAGGTATATTTGATATACATGTTATTGATGTGTACCTTACTAATGCTCGTAGTAGCACCTGGGTATTTGATACTGGTTTTGTTGCTCATATTTGCAACTTGAAACAGGGGCTACGGATTAAACGAAGATTGGCTAAGGACGAGGTGACAATGTGCGTCGGAAATGGTTCCAAGGTCGATGTGATCGCTGTCGGCACGCTACCCCTACATCTACCTTCGGGATTATTTTTAGACCTGAATAATTGTTATTTGGTGCCAGCGTTGAGCATGAACATTATATCTAGATCTTGTTTGATGCGAGACGGTTATTCATTTAAATCTAAGAATAATGGTTGTTCAGTTTATATGAGTAATATATTTTATGATCATGCACCCTTGATGAGTGGTCTATTTTTGTTGAATTTCGATCGTAGTGATACACATATTCATAATGCCAAAATATCAAAGTTAATAATGATAGTGCAACTTATTTGTGGCACTGGCGTTTAGGTCATATTGGTGTAAAGTGATACGTCTCCACGTATCTATAATTTTTTATTGCTCCATGCTACTTTATCTACTGTTTTGGACTATATTGGGCTTTATTTTCCACTTTTATATTATTTTTGGGACTAACCTATTAACCGGAGGCCCAGCCCAGAATTGCTGTTTTTTTTTGCCTATTTCAGTGTTTCGAAGAAACGGAATATCAAACGGAGTCCAAGTGGAATGAAACCTTTGGGAACGTGATTTTCTCACCGAACGTGATCCAGGAGACTTGGACCCTACTCCAAGGAACAAAAGAGGCGGTCACGAGGGTGGGGCGCCTCAGGGCGCGCCCGCCTCATGGGCCCCCGTTGCTCCACCGACGTACTCCTTCCTCCTATATATACCTACGCACTTCAAACGATTAGATACGGAGCCAAAACCTAATTCCACCGCCAACTTCCTCAGATCCACGAGATCCCATCTTGGGGCCTGTTAGGAGCTCACGAGGGGGCATCCACCACGGAGGGCTTCTACATCATCACCATAGCCCCTCCGATGAAGTGTGAGTAGTTTACTTCAGACCTTCGGGTCCATAGCTAGTAGCTAGATGGCTTCTTCTCTTTTTGGATCTCAATACAATGTTCTCCCCTCTCTCATGGAGATCTATTCGATGTAATCTTCTTTTGCGGTGTGTTTGTTGAGACCGATGAATTGTGGGTTTATGATCCAGATTATCTATGAATAATATTTGAATCTTCTCTGAATTCTTTTATGTATGATTGGTTATCTTCGCAAGTCTCTTCGAATTATCCGTTTGGTTTGGCCAACTAGATTGGTAGTTCTTGCAATGTGAGAAGTGCTTAGCTTTGGGTTCAATTTTGCGGTGTCCTTACCCAGTGACAGAAAGGGTTGCAAGGCACGTATTGTATTGTTGCCATCAAGGATAACAAGATGGGGTTTTTATCATATTGGATGAATTTATCCCTCTACATCATGTCATATTGCTTAAGGCATTACTATGTTTTTAACTTAATACTCTAGATGCATGCTCGATAGCGGTCGATGAGTGGAGTAATAGTAGTAGATGCAGAATCGTTTCGTTCTACTTGTCTCGGACATGATGCCTATATACATGATCATACCTACATATACTCATAATTATGCTCAATTCTGTCAATTGCTCAACAGTAATTTGTTCACCCACCGTAGAATACTTATGCTCTTGAGAGAAGCCACTAGTGAAACCTATGGCCCCCGGGTCTATTATCATCATATCAATCTCTATTACTTTAATACTTGCTTTGTTTTTACTTTTCCTTTTACTTTTTACTTTGCATCTCTATACCAAAAAAATACCAAAAATATTATTTATCATCTCTATCAGATCTCACTCTCGTAAGTGACCGTGAAGGGATTGACAACCCCTAATCGTGTTGGTTGCGAGGAGCTATTGTTTTGTGCAGTACGAGGGACTTGTGCGTGGCCTCCTCTTTGGATTGATACCTTGGTTCTCAAAACTGAGGGAAATAATTATGCTACTTTGTCGCATCATCCTCTCCTCTTCGGGAAATCCAATGCAGTGCTCACGAGGTAGTAAGAAGAATTTCTGGCGCCGTTGCCGGGAGGCTCACACAAGAGCAAGTCAAGCACCATACCAAGTACCCATCACAATCCCTATCTCCCGCATTACATTATTTGCCATTTGCCTCTCGTTTTCCTCTCCCCCACTTCACCCTTGCCGTTTTATTCGCCCTCTCTTTCCCAATCTCCTCCTCTTTTTCCCGTTTGCCTTCTCGTTTGCCTTTTGTTTGCTCGTGTGTTGGATTGCTTGTTTGTCGCGATGGCTCTACCTAGATTTGGTGATCTTCACCTTAAAAGGTTAGAGGAGATCGAAACCAATGTCAGGAAGTTTATGGCATTGCAATTTGAACATAATAATTTCTTTAGAAACGAGCTTAAGGAACAAAAAGGTTTTATGAGTTATATGAATAAAGAGCTCGATGATATGTCTAAAGAATTTGATGGTATAAGATCCCAAATTGCTCGTCTTGAAAAGTTGATCGCCGAAATTTCGGATATGCAGGCTACCTTAGTTAATAAGATGGACGCTAAACCAAATTCCTATGAAAATCAAGATGAAGATCTAAAGGTTATTGATGTGTCCCCCATTAAATCTTTGTTTTGCAATATGAATCTTGATGAAACTGAATATGATCTTCCTTTACCTAGAAGGCGTTCTAAGAATTCGGAGTTTTTAGATCTTGATGATGAAATTGATAAACGTGGGATTGAAAGAAATAAAAACCTAGATGTTGCTAAACCCACTATTTCAGAACTCAAGGAATTTAATTATGAAAATTGCTCTTTAATTAATTGTATTTCCTTGTTGCAATTCCTGCTAAATTCTCCTCATGCTTATAGTCAAAATAAGGCCTTTACCGAACACATTGTTGATGCCTTGATGCAATCTTATGAAGAAAAACTTGAGTTGAAGGTTTCTATCCCTAGAAAGCTCTATGATAAGTGGGAACCTACTATTAAAACTAAAATTAAAAACTATGAGTTTCATGCCCTGTGTGATTTGGGTGCTAGTGTTTCCACTATTCCCAAAACTTTGTGTGATTTGCTAGATTTCCGTGACTTTGATGATTGCTCTCTAAACTTGCATCTTGCGGATTCCACTATTAAAAAGCCTACGGGAAGAATTAATGATGTTCTTATTGTTGCAAATAGGAATTATGTGCCCGTAAATTTTATCGTTCTTGATATAGATTGCAATCCTTCATGTCCTATTATTCTTGGTAGACCTTTCCTTAGAACGATTGGTGCAATTATTGATATGAAGGAAGGGAATATTAGATTCCAATGTCCATTAAAGAAAGGCATGGAACACTTTCCTAGAAAGAAAATAAAATTACCATATGAATCTATCATGAGAGCCACTTATGGATTGCCTACCAAAGATGGCAATACCTAGATCTATCCTTGCTTTTATGCCTAGCTAGGGGCGTTAAACGATAGCGCTTGTTGGGAGGCAACCCAATTTTATTTTTAGTTTTTTGCTTTTGCTTCTGTTTAGGAATAAATAATCCATCTAGCCTCTGTTTAGATGTGATTTTATGTTTTAATTAGTGTTTGTGCCAAGCTAGACCTATTGGATCTTCTTGGATGATAGTTATTTGATCTTGCAGTAATTTCCAGAAACTTTGCGCTCAGTGCCTGAATTATTAAAAATCACCAGAATGTGATAAAATACTGATTCCAATTGCTTCTGATCAATAAACAAATTGTCTACGTCGTCTAATTGTAGTAGATTTTTTGGAGTTCCAGAAGTTTGCGTTAGTTACAGATTACTACAGACTGTTCTGTTTTTGACAGATTCTGTTTTTAGTGTGTTGTTTGCTTATTTTGATGAATCTATGGCTAGTAAAATAGTTTATAATCCATATAGAAGTTGGAATACAGTAGGTTTAACACCAATATAAATAAAGAATGAGTTCATTACAGTACATTAAAGTAGTCTTTTGTTTTGTTTCTCTAACGGAGCTCACGAGATTTCTATTGAGTTTTGTGTTGTGAAGTTTTCAAGTTTTGGGTAAATTCTTTTGATGGATTATGGAACAAGGAGTGGCAAGAGCCTAAGCTTGGGGATGCCCATGGCACCCCCAAGATAATCCAAGGACACCAAAAAGTCAAAGCTTAGGGATGCCCCGGAAGGCATCCCCTCTTTCGTCTACTTCCATCGGTAATTTACTTGGAGCTATATTTTTATTCACCACATGATATGTGTTTTGCTTGGAGCGTCTTTGTAACATCCCAAATTTTCAATTTGGAATGTTATACATAGAGAATCATTGCATATCATATTTTTCATTGCATTTTCTTTGCATTTTGCTCGATCCTAGAAATTCTACACAACTCAAGGACCCTCGGAGAGAGTTGGGGATTTTCGTTATTTTCATATTTGAGTTTTCTCAAATTTTGAAAATAGGATCATTGATTTTAATTATTTTATCTTCAATTATTTCTATTACAAAAATATGTGAGAGGGAATAAAATGACTTTCCCAAAATAAAGAAATAATGAAGATTTAATAATAAAATCAAATAAGATTTTATTTTGGAGTTTTTCGCCTTTTTATTTGAATTTAAGAAAAATGCGCGTTTTTCAAAATTGCATCTAGGCCCTAAATAAATGTTCATTAAATCCGGCTTGATTTTAGAAATCGGGGAAAATTTATTTCGGGATTTTTGGAGTCTGTTTGGTACTTCTTCTGATTTTTTTTCTACGCGTAATGTTTTATTAAAAAAAAGGTAACGAATCATATCGGCCGCATTCGAAGGGACTCCGCCGGGGCGCCTTTTAATAGTGGCCACCCCGAGCCGCCAAGCCCACCCGAGCCTCAGCCTCAGCCACGGGCCATTGCCGAGTTCGCCGCCGCCGAGGTTCGCCACACCGATTTCCATGCCGATTTTTATCTAAAAAACGATCGGTTTTCTTCAGGTTTTTTTCTTTATTTTATTTTATTTTATTTTAATTATTTTATTTTTTATTTTTTTTATTTTTTTTCTTTTTCCGTTCGAATCTGTTCGTCGTATTTTTCTTTTTCCCGGATTTAATCCGCGATTTTTCTGATCGCGATTCCAGATCCGATTTTCGTGTTAGTATAACTTTTCGCTTGCTTATCTAATCAGCGATTCAAGCGCTGGATTTCGCCTCGATACCCTCTTCCGAATAATCTACTTAAACAAGTTTTTGCATCTGTAAAATTTGACCTAGATCCAGATTAGTAAAACGGTCGCTTTTCTTCCGCCGTTTGACTTTCGTTGCTTCGTTTGATTTGATTCTTTTTGCAAACCGGAGTTCTTAAGTTGAACTATCTGGTTAGATCTATTCGAGTTTTACCTGTGCATTAGAGGAGTACTTATTGTATGCTTGTTTGTTTGTCTGCGATAGAATACCCGGAGTGCGCCGCTTGTTACTTCGAATCTCTAGGTTTCGCGGATCATCAGCAAGGCAAGTAACACTTTGATCATACTCTTCTCATACCCAGTTTTTATGCATTAGATCTATCCTCAAACACTTGCATGATTAGGGTCTAATTAAATTGTGGGATGGGAAGTAGATGAGGTAGCACCTATTACCTGTTTATTATCAAACCTTTGGGAGTTACTTCTACGTTTGCTTATTATGCTATGCTATGCTAGTAGACGTGGATTGGGTGAGTGTATCCATGACAGATGTGAGATTGTTATTTATTGGTTTATTTAAGGTGTCAACTTAAACACACATCTGGGTGGATTGAGGCACCTGGTTTCTATCAGGACTTGCTCAGATTTCTTCGGACCGCCACCCGTGCTCAAAGGGATCATGAGCTTATTCAAACTAGAAACTTCCGTGTGCAGCCACAAGCCATTATGGGCTCGCATAGTTGATTAAGTTGTGCGAACTCTTACGGGTAGACTAGCAGATGTAGGGAAAGTAGGTGTACCGGTCTACCCACAAGTAAGGTGCTAGTGCTTCTGAAAGACTATGTCTCGGTCATCCGTTTCTCAAACACCATGTAGTGCGAGAAACCAAACGGAGGCGATCGAGTCTTGTGGGGAAAAGTGTGCAAACCTCTGCAGAGAGTGTAAACTAATCATGGTTAGCCGTGTCCCCGGTTATGGACAATCTTGAGTATCTAGTACCTGGATATCATGTGAATCTCATCATGTTACTTCTAATTAATATTGTTGGGTTTGTTAATGAGTACTTTTAATTGGGATTGAGGATGCTGTCAACCATTCTCAATGTTTCACAACCACCATGATAGTTAATTAAATTTATTCCTTTGCAGTAGGGAAAATTGGCTTTATGCTAAAACTGTAACCATAGAGCTTTCCACCAGCCATATATGCATGTAGTATAGGCTTATCATTCCATTATTCTCTATGTGTTACATTGCCAAAGATATTCCATGTCTTGACCCGTTTTGGCTGCAACGTTTCATGTTGCGCAGACTTTTCGCATTTAGTAAGGTGCTTAGATCATGGTTCTATACTCAAAGGATGCTGCGTTGGAGTTGATGGACTCACTTATTCTTCCAAGCCTTCCGCTGTTATCGTTATTAGATGGCCTTAAGCCATATTTATTTTATTAAGTTCTCTCTTGAGACATTCGATTGTAATAAGTGTGTGATTGCTACTTTGTTATAAATCCTTCAAGTAATCGTGTGGTGTCGACATTCTTGATCCGTGGATGACACCGAGCACGTAGACTTGACCGCTTGAGGTCGGGTCGCCACAAAGATGGTATCGAGCACACGATCAGAGGACACCACCATTAAGCTAAAGCCCTAGATCACTACTCTCTCTTCTCATTTCTGACTCCTCATCTTTTCTACTCTTTTAGGATGACGGAAGCGAGGATCAAGTTCACTCAGCCGGATGAAAATACACCCTTTGGACGACACCTAAAGGAAGTCACTAGGTACCTTAACATAGGATTACCAAGCTTCACCGGGACCTACAATTCCACTTTACCCGAAGAAGAGCGCTGGAAGATTCAAGCTCAAGTTCCCGGAAGGACATTTGCGCCAATCACGGAGCCCATAGAGTGTGTTTTCAATGCACCAACCTGGAGTCTGGGAAAGAGCATGGCAGCTCACATAACCATGGGACGCATTGGAGAAGTTTACAAAGAAGACCTCAAGGATACTATCTACGAGATTTGCGGACGCCAAGATGAACAATGGGAGATAGTTGGCACTAAGAAGGATAGATCAATTGCAGCTTTCATCCAGGAGTTAAACCAGCACATTCGACGCCAGGAGAACCAGATGTGCGCAGACATGATGGAGTTGAAGGCAGCAAAAGCCAAGATTATCGAACTAGAAGGAGAACTGAAGGCCACTCGCAAGGACTACATGGAGGAGATTGTAGCTCTAGTAGGACAAAATGGCGATCTTAAGGAGAAGATTGAAGAACTCATGGGAAATTCAGCACCGGAGGAGAAGATGAAGATAGCACTGTCCCAGAGAACTACATCATCATCGCATTTACACCGATTCCGATCCTAGTGATGATGATTACGAAGATGAAGTGGAGCAGATATCATGGAGTCTTCATCGGAGCAGTTTTTCTAGTTGACCACCATAATGAGTAGATTACCCCCATGTTATTTTAGTTTTAGTTTCAAAGACTTTGTAACGATAGATAGACCGTTGTATGCCCTTGTTTGAATTGATTGGAGTGATATTGTTTGATTTGTCTCATGTGCATATGGGTAGTGTTTCTCTCTAGACCTCATTCTATTCTAAATTCTCTTCTTTTCTTAAAACCCTCAGATGCCTCCGAGACGCGACCCCGAATTTTTTTCCCGCCAGAGATCACCTAGTTGATTCAGTAGCAGAATACCTTGATTCAAACATTGGTACAGAACCAAGGCAACAACAACAACAACAACAACAACAACCCACCGCCACCACCACCTGTTGACCATTTGACCCGTTTCTTAAGGCTGAATCCGCGGTGTTTTCCAAAGAGCACCGAGCCGATTGTTGCGTATGATTGGCTCAGAAGATAGGGGGAGTTGACCATTGCAGGATGTACAGATGGAGAAAGGGTGAAGTTTGCTGCACATCAGCTTGAAGGACCCGCAGAAGATGGTGGGAAAATTTTACGTACCACTTACCCGAAGAGACACCATCACGTGGGATCGATTTGACAAGCTTTTTCGTCTTGAGCGTGAGTTTCGCAACTTGGCGCCAAGGAGGACCAGACAGCCACAAGATGTAGACGATTTCAAGAAGCTAGCACGTTATGCCCCGGATGACGTTGCTACGGACGCAACTAAGGTGAGAAGTTTCTAGAAGGACCGAATGATGAGTCGAGCATGCAGCTGATGGTAGCCACCTTCAATAACTACCGTGAGTTGGTAGATCGTGGCGCTTATGATTGAAGGGAAGCAGCAGCAGATTGAAAACCGCAAGAGGAAGTATGGACAGGGAAGAATAACTCGAGCTCAAGAGAAACTTCGCTTTTACCCCGGCCGTGGAGGACAGCCAAAGATACCCATGGAGGAGGTAGCTCGCACAACCATAATGGCACCAAGAATGGGAACGGGAATGGAGGAAGCAATGGATAGAACCGCACCAACCCGTCAACACCATCCAAGGTAGACCTCGAGCCACATCACTTGCTTTAAGTGCCGCAAGACCGGGCATTATGCAAACGAATGTCCGTAAGGCCGTAATGGAAATGGCAATGGAAGCTCAAAGAAAGAAGCCGAACCCTTTCAACAAAGGACAAGTGAACCACGTTACCGTGGAGGAGGTTGAAGCTTCAGCCCATGCGATAATAGGTAAGTTTCTCGTTAAGTAATTTCATCGCAGCTTGTTCTTTTTGATACTGGTGCATCGCATTCATTCATATCAAGGGGATTTGCGGATAAGTTTAGCCTACCCACTAAAACTCTTAAGACACCCATGTTAGTAAGCTCACCAGGAGCAGAGTATATGGCCAGTCAAGGATGCTTTCAAGTGCCATTAAGTATAGGGAGGCATATTTTCCCAACAGATTTAATCATATTGGAATCCCAAGGTTTGGATGTAATTCTTGGTATGGATTGGCTGTCGATGTATGGAGGAAACATCGACTGCGCCAGTAAGTCAATTTTGCTTACCACCCCAGAAGGGAGGAGAATCAAGTATGTATCACGGCATGAGCCGAGGAGAGCACATGTAAATTCCTTATCAGGAGTTGTGCAGGAGGAAGTACCAAGGTAAGGGATTTCCGGACATGTTTCCTAAGAGTTGCGAGCATGCCACCGGATAGAGACATTGAGTTTCTGATTGAACTATTGCTAGGCACTGGGCCGATATCTAAGAGACCGTATAGGATGCCAGCCCAAGATTTGGAGGAAATTAAGAAGCAGATTAAGGAGTTACTGGATAAAGGTTTTATTCGCCCAAGTTCTTCGCCTTGGGGATCACCAGTACTTCTAGTGGAGAAGAAGGATGGATCCTTAAGAATGGTTGTTGATTATCGAGGATTGAATGAAGTGACCATTAAGAACAAGTACCCACTGCCGATGATCAATGACTTGTTTGACCAGTTTTAAGGAGCTAAGCTGTTTTCAAAGATCGACGGCGATCGTGGTACCATCGATTGAAGATTCGAGAGCGGGATATACCTAAGACGGCTTTTACCACTGTGCACGGCTGTATGAGTACACCGTTATGTCATTTGGTCTGACTAACGCACCTTCCTATTTTATGAACATGATGACAAAGTGTTTATGGAGTTTTTGGATAAGTTCATCGTGGTGTTCATTGATGATATTTTGGTTTACTCGAAGAATGAAGAGGAACATAAGGAGCATTTGCGTTTGGTACTCGAAAAGCTCAAAGAACACCAGTTGTATGCCAAGTTCAGCAAGTGTGAGTTTTTGTTGAAGGAAGTTGGATTTCTTGGACATGTTATATCCGGAGAAGGTATAGCAGTAGACCCCACTAAGGTTGTCACCGTAACAATCGGGAAGCACCAACAACAGTTGGAGAGATCCGGAGTTTCCTTGGACTAGCGAGGATATTACGGAGATTCATTGAGAATTTCTCAAGGATTGCGAAGCCTATGACAGAATTATTGAAGAAGGATACCAAGTTCCTTTGGACCGAGGAGTGTGAAGCTAGTTTCCAAGAGTTGAAGAAACGTTTGGTTACCTCACCAGTGTTAATTCTGCCAGATCAGACCAAGGATTACGAGGTGTATTGCGACGCTTCACGTAGAGGACTTGGAGCAGTGCTTATGCAGGAGGGGAGAGTTGTTTCGTATGCTTCACGACAGCTTAAGCCTCACGAGTTAAATTATGCTACGCATGATTTGGAGTTAGCAGCCGTAGTGCATGCATTGAAAACATGGAGACATTTCCTCACTGGAAATCATTGTGAGGTGTATACGGATCACAAGAGTTTGAAGTACATCTTCACGCAGAAGGAGCCGAATCTCAGGCAAAGGAGATGGTTGGAGCTTATCAAAGACTATGATATGAGATTGAATTATCACCCCGGAAAGGCTAACGTTGTAGCAGACGCGTTGAGCCGTAAGAGTCACGTCAACACATTAATGACGGGAGAAATACCAAAGGAGTTAGCCGAAGATCTTCGAGAGCTATGTTTGGAAATAGTTCCGAGAGGCTATGTAACAGCATTGGAGATTGATCAACTTTGATGGACAAGATCGGGAAGCTCGTAAGACCGATAAAGAGATTGCCTCTATAAAGGAGAGAATGAGCGAAGGAAAGGCTAAGGGATTTCGTGAGGATGAGCACGATACCCTATGGTTTGAAGACCGTGTTTATGTGCCCAATGACCCGGAGATCAGGAAGTTGATTGTGCAAGAGGCACATGATTCACCATATTCGATTCACCCAGAAATACCAAGATGTATTTGGATTTGAAGAATACTTTCGGTGGACCGGAATGAAGAAGGATATTACAGAGTACGTAGTAGTTTGTGATGTATGTCGAAGGTGAAGGCGTAACATCGAAGCCGCCAGGATTGTTACAGCCATTGCCTATACCCGAATGGAAGTGGGATAAACTAGGAATGGATTTCATCACGGGATTGCCCAGGACTCGTTCAGGCTATGACTCGATTTTGGTTATAGTCGATCGTTTGACAAAGGTAGCTCATTTCATTCCAGTAAAGACTACCTACAGCAGTGCCAAATTGGCCAAGATATACATGACAAGGAGTGTATGCTTGCATGGAGTTCCGAGGAGTATCGTATCAGATAGAGGAACCCAGTTTACCTCAAAGTTCTGGAAGCAGTTGCACGAGACTTTGGGAACCAGGATGGAGTTTAGCACAGCTTTTCATCCACAGACAGATGGACAAACCGAGAGAGTTAACCAAATTTTGTAGGATATGCTTAGAGCTTGTGGTTTGGATTATGGATCAAGTTGGGATGACAATTTGCCGTATGCGGAGTTGTCTTACAACAACAGTTACCAAACCAGTTTGAAGATGGCACCTTTCAAAGCCTTGTACGGAAGGAGGTGCAGGACCCCGTTGTTGTGAGATGAAGTTGGAGACCGCCAGTTGTTGGACCTTATCGTGTTTTGGAACGTATGGGAGAAGTTGCGTACAAGTTGGAATTACCCGAAGGATTGTCAGGAGTTCATGATGTGTTTCATGTTTCTCAGTTGAAGAAGTGTCACGCAGAGATGGCTGACATACCACTGAGAGATATAGTGCCACTGGAAGCGATTCAGTTGAATGATGATTTGACCTACGAGGAGAAACCGGTTAAGATTTTGGAGCATGCCAGTCGAGTTACTCGCGGCAAGGTCATTAAGTTTTGCAAGGTTCAGTGGAGCCACCACACTGAGGATGAAGCCACCTGGGAACGAGAGGAAGATTTGCTTAAAGACCACCCTCACCTATTTTCTAGCCAACCCGAATCTCGAGGGCGAGATTCATCTTAAGAGGTAGGTTTGTAACATCCCAAATTTTCAATTTGGAATGTTATACATAGAGCTTCATTGCATATCATATTTTTCATTGCATTTTCTTTGCATTTTGCTCGATCCTAGAAATTCTACACAACTCAAGGACCCTCGGAGAGAGTTGGGGATTTTCGTTATTTTCATATTTGAGTTTTCTCAAATTTTGAAAATAGGATCATTGATTTTAATTATTTTATCTTCAATTATTTCTATTACAAAAATATGTGAGAGGGAATAAAATGACTTTCCCAAAATAAAGAAATAATGAAGATTTAATAATAAAATCAAATAAGATTTTATTTTGGAGTTTTTCGCCTTTTATTTGAATTTAAGAAAAATGCGCGTTTTTCAAAATTGCATCTAGGCCCCAAATAAATGTTCATTAAATCCGGCTTGATTTTAGAAATCGGGGAAAATTTATTTCGGGATTTTTGGAGTCTGTTTGGTACTTCTTTTGATTTTTTTTCTACGTGTAATGTTTTATTAAAAAAAAGTAACGAACCGCCTTACCGGGTCGTACCCGAGCGGGACTCCACTCGGGGGCGCCTTTAAATAGTGGCCACCCCGAGCCGCCAAGCCCACCCGAGCCCCAGCCCAGCCGCCGCCGCCGCCGGAGTTCGCCGCCGCCGAGGTCCGCCGCGCCTCGATTTCCGTGCCGATTTTTATCTAAAAAAACGGTCGGTTTTCTTCGGTTTTTTTTCGTTTTTTTAGTTTTTTTTATTTTTCCGTTCGAATCTGTAAGTCGTATTTTTCTTTTTCCCGGATTTAATCCGCGATTTTTCTGATCGCGATTCCAGATCCAATTTTCGTTTTAGTATAACTTTTCGCTCGTTTATCGGAATCAGGCGATTCAAGCGCCTGGATTTCGTCTCGATACCCTCTTTCCGAATAATCTACTTAAACAAGTTTTTGCATCTGTAAAATTTGACCTAGATCCAGATTAGTAAAACGAAGCTGTTTTCTTCCGCCTTTTAACTTTCATTGCTTCGTTTGATTTGATTCTTTTTGCAAACCGGAGTTCTTAAGTTGAACTATCTGGTTAGATCTATTTGAGTTTTACCTGTGCATTAGAGGAGTACTTATTGTATGCTTGTTTGTTTTTCTGCGATAGAATACCCGGAGTGCGTCGCTTGTTACTTCGAATCTCTAGGTTTCGCGGATCATCAGCAAGGCAAGTAACACTTTGATCATACTCTTCTCATACCCAGCTTTTATGCATTAGATCTATCCTCAAACACTTGCATGATTAGGGTCTAATTAAATTGTGGGATGGGAAGTAGATGAGGTAGCACCTATTACCTGTTTATTATCAAACCTTTGGGAGTTACTTATTCGTTTGCTTATTTTGCTATGCTTTGCTAGTAGACGTGGATTGTGTGTGTGTATCCATGATGATGTGAGATTGTTATTTATTGGTTTATTTAAGGTGTCAACTTAAACACACATCCGGGTGGATTGAGGCACCTGGTTTCTATCAGACTTGCTGTATTTCTTGGACCGCCACCCGTGCTCAAAGGGATCATGAGATTATTCAAACTAGAAACTTCCGTGTGCAGCCACAAGCCATTATGGGCTCTGGCATAGTTGATTAAGTTGTGCGAACTCTTACGGGTAGACTAGCAGATGTAGGGGAAAGTAGGTGTACCGGTCTACCCACAAGTAAGGTGCTAGTGCTTTTGAAAGATTATGTCTCGGTCATCCGTTTCTCAAACACCATGTAGTGCGAGAAACCAAACGGAGGCGATCGAGTCTTGTGGGGAAAAGTGCTAAACCTCTGCAGAGTGTATAAACTAATCATGGTTAGCCGTGTCCCCGGTTATGGACAATCTTGAGTATCTAGTACCGGATATCATGTGAATCTCATCATGTTACTTCTAATTAATATTGTTGGGTTTGTTAATGAGTACTTTTAATTGGGATTGAGGATGCTGTCAACCATTCTCAATGTTTCACAACCACCATGATAGTTAATTAAATTTATTCCTTTGCAGTAGGGAAAAATTGGCTTTATGCTAAAACTGTAACCATAGAGCTTTCCACCAGCCATATATGCATGTAGTATAGGCTTATCATTCCATTATTCTCTATGTGTTACATTGCCAGCATATTCCATGTGCTGACCCGTTTTGGCTGCAACATTTCATGTTGCGTACTTTTCGCATTTACAGTAAGGTGCTTAGGTCGCGGTTCTATACTCAGTGATGCCGTTGGAGTTGATGGACTCGCTTATTCTTCCAAGCCTTCCGCTGTTATCGTTATTAGATGGCCTTAAGCCATATTTATTTTATTAAGTTCTCTCTTGAGACATTCGATTGTAATAAGTGTGTGATTGCTACTCTGTTATAAATCCTTAGAAGTACTGTGTGGTGTCAGCATTACTGATCCAGGGATGACACTGAGCACAGAGACTTGACCGTTTGAGGTCGGGTCGCCACAGTCTTGTATCATTTGCGTCTTTGCTTGTTAGTCTACCACAATCATCCTTGCTGTACACACCTTTTGAGAAGACATATATAAATTGGAATTTTATAGAATACTCTATGTGCTTCACTTATATCTTTTGAGCTTGATAGTTTTGCTCATGGTGCTTGACTTATATCTTTTGAGCGTGATAATTTTTGCTCTAGTGCTTCACTAGGATATTTTAGAGCACTGTGGTGGATTTGTTTTAAAGAAACTGTTGATCTCTCATGCTTCACTTAGATTATTTTGAGAGTCGTTAATATCATGGTAATTTGCTTAATATTAATATACTTGGTATTCAAGATATGTGAAACTTTCTTTTGAGTGCGTTGAATACTAAGAAAAGTTTGATACTTGATAATTGTTTTGAGATATGGAGGTAGTGATATTAAAGTCATGCTAGTTGGGTGATTATGAATTTAAAGAATGCTTGTGTTGAAGTTAGCAAATCCCATAGCATGCACGTGTGGTTAAAGTTGTGTAACAAATTTGAAACATGAAGTGTACCTGGCTTGTGCATCCTTATGAGTGGCGGTCGGGGAGACGAGCGATGGTCTTTTCCTACCAATCTACCCCCTAGGAGCATGCACGTAGTACTTGATTTTGATGACTTCTAAATTTTTGCAATAAGTATATGAGTTCTTTTGGCTAATGTTGAGTCCATGTATTATACGCACTTTTACCTTTCCGCCTTTGCTAGCCTCTTGATGCCGTGCATTGCCCTTTCTCACCTTGAGAGTTGGTGCAAACTTCAGTGCATCCAAACCCCGTGATATGATACGCTCTATCACACATAAACCTCCTTATATCTTCCTCAAAACAGCCACCATACCTACCTATTATGGCATTTCCATAGCCATTCCGAGATATATTGCCATGCAACTTTCCACCGTTCCGTTCATCATCATCATGACATACTTTACTTTTGTCATATTGCCATTGCATGATCATGTTGTTGACATCGTATTTGTGGCAAAGCCACCATGCATTATTTTTCATACATGTCACTCTTGATTCATTGCACCATCCCGGTACACCGCCGGAGGCATTCATATAGAGTCATATCTTGTTCTAGTTTCGATTTGTAATACTTACGTTGTAATCAATAGAAGTGTGATGATCATCATTATTAGAGCATTGCCCAATCAAAAAAAAGAGAAAGGCCAAAAAGAAAAGAAAAAGGAAAGTCCCAAAAAAAGAAAATAAATAAAAAGGGTAATGTTACTATCTCTTTTTCCACACTTGTGCTTCAAAGTAGCACCTTGTTTTTCATGTAGTGAGTCTCATATATTGTACTTTAAAGTAGCACCATGTTTTTCATATAGTGAGTCTCATAAGTTGTCTATTTATACTAGTTGGAATTTTTCATTATAGAACTTGGCTTGTATATTCCTACGACGGGCTTCCTCAAATGCCCTAGGTCTTCATGAGCAAGCAAGTTGGATGAACACCCACTAGTTTTCTTTTATTGAGCATTCATAGCTCTAGTGCATCCGTTGCATGGCAATCCCTACTCCTCATGTTGACATCAATTGATGGGCATCTCCATAGCCCGTTGATTATCCTCGTCAATGTGAGACTTTCTCCTTTTGTCTTCTCCACACAATCCCCATCATCATATTCTATTCCACCCATAGTGCTATATCCATGGCTCACGCTCATGTATTGCGTGAAGGTTGAAAAAGTTTGAGATTATTTAAGTATGAAACAATTGCTTGGCTTGTCATCGGGGGTATAGAAGTTGGGAACATCTTTGTGTGACGAGAATGAAGCATAGCCTATCTATATGATTTTGTAGGGATGAACTTTCTTTTGCCATGCTATTTTGAGAAGACATGATTACTTTGATTAGTATGCTTGAAGTATTACTATTTATTTTATCAATATGAACTTTTATTTTGTATTCATTCGGATCTGAATGTTCATACCACAATTAAGAAGGTTTACATTGAAATTATGCCAAAGTATCACTCCGCATCAAAAATTCTCTTTTTATCATTTACATACTCGAGGACGAGCAGGAATTAAGCTTGGGGATGCCTGATATGTCTCCAACGTATCTATAATTTTTGATTGCTCCATGCTACTTTATCTACTGTTTTGGACTATATTGGGCTTTATTTTCCACTTTTATATTATTTTGGGACTAACCTATTAACCGGAGGCCCAACCCGTAATTGCTATTTTTTTGCCTATTTCGGTGTTTCAAGAAAGCGGAATATCAAACGGAGTCCAAACGGAATGAAACCTTCGGGAACGTGATTTTCTCACCGAACGTGATCTAGGAGACTTGGACCCTACTCCAAGGAAGAAAAGAGGCGGTCACGAGGGTGGGGGCGCCCACCTACCTCGTGGGCCCCCTGTTGCTCCACCGACGTACTCCTTCCTCCTATATATACCTACATACCCCAAACGATTAGATACGGAGCCAAAAACCTAATTCCACAGCTGGAACTTCCTGTATCCACGAGATCCCATCTTGGGGCCTGTTAGGAGCTCACGGGAGGGCATCCACCACGGAGGGCTTCTACATCATCAGCATAGCCCCTCCGATGAAGTGTGAGTAGTTTACTTCAGACCTTCGGGTCCATAGCTAGTAGCTAGATGGCTTCATCTCTCTTTTTGGATCTCAATACAATGTTCTCCCCTCTCTCGTGGAGATCTATTCGATGTAATCTTCTTTTTGCGGTGTGTTTGTTGAGACCGATGAATTGTGGGTTTATGATCCAGATTATCTATGAATAATATTTGAATCTTCTCTGAATTCTTTTATGTATGATTGGTTATCTTTGCAAGTCTCTTCGAATTATCCGTTTGGTTTGGCCAACTAGATTGGTAGTTCTTGCAATGGTGGAAAGTGCTTAGCTTTGGGTTCAATCTTGCGGTGTCCTTACCCAAAGGATGTAAAGGGTTGCAAGGCACGTATTGTATTGTTGCCATCAAGGATAACAAGATGGGGTTTTATCATATTGCATGAATTTATCCCTCTACATCATGTCATCTTGCTTAAGGCGTTACTGCTTTTTAACTTAATACTCTAGATGCATGCTTTGGATAGCGGTCGATGAGTGGAGTAATAGTAGTAGATGCGTAATTGTTTCGGTCTACTTGTCTCGGACGTGATGCCTATATACATGATCATACCTAGATATACTCATAATTATGCTCAATTCATCAATTGCTCAACAAGAATTTGTTCACCCAACGTAGAATACTTATGCTCTTGAGAGAAGCCACTAGTGAAACCTATGGCCCGGGTCTATTCTCATCATATCAATCTCCATTACTTTAATACTTGCTTTGTTTTTACTTTGCCTTTTACTTTTTACTTTGCATCTCTATACCAAAAAATACCAAAAATATTATTTATCATCTCTATCAGATCCCACTCTCGTAAGTGACCGTGAAGGGATTGACAACCCCTAATTGCGTTGGTTGCGAGGAGTTATTGATTTGTGCAAGTACGAGGGACTTGTGCGTGGCCTCCTACTGGATTGATACCTTGGTTCTCAAAAACTGAGGGAAATACTTACGCTACTTTGCTGCATCATCATCTCCTCTTCGTGGAAATCCAACACAGTGCTCAAGAGGTAGCATAAAGCGCATGAAGAAACTCCATGCTGATGGGCTTTTGGAATCACTTGATGCTTGCGAACCATGCCTCATGGGAAAGATGACTAAGACTCCGTTCTCCGGACCAATGGAGCGAGCCACTGACTTATTGGAAATAATACATACTGATGTATGCGGTCCAATGAGTGTTGAGGCTCATGGCCGTATCGTTATTTTCTGACCTTCACAGATGATTTGAGCAGATATGGGTATATCTACTTGATGAAACATAAGTCTGAAACATTTGAAAAGTTCAAAGAATTTTAGAGTGAAGCGAAAAATCATCGTAACAAGAAAATAAAGTTTTTACGATCTGATCACGGAGGTGAATATTTGAGTTACGAGTCTGGTCTTCATTTGAAACAATGTGGAATAGTTTCGCAACTCACACCACCTGGAACACCACAACGTAATGGTGTGTCTCAACATCGTAATCGTACTTTATTAGATATGGCGCGATCTATGATGTCTCTTACCGATTTACCACTATCGTTTTGGGGCTATGCTATAGAGACGGTTGCATTCACGTTAAAGAGGGCACCATCTATATCCATTGAGACGACACCATATGAACTGACGTTTGGCACGAAACCCAAGCTGTCGTTTCTTAAAGTTTAGGGTTGTAATGCTTATGTGAAAAAGCTTCAACCTAATAAGCTCAAACCCAAATCGGAGAAGTGCGTCTTCATAGGATACCCAAAAGAAACTATTGGGTACACCTTCTATCACAGATCCGAAGGCAAGATCTTTGTTGCTAAGAATGGAGCCTTTCTATAGAAGGAGTTTCTCTTGAAAGAAGTGAGTGGGAGGAAAGTAGAACTTGATGAGGTAGTTGTACCTTCTCTCAAATTGGAAAGCAGTTTATCACAGAAATCAGTTTCAGTGATGCCTACACCAATTAGTGAGGAAGCTAATGATGATGATCATGAAACTTCAGATCAAGTTACTACCAAACCTCGTAGGTCAACACGACTATGTTCCGCACCAGAGTGGTATGATAATCATGTTCTGGAAGTCATGTTACTAGACCATGACGAACCTACGAACTATGAGGAAGCGATGATGAGCCCAGATTCCGCGAAATGGCTTGAGGCCATGAAAACTGAGATGGGATCCATGTATGAGAAAAAAGTATGGACTTTGGTTGACTTGCCCGATGATCGACAAGCCATAGAAAAATAAATTGATTTTCAAGAAGAAGACTGACACTGACTGAGGGAGTCCTGGATTAGGGGGTGTCTGGATAGCCGGACTCCTGGACTATGAAGATACAAGATTGAAGACTTTGTCCCGTGTCCGGATGGGAATTTCCTTGGCGTGCAAGGCAAGCTTGGCGATACGGATATGTAGAACTCCTCCCATTGTAACCGACTCTGTGTAACCCTAGCCCTCTCCGGTGTCTACATAAACCGGAGGATTTTAGTCCGTAGGACGAACAACAATCATACCATAGGCTAGCTTCTAGGGTTTAGCCTCTCTGATCTCGTGCTAGATCTACTCTTGTACTACCTGTATCATCAATATTAATCAAGCAGGAGTAGGGTTTTACCTCCATCGAGAGGGCCCGAACACAGGTAAAAACATTGTGTCCATAGTCTCCTGTTACAAACCGCCTAGACGCACAGTGCGGGACACCATACCCGAGATCAGCCGGATTTGACACCGACATTGGTGCTTTCATTGAGAGTTCCTGCGTGTAAATGCGCCATCGTGAAGGATGCCTCATCCCGTCTTTAAAGACGGCACTGTTGCTAAAGGAGCTCTGGCTATCGGCCAAACTCTCCGGTTAGGCAGTTTTCTTATGACCGCATGTTCGGCCGCCGCGCCGACGGTGACTTCTCGGGTCATCGAAAGCAATCTTCACGTCAACTCGGAACTCGCCGAGCAGTTGCATCCGATGGAGCTCTCTTCCTTAAACGAGCTCTTGGATCACATCGCCACCCTGGGAGTCGCTACAGACTACGATCAGATTGGGCCTAATCCCGATCCGAGAGAAATTAACTCTCCCCAGGTCACCCATCACGTTGCGGTGGTGGAGGAACAATGCGGCAAGCCTTCATCTATCTTAAGGACTAGTTATGTCCGGATTCCCGATCCCTCCAAGCCGGATACCCGCGGAGGGGAGGACGTCACTCAAGCCCTGAACCTAAAGTCAGGCAGCGGGCTAGATTCATTAGACAACATCCAAGAACCCAAGCTTCCGAGTTCGGAAACCCCTTGGCCCCTGAGTCTCAGATTGGGCGAGGTTCCGGATTTAATTCCACCCGCCCACCCAAACATAAGCAATCTATCCCAAATTCGGCAAGAGCCCGCAGAAACAGTACACCATTACTGGGCCAGATTCCTCCTGGTCATGAACAGGATAAAGGACTGCCGCGAGGAGGATGCGATTTCATTCTTCTGCAATAATTGCATGGACAATGGAATCCTCCATGCCATAAGTCGCCGTGAAATTACACATTTCGCTGACTTGGCGTCCATGGTACGAAAGGACTGTGCGATGGAAAGCGCCTGGAAAACCGAAATAAAATTTTGGGACAATCCGGCCGTGAATACAACCCCAGTCCGAAATAAAAGGGTACATTATCGCCAGGCACCTGGGTTAAGCACCAAAAAGCAAAAACCTTCTATAGGGCATGGAACCGTACTGGAAGGATGGCTCAATGGACCCTGCAAAATTCATAGTACCGAGGGCGCCACACCAACTCATAGCCTTAGAGCATGTTGGATACTCCGGCAGGTGGCCAGAAGCGGCGAAGAGCTTCTAACTCCAAAATCCACAGAGCACCAGCCAGTGGATACCAAGAGACGGTATTAACAGTGTTCGAGACTTTCGTGATCAAATAATATATGCGGAAACGAACACTCCGCAACTTTACCAAGTCTACCAAGTAGCAACAATAAACCCATGGAGTGAAACGGCTATTACCTTTAATGCCAGTGATGAACCTAAATTCTGAACAGCCCGAGCACCAGCCGCATTGGTCCTCAGTCCAATAGTGGACGGCTTTCGCCTTACCACGGTACTCATGGACGGTGGCAGCGGATTGAACCTCATTTTCGAGGAAACAGATTGAATAATGGAAATAGACTGGAGCCGCATTGAGCGAAGCTGCACAACCTTTAGAGGAATAATCCCCGATTGGAAGCGTCTTTGTCAGGAAAAATCACACTGGATGTGGTGTTCGACACGCCGACAATTATAGGTCCGAGGAGGTCACGTTCAAGTGGCCCGTTCAGCGTGACGGATATCACGCTCTATTAGGGCGAGAGGCATTCACAATTTTTCAAGCTATACCCCATTACGGGTACATGAAGCTCAAAATGTCCGCCCAACGGTATCATCACTCTTGCTAGTGACCCGGACATAGCACTCGCTACCGAAAAATAAGATGCCAGACCGCCCTTGAGGCACTATCCAAGCCCTAGCGGCCGAGGAATCGATCACAACGCTTCCACGGTGAACATGGACGACGTGATAATCGATAAAAGATCCAAGTCCACCTCCTTTAAACCGGCGGACGAAATTGTCAAATTCCAAGTCCATCCAACGGACCC
The DNA here is from genome assembly GCA_021605145.1 of Aegilops bicornis. Classification (NCBI taxonomy): domain Eukaryota; kingdom Viridiplantae; phylum Streptophyta; class Magnoliopsida; order Poales; family Poaceae; genus Aegilops; species Aegilops bicornis. Next base: position 323,925,271 of record CM038672.1, on the reverse strand, counting down.
TACAAAAACGGCCTCCATCGGGGCGCAGTTAAACCTGGATGTAGACGCCGCACTACGAGAATTCCTACGAAAATTGGGACATTTTTGCTGGCACCCTTCAGACATGCCAGAATCCCACGCCACCGGCCAAGCACAGCCTAAACATCCTAAAAGGATTCAAGCCGATCAAGCGGGCCCTTGGCGTTTCTCCGAACCTAAGAGATAAGCCATGTGAGAGGAGCTAGCCAAACCATCGGAGGCCGGATTCATCGAGATATAAAACATCCGGATCGGGCTAGCAAACCTGGTGATGGTACCAAAGAAGGACAAATCCTGGCGCCTATGCGCCGATTTCAAGGACCTCAACAAGGCTTGCCCAAAGGATCCCTTCCTCCCCTCATCGATCAAATTATTGGCGCTACCGCAGACACGATTCATTGTGTTTCCTCGACGCATACTCCGCTACCATCAAATTAAGATGGCAGAGCCAGACCAAGCCATAGCAGCACTCATCACCCCATACGGCCCATTCTCGCTTTAACACAATGCCCTTCGGCTCAAAAACGCCGCGCAACATATCAGCGCATGATTCGTATATGTCCGGAAAACCAGATCGGCAAAACAGTGGAGGCATACGTAGATGACGTGGTCGTCAAAACCAAGCATGTCGAAACTCTAGTAGACGCACTTGAGGCTCACATTCGACAACCTCCGAACATATGACATCAAGCTTAACCCGAAAAATGCGTTTTGGTACCAGCCGGGAAAGCTCTTGGGCTTCATAGTATCCGTAGAGGAATAGAAGCAAACCCAGCCAAGATCCGAGCTCTGTCACAATTGGATATCCCAAAGGACCTCAAGCAAATACAAAAATTGACCGGATGCGTGGCGGCTCTAAGCCGCTTTATCTCCCACTTGGGAGAAAAGGCATTACCTCTTTATCGCCTCCTCCGGCGCACCGAACACTTCAAGTGGATGGATGCCGCCACGGCCGGACTCGAAGAAATAAAAGCCATATTGGCAACAAACCCGGTCCTGGCCGCGCCTAACATGGGTGAACCAATGCTATTATACATCTCGGCAACTCATCAAGTTGTAAGCGCAGTGCTCGTCGTCGAACGAGAAACGGACGGACACAAATTCCACCTTCAAAACCCAGTTTACTACGTGTCCACTGTCCTCACTCCATGCAAGTCACGGTACCCGCATTATCAAAATATAGCGTACGCGGTATTTATGGCATCTCGAAAGCTGCGACACTACTTTCAAGAGTGTTCGATAACAGTAGCCTCTGAAGTACCTCTTAACGATATTATAAACAACCGCGACGTGACGGCCCGGATTGCCAAATGGGCCATTGAGCTCCTCCCGTTCGACATAACCTATAAGTCACGGCGAGCTATTAAGTCGCAAGTTTTGGCCGACTTCGTCGCCGAATGGACTAAAGCCGAACTCCCTAAAGAGTACGGCACATATTCCAACTGGATCATGCACTTCGACGGCTCCAAAATGTTGGCTGGTCTGGGGGCTGGCATCGTTCTGACGTCCCCAACAGGAGATACAGTTCAATATGTACTCCAGATAATGTATACGAACTCCAACAACGCAACCGAATACGAGGCCCTTCTACATGGTCACCGGATGGCAGTCTCCAGGGGCATTCAACGCCTAGAGGTGCGCAGGGATTCGAACCTCGCGATATCCCAAATAAATGGAGACTTTGATGCCAAGGTCCGAAAATGGCAGCTTATCGCAACGCCGTCCTAAAAATGTCAGCTCGGTTCGAAGGGCTCGAATTTCACCATATAGCTCGGGACAACAATCAGCAGCAGACGCCTTGGCATGCATTGGCGCAAAGCGCGATGCCGTCCCCAATATCTTCTTGGAGAGGTTGTTCAAGCCATCCGTATTATGGGAAGGGAAGTCCGAAATAACAGCCCGGACCCAACCGCACCGCCCAAGACCGAACATTCTCGACACAATGGGAGGCTCACAACGGCGTAACATCTTCAGCCCACGTAATAATGGCAGTTATTGCCCGTGGACGAGAACCATTCCTAGCCTACCTAACCAGGCAGAACTTCCCGAGGACCAAAACGAGGCACGCTGCATAGTGCGGTGATCTAAAGCCTATAAAGTCCATGAGGGAGAGCTTTATAAGAAAAGCACCACCAGAGTCCTTCAAAGGTGTATCTCTGAAGAGGAAGGGCGGAATCTTCCGGCTGAAATTCATGCCGGACTCGGCGGGAACCACGCCGCAGCCCGGGCCCTAGTAAGCAAGGCCTTCCGTACAGGATTTTTTGGCCGACGGCCCGAGCAGATGCTCAGGACTTAATCCAATGATGCGTCGGTTTCCAGCTCTTTGCTAACCAAAGCCATATGCCACCCACCGCCCTCCAAACTATACCCATCACCTGGCCCTTCACGGTCTGGGGGCTTGACATGGTTGGACCCCTTAAAGGAGGAACCCACAAGCAAAAATACCTACTGGTCATGGTGGATAAATTCATCAAATGGATAGAGGCCAAGCCTGTTAAGACGGCCGAATCCGGACCGGTGATAGACTTCATATCAGGGGTCGTACACCATTACGGCGTCCCCCATAGCATGATCACTAATAACAGCACGAACTTTACGGCCGACGAGGTCAAACTCTGGTGCAAAAACATGGGCATCAAGCTCGACTATGCTTCAGTCTATCACCCACAAACTAACGGTCAGGTCGAGCGAGCAAATGGTCTAATCATGAGCGGCATCAAACCCAGATTAGTGCGTTCCCTCAAGGAATCCAACACACACTAGGTAGAGGAGCTCGACTCCGTACTCTGGGGGCTGCGGACCACGCTGAATCGCACCACCGGATACACACCATTCTTTATGGTATACGGTGCAGAGGCGGTTCTGCCCTGCGACATAATTCATGACTCACCTCGCGTGCGCATGTACGAAGAAAGAGAAGCCGAACTCGATCGGCATGACAGTTTGGACGCCTTGGAGGAGGAGCGTGACGTGGCAAAAGCCTGTTCCGCATTCTATCAACAGCAGGCTCAAAGATATCAAAGCAGAGAAGTACGGGCCGAAACTTACAATGTTGGCGAGTTAGTTCTACGCCTGCCGGACAAGAAAAGTACAAACTCAAGCCCAAATGGGAAGGTCCCTTTATTATTGACCAAGTCCTGACTGGTGGAGCGTACCGTCTGCGAGATGCATCGGATAACCGACTCGAGCCGAACCCATGGAACGCAGCCCGCCTCCGAAGATTCTACGCCTAGCACCGGACTCTGTGTTCGTCTCCTTCCTCTGTCTATTTTTTACACATTAGCTGTCTTATATTTATCTCCTTCTCCCTCCCTTTCCCTTACAGCCTTAAGGGCTCGTTCGCGCCTTGTTCAAGCACATTAACCGACGCGCTATCCGCTCATTATACACTGGGGCTTCTTTAACGAAGCTTATTTATACGGGCTTCATGCCCAACACATGTGTCACACTTCCGCATGTACCTTTTATTCACCATTATATGCATCGATATGACTTAAGTTTTGGCCAAGCTGGGTTGCCTGGCTCCTGTGCTTACCCCTACGTTCCCGATTGTTCGACTGGGCGGTAAAGGGAGCACCTCTGCGATTGTTACTGCCGGGTCAGCCGGATGTGTACCTCAGACTGGGTGAAGCCGAAAGCTAGCGTTCTTAAGGGAATATTCGGTCGGTGAACTAAAGATGATTTCTCACTTGTTTATTTATCTGCCCCCATATGCTTTTCTGCTTTTTTTGCAGTCTGGACATGCACTTTAGGGCATGCCTCCCAGGGAAAGGAACCCCTAACGGAACTATTCTCCCTGGAAGATGTTTCTTACTAACCATGTAATATAACATAACTAGTTGGGCACTTTTCTGTTCAAGCACTAATGACCCCTATGCCTGGTCTCCATGCATGCCCCGGTTCTTACATAACCGAGAGGGTATTCGGACACACTCCGGACTATCGGGTCCCGAGGTTGAAGCGAAAAGGTCCGCCATGACAAACGATCTACAATCTGGCTAGAAGGCATTTTACATGTCATCTTAAATTACATAGTCAATTTCACTGGCATATTCCTCTTCAATACCATCCAACAAGGTTGTCTAGTTTACGATCTGTTGGGAATATTTATGACCAACTCTACTTGGCCGTGACACTAAGCTCACAGGATCTCCTTCCCATCGGCCCCCACAGGTCCGACCTCGGCCATGTGGTTTGGGTCAGCAACCGTGTACCGCGTCTTCACCATGGCCCAGCCTCCTGGCGCCTGACGGCAGCCGATATCTTCCATAATCGGGCGCGCCCACACTCCCTTAAGCCTCTCTGCAAGCTCTCCAAGGCCTTCGAGCATGGAGACAGATGGCCACAAGGCACAGGCGACGCCTTTCATCACCGCTGAACTCGTTACTGCAGCTTGTAAGAGCTTCAAAGAAGGTCACCCGTAGAACTGGCATTTCCTCTGCAGGACGACACATGAGCATACCTCTGAGACATAACTCTGTTAGTCGACTTCCTCGCCGAACTCTTTTTCAAAGTTCGTTCAAGAACTTACTAAACATGCCGCACCGAAGCCGCCGATTCTCCTTCACGGAGTCCGACAGCTGGGCACGAACATCCTTTAGTTCCTCGCCCAGCTGGGTGTTGGCATCTTGGAGATTATTCTTCTCCTGCCTCACCTTCGTAAGCACGCTCTCGCCAGCCTTTAACCGGCGCAAGAGTTGTTGCTTGTCCGGATCTACTCTGGCGCCATCTGCAATGTTATTGTCAGATTTACACACACGCCGCACTTCATAGCATATATTACCAGAGCTTGGCCTCCCCTGTCGCGGCTAGTGCGGCCTCAAGTTGGGCTTTGCACTCTTCCAGCTCCTGGGACAGTTGGGAATTCTTTTCTGTAAGATCCTTCATAACAAATGATCCTTAAATCAGTTATTCTAACTGTTTCAAGTCTCGGGTGCTACTGACATATATAACCATCAAATTTTCTTACCCGTATGTCTTTCACATACTGCTCCGTGGCTCTGGCTAGACCATTTTGAGCGGCACGGAGGTACACATCTCCTGAATTGAAGGCGTCCAATGCCTCTTGGGAGAAACAAGCGTTGCGGAGAACTGTCCGGCGGCGCCTGTGATTCATGGCACTCTCCACCTCGGAATTGGTGGCGGACAGTCTGTCCGCATCCTCTGTCGGAGGAGCGTTCGACGCACGCCTCGTGTTTTCCTCTACTTCTGGACCTGGCTTTTTGAGCCTGGCTGGTGGAGGCGCGATTGGCAATCTCTCCGGATATAGTCCGGCGAGCCCTCTTTTTCCTAAAAAAAGGAGAGCACGGGCGTTAGTATGCATCGTAAGGATAATACCTTGGAATAAGGCAGCACGCCTTACTGCTGCGCCGGTGCCTCGACCCGGACTGCGTGTCTCTTTAGCCTACCCGCCCTTGCGGTCCCTTGTTGGCTAGTCGCCGCAGGCTCGGCATTCCGCCTTGAGATCCTCCCCTGCGAAACACCATTGGTATACGGTGATAAAAAATAAGCACGGATGGATCATCTTCAAAGTATTAGGACTTCGGTCTCGATTACTTGTGAGGCGGGGAGCGATCCAGATAATCGGTGTAATAGCCACAAAGGCATTGTCGATGCTCAGTTGGTAAAATACCCCATCGATCAGCTCCACGGATATGTCCGGATCCTCTTGGGAGGCCGGATCGAGGGACCGTTCCGGATCCTCGGGTTGTGGAGGAGGGCTGTTTATATCCTTTACGACCCGGCGCAATTCCCGCGTCGAAATCACAAGATAAGGTACTTGACTATGGGAATATGGAACGGATGGGCAAAAAGAAGTGTCCGCTTACCCAGCTTGGAGGATTGTACATAGAAAATCCGCCCTGAGAATTGACGCGGAGGAATTCCTCCTCTTCTCCCTTGTACAATGCGGACAAGATCTTCGTCAGAGCGGCAACCGATTTCGGCCCCTTATGGCCGCAGCGGGTGGCATCATCCTCCCTGTTGAAATCCCACATGGGGTGGCCTCTATACTGAAGCGGCTGCACCCCCCGCATAATGCATGTGGCCATGACCTCGATCATGGTCAGTCCGGAATGAGCTAACAGCCTTATCCGGTTCATCACATAAAGAACGTCATTGTCATTTTCCTTCTGAGGGCTCCGTGGACGCCAGCTCAGGCGCTTCTTCATGGGAGCATTATCAAACTCGGGGAGGCCGATTCGAACAAGATCCGGCAGGGGGACATCTTCTATGTAAAACAATTCCGAAGGCCAGTCTTCGGACGCCTTCTTTGGGGTTCCGGATAGATATCCGATCCCGGCGATGCGCTATACTTCGGCTCCGCCCACTTGATATATTGACCCCTTTTGAGAACGGGGCACAAGGCAGAACAGCTTCTTCCACAGCGCGAAATGAGCCTCGATGCCCAAAAACAGCTCGCAAAGGGCTACGAAGCCCGCAATATGCAATATGGAGGCAGGCGTAAGGTTGTGCAACTGGAGGTCAGAGAACTCCTGTGAGCCCGGAGAAACGGATGAATTGGAAATCCGAGCCCTCTTATCAAATAAGGGACAAGGCAAACCCGCTCACCTTTGGAGGGATTGGGGACGCTCTCCGCTTGCTCTCCACCATTATAGGTGGCAAGCCCGGCTCGAACCGGGACCATGTAGGCTGGGGGGAGAAACCCCTTGGCTTGGAGCGTCATTAGCTCATTGTCAAGGGACGGAGCATCTCTCCCAATCTCGGGGTGAGGGCTGGGAGGCGAGAGGAGGAGCTGCGTCGGTAGCCATGATGGAATGGATCTCTATCGGATGCGCTCCGATGAATGCTCGCGAAGGGAAGATGGTGTGATTTGGATCTAGATCCTCGTCTCTTTAAAAGGCAGCTCATTTACACAGCTAGAGGGGTAAATGTAACAACACCCTGGCTTTTCGCATTAAATGCGACACGTGGAAGATGGCCATTATTGGGCGTGGAAGCCAAGGAGCGCAATATTCATGAGAAGCCGGACACTATTCAACAGGTAAACGGAATTTGGAGAAGAACCCTCCTTGCAATGCCGAAGACAATCTGCGCGCCGACTCATCGTCATTGAAGCCTGGTTCTGGGGCTACCGAGGGAGTCCTGGATTAGGGGGTGTCCGGATAGCCGGACTAGAACCTTCGGCCGGACTCCTGGACTATGAAGATACAAGATTGAAGACTTCGTCCCGTGTCCGGATGGGACTTTCCTTGGCGTGGAAGGCAAGCTTGGCGATAGAGATATGTAGATCTCCTCCCATTGTAACCGACTCTGTGTAACCCTAGCGCTCTCCGGTGTCTATATAAACCAGAGGGTTTTAGTCCGTAGGACGAACAACAATCATACCATAGGCTAGCTTCTAGAGTTTAGCCTCTCTGATCTCGTGGTAGATCTACTCTCGTACTACCCATATCATCAATATTAATCAAGTAGGAGTAGGGTTTTACCTCCATCGAGAGGGCCCGAACCTGGGTAAAAACATCGTGTCCCTTGTCTCCTATTACCATCCGCCTAGACGCACAGTTCGGGACCCCCTACCCGAGATCCGCCGGTTTTGACGCCGACACTGACGGTAATGTTACTGTCTACAAATCTCGACTTGTTGCGAAAGATTTTTGACAAGTTCAAGGAGTTGACTACGATGATACCTTCTCACCCGTAATGATGCTTAAGTATGTCCGAATCATGCTAACAATTGCCGCATTTTATGATTATGAAATTTGGCAAATGGATGTCAAAACTGCATTCCTTAATGGATTTCTTAAAGAAGAGTTGTATATGATGCAACCAGAAGGTTTTGTCGATCCTAAAGATTCTAACAAAGTGTGCAAGCTCCAGCGATCCATTTATGGACTTGCGCAAGCCTCTCGAAGTTGAAATATACACTTTGATAGTGTGATTAAAGCATATGGTTTTATACAGACTTTTGGAGAAGCTTGTATTTACAAGAAAGTGAGTGGGAGCTATGTAGCATTTCTAATATTATATGTGGATGACATATTGTTCATTGGAAATGATATAGAATTTCTGGATAACATAAAAGGATACTTGAATAAGAATTTTTCAATGAAAGACCTCGGTGAAGCTGCTTATATATTGGGCATCAAGATCTATAGAGATAGATCAAGACGCTTAAGTGGACTTTCACAAAGCACATACCTTGATAAAGTTTTGAAGAAGTTCAAAATGGCTCAGTCAAAGAAAGGGTTCTTGCCGGTGTTACAAGGTGTGAAGTTGAGTCAGACTCAATGCCCGACCACTGCAGAAGATAGATAGAAAATGAAAGTCATTCCCTATGCCTCAGCCATAGGTTGTATCATGTATGCAATGATGTGTACCAGACCTGATGTGTGCCTTGCTATAAGTTTAGCAGGGAGGTACCAAAGTAATCCAGGAGTGGATCATTGGACAGCGGTCAAGAACATCCTGAAATACCTGAAAAGGACTAAGGATATGTTATCAGTTATGGAGGTGACAAAGAGCTCGTCGTAAATGGTTACGTCGATGCTAGCTTTGACACTAATCCAGATGACTCTAAGTCGCAAACTGGATACGTATTTATATTGAATGGTGGAGCTATCAGTTGGTGTAGTTCCAAGCAGAGCGTCGTGGCGGGATCTACGTGTGAAGCGGAGTACATAGCTTCTTCAGAAGCAACAAATGAAGGAGTCTGGATGAAGGAGTTCATATCCGATCTAGGTGTAATACCTAGTGCATCAGGTCCAATGAAAATGTTTTGTGACAATACTGGAGCAATTGCCTTAACAAAGGAATCCAGATTTCATAGGAGAACCAAACACATCAAGAGACGCTTCAACCCCATCCGCGATCAAGTCAAGGAGGGAGACATAGATATTTGCAAAATACATACGGATCTGAATGTTGCAGACCCGTTGACTATGCCTCTTCCATGAGCAAAACATGATCAGCACCAAGACTCCATGTGTTAGAATCATTACAATGTAATCTAGATTATTGACTCTAGTGCAAGTGGAAGGCTAAAGGAAATATGCCCTAGAGGCAATAATAAAGTTGTTATTTATATTTCCTTATATCATGATAAATGTTTATTATTCATGCTAGAATTGTATTAACCGGACACTTGATACATGTTTGAATACATAGACTAAACAAAGTGTCCCTAGTATGCCTCTACTAGACTAGCTCATTAATCAAAGATGGTTAAATTTCCTGACCATAGACATGTGTAGTCATTTGATGAATGGGTTCACATCATTAGGAGAATGATGTGATGGACAAGACCCATCTGTTAGCTTAGCATAATGATCATTAAGTTTTATTGCTATTGCTTTCTTCCTGACTTATACATATTCCTTTGACTATGAGATTATGCAACTCCCGAATACCGGAGGAACACCTTGTGTGCTATCAAACGTCACAACGTAACTGGGTGATTATAAAGATGCTCTCTGAGATGTCTCCGAATGTGTTTGTTGGGTTGGCATAGATCAAGATTAGGATTTGTCACTCCGTGTATCAGAGAGGTATCTCTGGGCCCTCTCGGTAATGCACATTGATGTCACTTGAAGCTACGTCGGTATTTCCCCAAAGAGGAAGGGATGATGCACCACAGCGGTGGTAGGTATTTCCCTCAGATATGAAACCAAGGTTATCGAACTAGTAGGAGAACCAAGCAACACAACATAAACAACCCCTGCACACAGATAACAAATCCTCACAACCCGACGTGTTAAAGGGGTTGTCAATCCCTTCTAGGGTACGGTGCCTCAAGATAGGAAAACGGGCGTGAGATAAATTAGTGTAGATTGATAGATCAAACCCCAAACAAAATAAATAGGAATAAAACGCAGCAAGGTATTTTTGTATTTTTGGTTTAATAGATCTGAAAATAAATGCAAAGGAAAAGTAGATCGCAAAGGAAAATATATAAGAAAGAAACCCGGGGGCCGTAGGTTTCACTAGTGGCTTCTCTCGAGAAAATAGCAAACGGTGGGTGAACAAATTACTGTTGGGCAATTGATAGAACTTCAAATACTCATGATGATATCCAGGCAATGATCATTATATAGGCATCACGTCCAAGATTAGTAGACCGACTCCTGCCTTCATCTACTACTATTACTCCACACATCGACCGCTATCCAGCATGCATCTAGTGTATTAGGATCATGGAGAAACTGAGTAATGCAGTAAGAACGATGACATGATGTAGACAACATCTATCTATATAGAGATAGACCCCATAGTTTTATCCTTAGTAGTAACAATACATACGAGTCATTTCCCTTTTTGTCACTGGGATCAAGCACCATAAGATCAAACCCACTACAAAGCACCTCTTCCCATTGCAAGATAAATATATCAAGTTGGCCGAACAAAACCCAAATATCGGAGAAGAAATACGAGGCTATAAGAGGTCATGCATAAAAGAAATCAAAGAAACTCAAATACTTTCATGGATATAAAAGGATAGATCTGATAATAAACTCAAAGTTCATCGATCCCAACAAACACACTGCAAAAGAGTTACATCATATGGATCTCCAAGAGACCATTGTATTGAGAACTCAGAGAGAGAGAGAGAGAGAGAGAGAGAGAGAGAGAGACGAAGCCATCTAGCTACTAACTTTGGAACCGAAGGTCTACAAAGAACTACTCACGCATCATCGGAGAGGCACCAATGGAGGTGGTGAACCCCATCCGAGATGGTGTCTAGATTGGATCTGGTGGTTCTGGACTCTGCGGTCGCTGGATGAATATTTCGTCGACTCCCCTAGGGTTTTAGGAATATTGGGGTATTTATAAAGCAAAGAGGCGGTCTGAGGGGCACCCGAGGTGGGCACAACCCACCATGGGCCTCCTGGCGCGCCCTGGTGGGTTGTGCCCTCCTCGAGGCACCTCCCAGGCGCAGCCAAGGCCCATTATATTCCTTCTGGTCCAAAAAATCTCCGTGGAGTTTCGTTGCTTTTGGACTCCGTCTGATATTGATTTCCTGTGATGTACTAAACTTGCAGAAAACAACAACTGTCACTTGGCACTATGTCAATAGGTTAGTACTAAAAAACTGATATAAAATGATTACAAAACATCCAAGATTGATAATATAACAGCATGGAACAATCAAAAATTATAGATACGTTGGAGACGTATTGATGTCTACTACGCAACCTTGTTCTTGTAGACGTTGTTGGGCCTCCAAGTGCAGAGGTTTGTAGGACAGTAGCAAATTTCCGTCAAGTGGATGACCTAAGGTTTATCAATCCATGGGAGGCGTAGGATGAAGATGGTCTCTCTCAAGCAAGCCTGCAACCAAATAAAAAAGAGTCTCTTGTGTCCCCAACACACCCAATACAATGCTAAATTGTATAGGTGCACTAGTTCGGCGAAGAGATGGTGATACAAGTGCAATATGGATGGTAGATATAGGTTTTTGTAATCTAAAAATAAAAAAACAGCAAGGTAGCAAGTAATAAAAGTGAGCGAAAATGGTATTGCAATGCTAGGAAACAAGGCCTAGGGTTCATACTTTCACTAGTGCAAGTTCTCTCAACAATAATAACATAATTGGATCATATAACTATCCTTCAACATGCAACAAAGAGTCACTCCAAAGTCACTAATAGCGGAGAACAAACGAAGAGATTATTGTAGGGTACGAAACCACCTCAAAGTTATCCTTTCTGATCGATCTATTCAAGAGTCCATAGTAAAATAACACGAAGCTATTTTTTTCCATTCGATCTATCATAGAGTTCCTACTAGAATAACACCTTAAGACACAAATCAACCAAAACCCTAATGTCACCTAGATACTCAATTGTCACCTCAAGTATCCGTGGGTATGATTATACGATATGCATCAAACAATCTCAGATTCATCTATTCAACCAATACAAAGAACTTCAAAGAGCGCCCTAGAGTTTCTACCGGAGAGTCAAGACGAAAACGCGTGTCAACCCCTATGCATAAGTTCACAAGGTCACTGAACCCGCAAGTTGATCACCAAAACATACATCAAGTAGATCACGTGAATATCCCATTGTCACCACAGATAAGCACATGCAAGACATACATCAAGTGTTCTCAAATCCTCAAAGACTCAATCCGATAAGATAACTTCAAAGGGAAAACTCAATCCATTACAAGAGAGTAGAGGGGGAGAAACATCATAAGATCCAACTAAAATAGCAAAGCTCGCGATACAACAAGATCGTGCCGAGTCAAGAACACGAGAGAGAGAGAGAGAGAGAGAGATCAAACACATAGCTACTGGTACATACCCTCAGCCCCGAGGGTGAACTACTCCCTCCTCGTCATGGAGAGCGCCGGGATGATGAAAATGGACACCGGTGAGGGATCCCCCCTCCGGCAGGGTGCCGGAACAGGGTCACGATTAATTTTTCGTGGCTATAGAGGCGTGCGGCGGCGGAACTCCTGATCTATTATGTTCCCGATGTTTTTAGGGTATATGGATATATATAGGCGAAAGAAGTCGGTCAGGGGAGCCACGAGGGGACCACGAGGGTGGGGGCGCGCCTCCCTGCCTTGTGGCCACCTTGAAGCTTCCCTAACGTCTACTCCAAGTCTCCTGGATTGCTTCCGTTCCAAAAATAACTCTCCCGAAGGTTTCATTCCGTTTGGACTCCGTTTGATATTCCTTTTCTTCGAAACACTCAAATAGGCAAGAAAACAACACTTGGGTTGGGCCTCCGGTTAATAGGTTAGTCCCAAAAATAATATAAAAGTGTATAATAAAGCCCATAAACATCCAAAACATATAATATAATAACATGGAACAATAAAAAATTATAGATACGTTGGAGACGTATCAGCATCTCCAAGCTTAATTCCTGCTCGTCCTCGAGTAGGTAAATGATAAAAACAAAAAAAATTATGTGGAATGCTACCTAACATATTTATCCATGTAATTCTATTTATTGTGGCAAGAATATTCAGATCCATAAGATTCAAGACAAAAGTTTAATATTGACATAAAAATAATAATACTTCAAGCATACTAACAAAGTAATCATGTCTTCTCAAAATAACATGGCCAAAGAAAGCTATCCCTACAAAATCATATAGTCTGGCTATGCTCTATCTTCATCACACAAAATATTTAAATCATGCACAACCCCGATGACAAGCCAAGCAATTGTTCATACTTTTGATGTTCTCAAACTTTTTCAATCTTCACGCAATACATGAGCGTGAGCCATGGACATAGCACTATAGGTGGAATAGAATGGTGGTTGTGGAGAAGACAAAAAGGAGAAGATAGTCTCACATCAACTAGGCGTATCAATGGGCTATGGAGATGCCCATCGATAGATATCAATGTGAGTGAGTAGGGATTGACATGCAATGGATGCAATAGAGCAATAAGTGTATGAAAGCTCAAAAAGAAACTAAGTGGGTGTGCATCCAACTTGCTTGCTCATGAAGACCTAGGGCATTTTGAGGAAGCCCATCATTGGAATATACAAGCCAAGTTCTATAATGAAAGATTCCCACTAATATATGAAAGTGACAAAATAGGAGATTCTCTATCATGAAGATCATGGTGCTACTTTGAAGCACAAGTGTGGTAAAAGGATAGTAGCATTGTCCCTTCTCTCTTTTTCTCTCATTTTTTTTATTTTTTTATTTGGGCCTTTTCTCTTTTTTATGGCCTCTTTTCCCTTTTTTTAGTCCGGAGTCTCATCCCGACTTGTGGGGCAATCATAGTCTCCATCATCCTTTCCTCACTGGGACAATGCTCTAATACTGATGATCATCACACTTTTATTTACTTACAACTCAAGAATTACAAATCGATACTTAGAACAAGATATGATTCTATATGAATGCCTCCGTGATGTGCGGGATGTGCAATGACTCATGAGTGACATGTATGAAAGAATTATGAACGGTGGCTTTGCCACAAATACAATGCCAACTACATGATCATGCAAAGCAATATGACAATGATGGAGCGTGTCATAATAAATGGAACGATGGAAAGTTGCATGGCAATATATCTTGGAAGTCTATGGAAATGCCATGATAGGTAGGTATGGTGGTTGTTTTGAGGAAGGTATATGGTAAGTGTATGATACCGGCGAAAGGTGCGCGGTATTAGAGAGGCTAGCAATGGTGGAAGGATGAGAGTGCGTATAATCCATGGACTCAACATTAGTCATAAAGAACTCGCATACTTATTGCAAAAATCTATTAGTTATCGAAACGAAGTACTACACGCATGCTCATAGGGGGATAGATTGGTAGGAAAATACCATCGCTCGTCCCCGACCGCCACTCATAAGGAAGACAATAAATAAATAAATCATGCTCTAACTTCATCACATAACGGTTCACCATACGTGCATGCTATGGGAATAACAAACTTTAACACAAGTATCTCTCAAATTCACAACCACTCAACTAGCATGACTCTAATATCACCATCTTCATATCTCAAAACAATCATAAAGAATCAAACTTCTCATAGTATTCAATGCACTTTATATGAAAGTTTTTATTATATCCCTCTTGGATGCCCATCATATTAGGACTAAATTCATAACCAAAGCAAATTACCATGCTGTTATAAAGACTCTCAAAATAATATAAGTGAAGCATGAGAGTTCATATATTTCTTCAAAATAAAGCCACCACCATGCTCTAAAAGGATATAAGTGAAGCACTAGAGCAAACGACAAACTACTCCGAAAGATATAAGTGAAGATCAATGAGTAGTTTAATAATTATGCAACTATGTGAAAACTCTCTAACATTTAAGAATTTCAGATCTTGGTATTTTATTCAAACATCAAGCAAAACAAAAGAAAATAAAATGACGCTCCAAGCAAAACACATATCATGTGGTGAATAAAAATATAGCTCCAAGTAAAGTTACCGATGAACGAAGACGAAAGAGGAGATGCCATCCGGGGCATCCCCAAGCTTAGGCTCTTGATTGTCCTTGAATATTACCTTGGGGTGCCTTGGGCATCCCCAAGCTTACGCTCTTGCCACTCCTTATTCCATAGTCATCGAATCTTTACCCAAAACTTGAAAACTTCACAACACAAAACTCAACAGAAAACTCATGAGCTCCGTTAGCGAAAGAAAACAAAAAACCACTTCAAGGTACTGTATTGAACTCATTCTTTATTTATATTGGTGTTAAACCTACTGTATTCCAACTTCTCTATGGTTTATAAACTATTTTACTAACCATAGACTCATCAAAATAAGCAAACAACACACGAAAAACAGAATCTGTCAAAAACACAACAATCCGTATTAATCTGTAACTAACGCAAACTTATGGAACTCAGAAAAATCTACCAAAATAGGAAGACCTAAATAATTTGTTTATTGATCTGATGCAATTGGAATCAGTATTTTATCACGTTCTGGTGGTTTTTAACAATTGTTTTCGTGAACAGAAAGTTTCTGGAATTTTCAGCAAGATCAAATAACTATCATCCAAGAAGATCCTATAGGTCTTACTTGGCACAAACACTAATTAAAACATTAAAACACATCTAACCATAGGCTAGGTGAATTATTTATTACTAAACAGACCCAAAAAGCAAAGAACTAAAATAAAATTGGGTTGCCTCCCAACAAGCACTAACGTTTAACGCCCCTAGCTAGGCATGATGATTTCAATGATGTTCACCTAAAAGATAGGAATTGAAATATAAAGTGAGCATCATGAAGAATACGACTAGCACATTTAAGTCTAACCCACTTCCTATGAATAGGGATTTTGTGAGCAAACAACTTATGGGAACAATAATCAACTAGCATAGGAAGGCAAAACAAGCATAACTTCAAAACTTTAAGCACATAGAGAGGAAACTTGATATTATTGCAACTCCTACAAGCATATATTCCTCCCTCATAATAATTTTCAGTAGCATCATGAATGAATTCAACCATATAACCAGCACATAAAGCATTCTTTTCATGATCTACTTGCATAGAAATATTACTACTCTCCGTATAAGCAAATTTATTCTCATCAATAGTAGTGGGAGCAAACTCAACAAAATAACTATCATGTGAAGCATAATCCAATTGAAAATTGAAATCATGATGACAAGTTTCATGGTTATATTTATTCTTTATAGCATACGTGTTATCACAATAATCATCATAAATAGGAGGCATGCTTTCATCATAATAAATTTTTTCATCAAAACTTGGGGGACTAAACATATCATTTTCATCAAACATAGCATCCCAAAGCTTGTGGATTTGCATATCATTAGCATCATGGGTATTCAAAGAATTCACACTAACAACATTGCAATCATGCTCATCATTCAAATATTTAGTGCCAACCATTCTAATGCATTCTTCTTCTAACATTCTGGCACAATTATCGGTATCCTTATTTTCATGAAAGATATTAAAAAGATGAAGCATATGAGGTACCCTCAATTCCATATTTTTGTAGTTTTCTTTTATAAAATAAACTAGTGATAAAAAAAGAAACTAAAAGATTCGATTGCAAGATCTAAAGATATACCTTAAAGCACTCACCTCCCCGGCAACGGTGCTAGAAAAGAGCTTGATGTCTACTACGCAACCTTCTTCTTGTAGACGTTGTTGGGCCTCCAAGTGCAGAGGTTTGTAGGACAGTAGCAAATTTCCCTCAAGTGGATGACCTAAGGTTTATCAATCCGTGGGAAGCGTAGGATGAAGATGGTCTCTCTCAAGCAACCCTGCAACCAAATAACAAAGAGTCTCTTGTGTCCCCAACACAACCAATACAATGGTAAATTGTATAGGTGCACTAGTTCGGCGAAGAGATGGTGATACAAGTGCAATATGGATGGTAGATATATGTTTTTGTAATCTGAAAATATAAAAACAGCAAGGTAGCAAGTAATAAAAGTGAGCAAAAACAGTATTGCAATGCTAGGAAACAAGGCCTAGGGTTCATACTTTCACTAGTGCAAGTTCTCTCAACAATAATAACATAATTGGATCAAATAACTATCCCTCAACATGCAACAAAGAGTCACTCCAAAGTCACTAATAGCGGAGAACAAACGAAGAGATTATTGTATGGTACGAAACCACCTCAAAGTTATCCTTTCTGATCGATCTATTCAAGAGCCCGTAGTAAAATAACATGAAGCTATTCTTTACGTTCGATCTATCATAGAGTTCGTACTAGAATAACACCTTAAGACACAAATCAACCAAAACCCTAATGTCACCTAGATACTCCAATGTCACCTCAAGTATCCGTGGGTATGATTATACGATATGCATCAAACAATCTCAGATTCATCTATTCAACCAACACAAAGAACTTCAAAGAGTGTCCTAAAGTTTCTACCGGAGAGTCAAGACAAAAACGTGTGCCAACCCCTATGCATAAGTTCACAAGGTCACTGAACCCGCAAGTTGATCACCAAAACATACATCAAGTATATCACGTGAATATCCCATTGTCACCACAGATAAGCACATGCAAGACATACATCAAGTGTTCTCAAATCCTTAAAGACTCAATCCGATAAGATAACTTCAAAGGGAAAACTCAATCCATTACAAGAGAGTAGAGGGGGAGAAACATCATAAAATCCAACTATAATAGAAAAGCTTGCGATACATCAAGATCGTGCCGAGTCAAGAACACGAGAGAGAGAGAGAGAGAGAGAGAGAGAGATCAAACACATAGCTACTGGTACATACCCTCAGCCCCGAGGGTGAACTACTCCCTCCTCGTCATGGAGAGCATCGGGATGATGAAGATGGCCACCGGTGAGGGATCCCCCCTCCGGCAGGGTGCCGGAACAGGGTCCCGATTGGTTTTTCGTGGCTACAGAGGCTTGCGGCGGCGGAACTCCCGATCTATTCTGTTCCCCGATGTTTTTAGGGTATATGGATATATATAGGCGAAAGAAGTCGGTCAGGGGAGCCACGAGGGGACCACGAGGGTGGGGGCGCGCCTCCCTGCCTCGTGGCCACCTTGAAGCTTCCCTAACGTCTACTCCAAGTCTCTGGATTGCGTCCGTTCCAAAAATAACTCTCCCGAAGGTTTCATTCCGTTTGGACTCCGTTTGATATTCCTTTTCTTCGAAACACTGAAATAGGCAAGAAAACAGCAGTTTGGATTGGGCCTCCGGTTAATAGGTTAGTCCCAAAAAATAAAATAATAGTGTATAATAAAGCCCATAAACATCCAAAACAGATAATATAATCTCATGGAACAATCAAAAATTATAGATACGTTGGAGAAGTATCATGTATCAGCATCCCCAAGCTTAACTCCTACTCGTCCTCGAGTAGGTAAGTGATAAAAACATAATTTTGGATGTGGAATGTTGCCTATCATATCATATCAGATCATATCATATTCTTTTCTTTATAGCATGGACATTCGTAATTTTATATGATTCAAAGAAATAGTCTAGTTTTGACATGATAATTTAAATACTCAAGCATATCAACAAGCAACCATGTCTTTCAAAATATCACCGCTAAAATAAGTTACCCCTAGTCCATCATGCTCAACCAGTGATCCATTCATGAAACACACTCGCATATTAATTACACCCAATACTTAAGTACGATCATATTGCCTCCTAGTTGGTGCTTTTATAAGAGAAGATGGAGACTCAAATTCAAAATAAAAATTGCATAAAGTAAAAGAGAGGCCCTTCGTAGAGGGAAGTAGGGATTTGTAGAGGTGCTAGAGCTCAAAGCGAAAAAATTAGAGATAAAAATATTTTGGGAGGTGTATCCATCCCACCAACGAAAATGACTTAGAGTTCCCAACACTTTACATGCTAGATATATCATAGGCGGTTCCCAAACGGAAAATAAAGTTCATTCCTTTTTCCACCATACTTTCACTTTCCATGGCTAGCCGTATCCACGGTTTCCCTTCATACCAACACTTTCCAAGGAATTTATTATTTGACAACATAAAGTAAATTCATTTTTCATTTCGGGATTGGGCATCCCTAAAACATTTGCCTTACTCTTGTGCAATGACAAGTGAATAAACACTCATCGTGAGAATAACACATCCAAAGATGGAAAATATTAGCCACCCCTCACGCTCCATGAGCAAACGAACACACAAAAGAGAAGTTTATTTTGAAAATTAGAGATGGCACATGCAAATTTGCTTAGAACGGCAAAAGAATACCGCATATAGGTAGATATAGTGGACTCATGTGTCAAAACTGGTTTAAAGGATTTTGGATGCACAAGTAGAGATCATACTTAGTGCAAAATGAAGGCTAGGAAAAGATTGAGAAGCGACCAACCAAGAAATGGACAATCTCATAAGAAATCATTAAGCATAAATAACACTGAATAATGCACCACAAGTAGGATATAATTTCATTGCATGACTATTTACTTTCATGCTTGCATAGGGAATAACAAACCTTAACACCAATATTCTTACTAAAGCATAATTACTCATCAACATAACTCACATATCACATCATCATATCTCAAAACTATTACTAAGAATCAAGTTTATTTTGTCCAATGATCTTCATGAAAGTTTTTATTATATCCTTCTTGGATCTATCACTTTGGGACTAATTTTCATGTGTTGCTTTTCATAAGCTCAAACAAATATAAGTGAAGACCATGAGCATAATTTTTTTCTTTCTCTCAAGATAATTTAAGTGAAGCAAGAGAGAATTTATTCTAAAAGTTTACTACTCTCAGATAAATCTAGTGAAGCAAGAGAGATTTTCTTCATAAATACTAAGCACACCGTGCTAAAAAAGATGTAAGTGAAGCACTAGAGCAAGTCCATGGCTCATAGAAATTTAAGTGAAGCATAGAGAGCAATTCTAACAAGTCATGACATAATTTTGGCTCTCCCAAATACGTGTGTCCATCAAGGGATCAAGACTTAAAACACAAAATAAAACAAGCAAATACTCATATCATACGAGACGCTCCAAGCAAAACACGTATCATGTGACGAATAAAAATATAGCTTCGAGTAAAATACCGATGGTCGTTAGAAGAAAGAGGAGATGACACTCGGGGGCATCCCCAAGCTTAGTTGGTTGCTCATTTTTGGATAATAGCTTGGGATGCCGGGGCATCCCCAAGCTCAGGCTCTTCTATCCTTTATTCCTTCATCCATCGTAAGATAACCCAAAACTTGAAAACTTCAATCACACAAAACTCAACAAAACCTCTGTGAGATCCGTTAGTATAAGAAACCAAAACAATACTATTAGTACTGTACCAAACCAATTCATATTTTGTTTTTGCATTATATCTACTGTATTCCAACTTTTCTATGGCAAAAACTCATCAAAGAAAACCATAGAGCCACAAAATAAGCGCACAACGCAAAGAAAACATAATATGTCAAAATAGAATAGCCTGTAGCAATCTGACTATTTCGGATACTTCTGTAACTCCAAAAATTCTGAAAAACGAGGACGACCTGGGTAATTTGTATATTGATCTTCTGCAAAAATAATTGGAATTTTATCACGTTCTTGTGATTTTTAAAAATTGTTTTTGTGAGCGCAAAAGTTTCTGTTTTTCAGCAAGATCAAACAACTATCACCCAAGAAGATCCTATTGGTTCTACTTGGCACAAACACTACTTAAAACACAATCATAACAGTAGCATAATTGTGCTAACACTCAAGAACAGAAAGCAAAAAGTAAAAATAAAATTTATTCATTGGGTTGCCTCCCAACAAGCGCTATAGTTTTACACCCTTAGCTAGGAATAAAGCAAGGATCTATGTTTTGTCATATCTGGTTCTAGATCCATAAGATGCCCTCATGATTGATTCATATGGTGGCTTAATTTTTGTTCTAGGGAAATGTTCCATACCCTTCCTCAAAGGAAATTGGAACTTAATATTGCCTTCTTTCATTTCAATCATGGCACCGATAGTGCGTTGAAACGGTCTACCAAGAATAATTGGACAAGACGGATTGCAATCAATATCAAGAACAATAAAATCTATGGGCACATAATTCCTATTTGCAAGAACAAGAACATCATTAATTCTTCCCATAGGCTTTTTAATAGTAGAATGCGCCAAATGCAAATTCAAAGAACATGATTCAATATCGGTTAACATAAAGATTCCGGAATTGTAGAAACACTAGCACCCAAGTCACACAAAGCAAAACACCCATAATTTTTAGTCTTGACTTTGATAGTAGGTTCGCACTCATCATGCAATTTCTAGGAATTGATACTTCTAATTCCAATTTTTCTTCAAAAGCTTTCATCATAGCATCAACAATATGTTTAGTAAAATCTTTATTTTGTTCATAAGCTTGGGGTGAATTTATCATGGATTGCAACAAATAAATACAATCAATCAAAGAGCAACTATCATAATTAAAGTCTTTGTAATCCAAAAGATTGGGCACGTCACTAGTTAAAGTTTTGACCTCTCCAAACCCACTTTCATCAATTTTCTCAATAAGATAATCACCCTCCGAAATATTGGGACGCCTTCTACCTAAAGTTGACTCTTCTCCAGTCCCTTTTTCATCAATCTTAACTTTACTAAACAAGGAATCAATAGAAGAAACACCAATCATTTTAAGATCTTCATCACTTTTGTCCTCTAACGAGACTGGTTTAGCGGCCATTTGATTAGCTTGTGCATCGGATATTTTTCGTAGCAAATTATCGGCAAAAGCATACTTAGATTGGAGATTGCAAACTTCTCTACTAATATCATCAAGTTGTTTTGTAATAGTATCTAGCACAACAGAGTGCTCCTTAAGTTCTTCAGTAAAATACTTATTATGCTCAAATTGTGTAGTCATATATTCCTTAGTACTCTTCTCAATTTCAAGCAAAATATTTGGGCAAGGAACATCATAATATTTTCTTTGAGGCATCATGACTATGCAAACAAGAACGCACACAAAAACAGATTCGGCAACAAAATGGCGAACGGAAAAAGAGAGGCGGATAAAACGGCAAATTTTGTGAAGTGGGGGAGAGGAAAACGAGAGGCAAATGTCCAATAATGTAAATTGCGAGGAGATGAGATTTGTGATTAGGAACCTGGTATATGTTGAAGATCCTCCCAGGCAACGGCGCCAGAAATTCCTTTTGATGTCGCTTGAAGCTACGTCGGTATTTCCCCAAAGAAGAAGGGATGATGCATCACAGCGATGGTAGGTATTTCCCTCACAAACGAAACCAAGGTTATCGATCCAATAGGAGAACCAAGCAACACAACGTGAACAGCCCCTGCACATAGATAACAAATCCTCGTAGCCCGACGTGTTAAAGGGGTTGTCAATCGCTTCCGGGGTACGGCGCCTCAAGATAGGCAAACGGACGTGAGATAAATTGCAGTAGATTGATAGATCGAACGCCAAACAAAATAAATAGAAATAAAACGCAGCAAGGTGTTTTTGTATTTTGGTTTAATAAATCTGAAAATAAATGCAAAGGAAAAGTAGATCGCAAAGGCAAATATATGAGAAAGAGACCCGGGGGCCGTAGGATTCACTAGTGGCTTCTCTCGAGAAAAATAGCAAACGGTGGGTGAACAAATTACTGTTGGGAAATTGATAGAACTTCAAATACTTATGACAATATCCAGGCAATGATCATTATATAGGCATCACGTCCAAGATTAGTAGACCAACTCCTGCCTACATCTACTACTATTACTCCACACATCGACCGCTATCCAGCATGCATCTAGTGTATTAAGTTCATGGACAAATGGAGTAATGCAATAAGAATGATGACATGATGTAGACAAGTTCTATCTATGTAGAGATAGACCCCATCGTTTTATCCTTAGTAGCAATGATGCATACGTGTCGTTTCCCTTTTTGTCACTGGGATCAAGCACCGTAAGATCAAACCCACTACAAAGCACCTCTTCCATTGCAAGATAAATAGATCAAGTTGGCCAAAGAAAACCCAAATATCAGAGAAGAAATACAAGGCTATAAGAGATCATGCATAAAAGAAATCAAAGAAACTCAAATACTTTCATGGATATAAAAGGATAGATCTGATCATAAACTCAAAGTTCATTGATCCCAACAAACACACCGCAAAAGAGTTACATCATATGGATCTCCAAGAGACCATTGTATTGAGAATTCAGAGAGAGAGATGAAGCCATCTCGCTACTAACTATGGACCCGAAGGTCTACAAAGAACTACTCATGCATCATTGGAGAGGCACCAATGGAGGTGGTGAACCCCATCCGAGATGGTGTCTAGATTGGATCTGGTAGTTCTGGACTTTGCGGCGGCTGGATGAATATTTCGTCGACTCCCCTAGGGGTTTGGGAATATTGGGGTATTTATAGAGCAAAGAGGCAGTCCGGGGGGCACCCGAGTTGGGCACAACCCACCAGGGTGCGCCTGGGACTCCTGGCGCGCCCTGGTGGGTTGTGCCCACCACGAGGCACCCCCAGCGCAGCCGAGGCCCATTATGTTCCTTTCCGTCCAAAAAATCTCCGTGGAGTTTCGTTGCGTTTGGACTCCGTCTGATACTGATTTCCTGCGATGTAAAAAACATGCAGAAAACAGCAACTTTCACTTGGCACTATGTCAATATGTTAGTACCAAAATGATATAAAATGATTATAAAACATCCAACATTGATAATATGCACAATAAAAAATTATAGATCCGTTGGAGACGTATCACACATCACTATAAACCTCGCAAGCAATGTGACTAATGAATTAGTTAAGGGATGATGCATTACGGAATGAGTAAAGAGACTTGCCGGTAACGAGATTGAACTAGGTATGAGGATACCGACGACCGAATCTCGGGCAAGTAACATACCGATGACAAAGGGAATGACATATGTTTTTATTGCGATTTGACCAATAAAGATCTTCGTAGAATATGTAGGAACCAATATGAGCATCCAGGATCCGCCGTTGGTTATTGATCGGAGATGTGTCTCGGTCATGTCTACATAGTTCGCGAACCCGTAGGGTCCGCACGCTTCACATTCGACGACGATTTTTATTATGAGTTATGTGTTTTTGTGACCGAAGATTGTTCGGAGTCCCGGATGAAATCACGGACATGACGAGGAGTCTCGAAATAGGCAAGAGGTAAAGATTGATATATTAGACAATAGTATTTGGACACCGGAATGGGTTCAGGACATTTCGGATATTTATCGGAGTACCGAGGGGTTACCGGAACCCCCCGAGGAAGTAATGGGCCAACATGGGCCATAGGGGAGAGAGAGGGGAGCCCACAAGGGATGGCGCGCGCGCCCCCCATGGGCTATCCGAATTGGACAAGGGGAAGGGGGCGCAGCCCCACTTTCCTTTCCCCCTCTCCCTCTCCTTCCCTCTTTCCCCCTCCATGAGAAGGAAAAAAAGGGGGGCCGAATCCTACTAGTAGGACTCCCCCCAAATGGCGCGCCCCTTGTGGCCGGCCTCCTCCTCTCCCTCCTTTATATACATGGGCAGGGCACCCCTTGGAGGCGCACCAATTGTTCCAAGCCGTGTGCGGCGTCTTTCTTCACGGTTTACTCCTCCGGTCATATTCACGTAGTGCTCAGGTGAAGCCATGCACGGATCACATCACCATCACCGTCACCACGCCGTCGTGCTGACAAAACTCTCCCTCGACCCTCTGCTAGATCAAGAGTTCGAGGGATGTCATCGAGCTGAACGTGTGCAGAACTCGGAGGTGTCGTACGTTCAATACTTGATTGGTTGGATCATGAAGACGTTCGACTACATCAACCGCATTAAACTAACGATTCCGCTTTCAGTCTATGATCGTTCGTGGACACACTCTTCCCCTCTCGTTGCTATGCATCTCCTAGATTGATCTTGAGTGATTGTACGAAAATTTTGAAATTGCATGCTACGTTCCCCAACAGCAAGTACGTCCTCCGTCTTCTTGACGCCAAAGTGTCCCATTAATCCTCCTCCATCCGCCTCCTGCAACAACAAAAGACAGACGAAGCTAGCTGGAATGCATAGCTTGTTAGCAGGAAACACAAATCCATTTTTAACGACGAACTTGTTCCATGTTCTCCCTTCTTTACAATTCTGCAATACATCTTTAAATTCAGCATCCTGCACGTATTGATCTTTGATGGTCTCCAAACCAAATATTTTGAAGTCAAGTTGTGAAAGCATAGTATAACGATGAGACAATGCATCAGCAATAACATTCTCTTTACCCTTCTTGTGTTTAATGACATAAGGGAAATTCTTAATGAATTCAACCCACTTTGCATGTCTACGGTTCAGTTTTTCTTGACTTCTAATGTGTTTCAAAGATTCATGATCAGAATATATAACAAATACTTTGGGGCATAAATAATGTTGCCATGTTTCTAAGGTCCGAAGAAGAGCATATAATTCTTTATCATAAGTAGAATAGTTCATACTAGGCCCACTCAATTTTTCAGAAAAGTATGCAACATGTTTGCCATCTTGTAGTAACACACACCCTCATCCAATTCCACTAGCATCACATTCAAGCTCAAAAGTCTTATTAAAATCAGGAAGTTGGAGTAAAGTGATAAGGACATCAATACCATTGTTACACACACAGACCCTGCTGCTATACATATTGGACCAATTACTAGAGCTCACGCACGCCAATTAAATTATCACGTACTTTTGTTTGTTGGTAATGATTCTAGTGTTCATGAGAATATGAGGCTGCCTAAATTGGATACATTTGTCTTGCTTACAAATAAAGGGCCTAGCTTGGACAAGAGGGATGAACATTGGAGCAAGATCAAGCATGGAGATGATGGCATGCACAAGGGGAACAAGAATGGAGTTACAAGTTATGATTTCGGGACTTTGAAGCCACCATAATGGGTGCATGAAGCCTTGGATGAAATATACAAGATGCCACTTCATAAATTTTGTCCAGAGGCTATTATAGGTGCTGCGTCACCTTATTTTTGGGCCAGTCCCATGTAATTTTGAAATACTTGATTATAGGTTGTTTTTAGAGTCCGTATGTGTAGGGAAACAAGAGTTACGGTTGTTTTTAGACCCCTGCCTCAAGGGTTTTGTTTAGATTAATAGTACGCCATAGCTGCAACTTTGCATACTTCGTTTGTGTTCAACAACCAGACCAAGACGTCACAGAACCCTACCTTGATCAATG
The DNA here is from genome assembly GCA_021605145.1 of Aegilops bicornis. Lineage (NCBI taxonomy): Eukaryota > Viridiplantae > Streptophyta > Magnoliopsida > Poales > Poaceae > Aegilops > Aegilops bicornis. The sequence goes on along the minus strand of CM038672.1, from coordinate 323,899,152 downwards.
AAGCTTTCATCTTATATTCGCAATATCCAGATTGCAATCTTAGTTTCTTGATTGTTCTTCGTTTGCTTGCAGGAAATAGACCTTCGTGGTCGGTTGATCGTGCGCCGGCATGGTCAATAACCTCTTGGAGTTGGTTTAGCGATTCCTAAGGCGCGACGTCCTCGCACGTTCATAGTTGGATCGTCAAAGTCGACTTCCATCAAAGCGATATCCATCATATCATCGAAAGACAGGATGCCTTTGCCTCTATCAAGTGGTATCATATTTCCAGGTTGCTCGGTGAGATTTTACTGTTTTTCGTAGTTCAGATCGACTCTATTCTTCATACCTATAGTCCACGAAAAAGCCACAAAAAAATTAGGGTTAGTTCATCATATCCGAACCAGTCTGAGCCTTTGCATAGTCTTTTCAGTATTTTGCTTTGTTGAATTTGCGGTTGCATCGTCATGTCAAGTTGCTGGTCTTAGCTTCTACTTTTAGAGTTTCGAGTTCTGGTCATAAGTTGTCACGCCGCCGCCGCACCATCATCATCGCCCCTGCCATCTACCACCACCGCTTATCCACCACCACTTTGAATCTGTATCCATATACCACCACCGATCCGTACCCATATACCACCACCGATCCGAATCCATATACCACCACCGATCCGTATCCATATACCACCACCGATCCGTATCCACATAACTCCACTGCTACCATATACCACCACCGCTGCCATATCCTACCACCATATATCCACCACCCATCCGAGTTATTTTCATATTAGGTTTGTTTTCAAGATCCATCTATTTTCTAATTCGTGTTTCCTTGCCTGAGTAGGTTTCGAAAAACAAAAGAGTCTGGAGACCCTCGGGCAGTTTTTAGGCCAAAATTTCGGCGACCAAAAATATTTTGTCCATATCCTGTTTTTAGGTTCCAGGGAGCGTTTTGAGACACTCGCCATCATAGTGATTTTTTGTCGCACTTTCGTCGTTGCTACCCTAATTTCTGAAAAAAATAGTGAAAAAAATGCCGTGCATATCCTGTTATTTTCACTTGGGAAGAGTTTTGAGACACTCGCCATTATAGTGATTTTTCACAAAAAAAGAGCGCAGAAAGAAGAGCGAAAAAATGCCAGAGTGTGCTTTTCCCCTTTTTTAAGTGCCGCATCGTGATTTTGTTAGTGTTCTAGGCTTGCGTCTCTAGCACAGTCTAGCCCAGGACCAGCACAGTACCGTCATTGAGCGTTTATTCAACTTTGCATCTCTCAATTGATTATTGCTGACATTTTTGCTACCATATCATAATCCATCCCAGCTCCACATACATCTACGTTGTGTGTTTGACTCTCCCCGGTAATCGCTCTATCCAAGCTTTGAGAGTTTTGACTACAATGGTTGCCGATCACCACCTGCTGCTGGGTAAGAACTGGTAAGAATTTGAGATTTGCTTGACGGATTTGGGACACCCCACCACCGCCACTTTCTAGTAATCTATAGGATCATATTCTTGTGTGTTTCTATTGCTTCTAACCATGGCAGGATCACAAGCCGACGAGACTGACTGGGAGAACATGACGAACAAAGAGTTACATGATAAGTTTCAGCAAATGATGAGTGGACAGGTGGAAGATGTGCTAAACATATTTGAAGAGACCATGGAGAAGATAGATGGCATTGAGAAGGCGTTCGAAACAAAGATCGATAACAAGTTTAATGAATTGCTCGTGCGTCTTCCACAACCACAGCCCGCTGCACCTGTCGCACCTCTACAGGAACAACACCAACAACATCATCGCCTTCCAAATCAAGTGGAACGAGCATTGCGTGTTCCCCTTGAGCCTGGTCAAAATTCTGGTGCCGCTGTACCTAATGTTGATGCTTCTGTAGGTCTTGCTGCTACTACAGAGGTGGAATACGATTATGAGGATGAGGTTGATCAAAATCAGAACTACGTGCAACCACCAGCACCACCACCACCCGGTCGTCCTCATGCATATCATCACAAGGTAAGGCTGCACCACCACCTGATGTACGAGATCATGACCATCTTCCTAAACTAAAATTGAATATTCCACAATTTGAGGGTAGATATGTTCCTCATATATATCTTACTTGGGAGTTAGAAACTGAACAACATTTTACATGTTTACAATATCCTGAGGAGAGACGTGTTCCTGCTGGTGTTTGTGCTTTCACTAGTTTTGCATGTGTTTGGTGATCTGGACATTGTAGATTATATCCTATTCCAGCTACTTGGGCTGCTTTGAAAACTGCTAGGCATACTCGTTGGGTTCCACCATATTATCAATGTGAATTACTTCAAAAATTGCAGCATTTAAGACAAGGAAAAAATTCTGTAGAAGAATATTATCAGGAATTACAAACTGGAATGATTAGATTGTAGCGACCCGACCTCAGATGGTCAAGTCTCTGTGCTTCTGTGTCATCCCTGGATCGGTAATGCTGACACACATAGTACTCGAAGGATTTATAACAGAGTAGCAATCACACACTTATTACATCGAATGTCTCAAAAGAGAACTTATTACAATAATATGGCTTAAGGCCATCTAATGTGATTGTAACATCCCAAAATTCTAAATTTTGGAATGTTATAAACAAAGAGATAGATTTGATTGATTGCTTGATTGATTGACTGAAAGTGAGTGATTTCGAAACTTTTTGAAAGTTAGATGAGAGGGAATAAAAGGACTTTCCCAAACTTTCATTTTGCTTTCATGATCTTAGGGAATTCAAATACTCTTCATCACAAAACCACGGAGAGAAGATGACATGACTTCTTCCATTTATTTAATGACAAGGGGTGTTGAAAATATTTGAATTTCATTTGAGAATATTTCCAATTCTGAAACTTTATGCAACTCAATGATTTTCACGAGTGAAGATAAAATGACTTCTTCAAATTATACGAAATATGAGTTGGGAGTTTTCGAAGAATTAAAATTCAAAGTTCTTTTGAATTTGGAGTTATTGGAGTTTTATTCAAATTATTTTTCTCCAAAAATAAAATATATGGAAAATAGGGTAACATGATTCCCTACATCAGAAAATTGGAGAGAAATTAATTTGAAATCATTTTGGTATTTTTAAAATGATTTTCAGTGGATTTTATTAGGGCAGTAGCACTGTTTGTTTTATTTGAATTTTTGTATATTTTATTTTAAGCTAGAATAATGTCCATCATGTAGGAAATCCTTTTCTGAAAATTTTGATATATTATATGCCTATATAATATATTTATTTACTTGGTTTTATTATTTTTCTTTCGTCTGAATTTTTTTTTTAAAAAAAGAGGGAGCGCAGCGCCTTGGGCCAAAGGCCCAAGCCGCCAAAGCCACCGGCCGGCCGAAGGCCAAGGCCACGCACGCACGCACCACGCACCTAGGGGAGCCAGGAGCCCCAAGTTTCCTATTCTTTTACGATTCCTAGTAGAATTTGACCCCGTTTTGTTATTCCGTTTTTTATTCCTAGGATTCCTAATCCTAATCTATTTCTTGTCCCCTACCCCAAGCAAAACCTCTCCCCTCCCCAAAATAAATACCCAAGCACCCCCTCCAACACATCAAATCAACTCTCCTCTCCTCTCTTACATGTGGCCCGGCCTCAGTGCCGCCCACGCCGCCCTCACCCGTCTGCCGCCGCCATAGCCGGCCCGCCGCCCTAGCCGCCGCCACCGCCGCCCTCACCAGCGCCGCCCCACCTAGCCGCCGCCGCCGCCATAGCCGCCGCCGCCCCTTGCCGCCGCCGCCGCCCTACGCCGCCGCCGCCGGAGCCCCTCGCCTCTTCGAGGTACTAGCCCCGCGCCGCGTCACCTTTTCTAGATCAGTTTTCTAGATCGGTTTTCTATATCGGTTTCCGTTCCGTTTTCTAGATCGGTTTTCTTGTTTTGGTTTTCTTTCCGAAACCCTAGATCGGTCTTCTCGCCGGTTTTTCTTTCCGGTTTTGTTTAGCGAGCGTTCGCTCGATAGATTTTTCTTTTTATTTTAATTTTCGTCATGGACCTATCCGTAGTCCCTAATCTTCAAACGTTCATAACTTTTTACTCGTAAGTCGGAATCCAACGAAACCAACGCCCACTTCTTCGTTATGATCTCCTCTATCCAAGAATCCAACTCAAACATGTTTTTGAAATTTTAGAATTTGAATTAGATCAGGTTTGAATTCAAACTTCGTTTGAGCATAACTTGAGTTTTATAACTCCGTTTGAGTTGATTCTTTTTGCAAATCGAAGCTCTTGACCTAAACTTTCTGATAAGGCCAAATACACATGGTTTTGGTACTGTTAGAAATTGTTTTATGTTGCAAGAGTTATTTGATTTGGTTTTGACGTTCCGGATCGTTTTCTTCGTTCTTTCCGATCTTTTGAGTGATTGCTTATGTGTGGTTACTATTGCTTGATTACGATAGATTGACCGGAGTGTGACGAGTAGAACTATCAAGAGTTTTGAGTGCGAATCATCTTCATCAACTTTGCGGGCAAGTAACACTTTGGTCATACTCTTCTCATACCCAGCTTTTATGCATTAGATCTATTCCTCAAACACTTGCATGATTAGGATCTAATTAAATTGTGGGATGGGAAGTAGTTTGAGGTAGTACCTATTACCTGTTTTATTATCAAACCCTTGGTACTTACTTCTACGTTTGCTTATTACGCCATGCTATGCTCGTAGACGTGGATTGGGTTTGAGTGAATATCCATGACAGATGTGAGATTGATAATTAATGGTTTATCTAAGGTGGCAACTTAAACACACATCTGGGTGGATTGAGGCACTGGCTATTCCAGGACTTACTGTCAAGGCAGTGGGTAGACAGGATTTGCTCAGATTTCTTCGGACCGCCACCCATGCTCAAAGGGATCATAAGATTATTCAAACTAGAAACTTCCGTGTGCAGCCACAAGCCATTATGGGCTCTGGCATAGTTGACTAAGTTGTGCGAACTCTTACGGGTAGGCTAGCTGATGTAGGGGATGTAGGTTGGTACGGTCTACCCACATGTAAGGTGCTAGTGCTTCTGAAAGACTGTGTCTCGATCATCCGGCTCTCAAACACCATGTAGTGCGAGAACCAAACGGAGGCGATCGAGTCTTGTGGGGAAAAGTGCGCAAACCTCTGCAGAGTGTATAAACTAATCATGGTTAGCCGTGTCCCCGGTTATGGACAATTTTGAGTATCTAGTACCTGGATATCCTGTTGATCTCATCACGTTACTTAATATAATTTGTTGGGTTTAATGAGTACTTTTAATTGGGATTGAGGATGTCATCAACCATTCTCAATGTTTAACAACCACCATGATAGTTAAATAAATTTATTCCGTTGCAGTAGGGAAAAATTGGCTTTTCGCAAAACCTTATAACCATAGAGCTTTTCCACCAGCCGTATATGCATGTAGTATAGGTTTATTCTTTCATTACTCTCTATGTGTTACATTGCCAGCATATTCCATGTGCTGACCCGTTTTCGGGCTGCAACTTTTCATGTTGCGCACTTTTCGCATTTACGACAGTAAGTGATACGTTAGGGTTACGATTTCCTATACTCAACTTTGCCGTTGGTGTTGATGGGAATCCACAACCTTGTTGCTTCGCTATATTTGGATCGAGGTAATAGTATTTACGTTACTTTATACATGTGATTTACCTCTGTTATAAATCCTTCGAGTACCTTGTGTGTCGACATACCGATCCGTGGATGACACGAAAGCACAGAGACTTGATCCATTCGTTGGGTCGCTACAAGATGGTATCAGAGCACATGTTGACTGTAGGACGTGACCCTAGAAAATGGCAAGCCCATAGGAAAGATTTTTCTCTACAACTTTCTTTTTCAAAAAGATCTTTTACCTCTCTTCTCTTCTGAGCTTATTCAAACATTCCTTTTGGTGAGACCATACCCCTTTTCCCTTTTGACCACTCGAAGATTTGACTGATGAGACCACTCCAAGGAGACAAGATATGGGACAACTAAGGCCATTTGGAATGAAGATGATTTTACCGTGTAAATGGAAACTACAACTGTTGAAGACTCCGAAGACTATGAGATTTTGAAGGCGCTAAAGTATTTCCAGATCCTTATGACCTAGGAAGGTTACGCTTATGGAATTTGACGGACCATGGAAGTTATCAATACCCGAGATCAAGGTGTATTGGATCTGGAGTGTTACATCGTAAAGTTAAGATGGACCCACAAGAAGCTAAATTTTGACAAGGAAGTATTTCATGAAGAACTCGGGATCCGTGGTTTGAAAGTAGACAAGCCGAGGAGCAAAACCTTGAGACATCAAAGTTTTGTCAGAAGGCGAAGGATGAGGGACCATGGTTCATGCCAAGGAAGTTGAAACCGTAAGTTTGGAATGCAACTCGAGAAATATTACAGACGTCGCGAGAGGCTTCGCGTCAATAGAGATGATCTGGCAAAAGAACTTGAGCAGGACAAGCACGATTGGAAGAAGCCATCGGAGACATGAACAAGACTTGAAGAGTTTGATGGCGTTGAAGATTTATTGACCCTTAGAAGACCTAACCCCTGTTACACACATGCGTTAGATGCGACGATTGTGAGCTGTCATTTGTTTGATGTTTTTCCGACAGCCACAATAAAATCTGTCTTTTCAAAACTTTTGTTTGTATTGTGTGCATCCCTCTCGATCTCTCTTATCCCACCCCAAACCCATGGACCCGTTAGAAGATGAATGGAGAAGAGCTTATATTTTACGGACCGATGAGTCAATTGGAGATGGACCGATGGATTCAGAACATGGAGGATCATATGGAGAACAACCCTATAGTCAGAAAAGATATGACCCAGCATGCTCTTCAGTGCTTTGAAAGAGGTGCTGCTATCTAGTGGAGGATGTACCAAACCATCATTGTGGCCAGGAGTAACCACTTGGGAAGAATTTAAGTTGACTTTGCTAAAGTCTCGGTTTGTGTCCCAGAAGTTGAAGCCTTATGGAAATGATATGGAGAAAGTGCATGCAAGCTTTGTAGAGAAAAAGGACACAACCATAAAGAAAATAAGGACAAATACCCTCATGAGCAGAGGATTACCAAAGGAGTTAGCCGAGGATTTTCAGGGAACTTTGATTGGAGATTATTCCCAAAAGGTTTTGTTGCAGCAATGGAAGTTCAGTCTACATTGTTGAGAAAGATCCGTGAAGCTCAGAAGGATGACAAAGATATTGTTGAGGTAAAAGCAGAGGATGAGCAAAGGAAAGGCCAAAGGTTTTTGTAAGGATGAGCACGACACCTTATGGTTTGAGGATAGTGTATATGTGCCTAATAATGCAAAGATCGAAGTTAATACTTCAGAGGCTCATGACTCACCATACTCGTTTATACGGAAACACCAAGATGTATTTGGATTTGAAGAAGCGTTTACGGTGGACTGGTATGAAGAAGAAGATTGCGGAGTATGTAGTCGTGGGTGATTTATGCCGAGAGTAAAAGCGAGCATCGTAAGCCAACAGGATTACTACAGCCTATGCCGATACCCGAATGGAAGAGGGATAAGCTTGGCATGGATTTCATTACCGGATTTCCCAGAACCTGATTGGGATATGATTCTATCTGGGTAGTAGTTGATTCGCTTGACCAAAGTGGCTCGCTTTATCCCAGTGAAAAACCACCTATACAAGTGTGAAGTTGGCCAAGATATATTTGACAAGGATCGTATGTCTGCATGGAGTTCCGAGGATCATCGTAGAGGAACACAATTTACCTCAAAGTTTTGGAATCAGTTGCGTGAAACTTTGGGTACTAGGCTAGAGTTCAAGATGACCTTTCATCCGCAGTATGTATGGACAAACTAAGAGAGTAAATCATATTTTGGAGGACATGTTGAGAGCGTGTGCGCTAGATTATGGATCTAGTAGGGATGATAATTTACCTTACGCGGAGTTTCTCATTCAACAACAGCTACCAAGTCAGTTTGAAGATGGCCCCTTTTTGAAGCTTTGTATGGGAGAAGGAGCCAGACACCGTTGATGTGGGATGAAGTTGGAGACCGTCAGTTGTTTGGACCAAATGTGATCAAGGATTTGTAAGAGAATGTTAAGTTGATTCGAGATAGACCAAGGTAGCTCACCAGTGCAGAATAGTTATGCATACTCAATAACGCAAGGAGGTAGTCGATAAAACCGGAAACAGAGAATATCTTCGTGTGCCCCCTCCGTGAGGAGTTAATCGATTTGGAGTTAAGGAAAGTTAGCCCCGAGATTTGTAGGACCATACCGAGTTGGAACGTATGGGAGAAGTTACCAACAAGTTGGAGTCACCGAAGGACTGTCAAGAGTTCATGATGTGTTTCACGTTTCCCGATTGAAGAAGTGCCATGCAGAGATGGCCAATATTCCCCTGTAAGAACGCTTGACCCAGGAAAGGATAATGATGTTCCACGAAGTGGAGTATGGACTTCATAAGTATAAGTTTTTTTTTCACGGTAGGTGGGATATCCCACGAGGATGAAGAGATGAAGTACTACTGGATATAAAGGAGGTATGATGTTGGAAATATGGATCAATGGAAATTCCATGATGAGTCTGAGTAATCATGTCTAGTTTGGTGCCAATAGAAGGAAGGAAGACAAGTACAATTGAATGGATTTAAGAATACTTTGGAAGTTGAAGGTTGGAATAAAGATCAGTTGCCCTGATGAGGTGTTCAAGGATCGCAAGTGATGAAATGGGCCATAACCCACAGGCCCCAGGACCTGCCAAGAAGCAAGCACACTCTTGTTGAAGGAGAAATCCTGGAAGAAGTTACGGTTGTATCGACCGACGATTCTATAGGAGTTTACGCAAAACCTGAGAGTTGTTAAGGAACGATAGATGTTTGTTTGGCCTGCAGAATCAATGGATTTTCCGAACTTGGTTCGTCGACAAGAGAAATTCTGCAATGCTTGTGAGGATGACCGAGTGTTAGAATGCGAGATTCGCTAAACCATGTACAAGGTAATGATTTGGGTGCGGGATGGATTGATCACCATACCGACTTACTCTTATTATTCGCTTTGCTATATGGGATGGTAAAATCTGAGTGACTTACCTATAGTCGAGAGACGACGATCAAAACCTTGTTTGAACCTTAGAATGGTATAAGTATTTTCCCTTGTACAAAGGCGGTTGTTGCCAACCGCAGTCATACGGTGAGGTTCAACCCAGACCCATTTTCTGCAGGAGAAACCATAAATTGTTGACCACCATGAGATATCGATAGTTGTTTAGAATTGGCGTCAGACCCGTCAGCTATGAAGACCCAGTTTCGGGATAACCTTACCAAGAGGAAAGGACAAAAGAGATTGAGGAAAAGGTTATGCCACCACCGGAAGAGCCCAGAGATGGAATTATCCTAAATATCTGAGAAGACCGACACTGTCAGTAATAAGGATGGAGTATATGAGTTGTGTTGGAACCTTAACAATGCTTCTAAGGGTGGTAGCACCCGAGACCCCGGAGACGAGCGATGGACTTTGAGAAGACCCCCAAACCCTAACCTATTTCTTGCTAACCTCTCCGAATCTCGAGGACGAGATTCATTTTAAGGGTGGTAGTTTGTAACATCCCAAAATTCTAAACTTTGGAATGTTATAAACAAAGAGATAGATTTGATTGATTGCTTGATTGATTGACTGAAAGTGAGTGATTTCGAAACTTTTTGAAAGTTAGATGAGAGGGAATAAAAGGACTTTCCCAAACTTTCATTTTGCTTTCATGATCTTAGGGAATTCAAATACTCTTCATCACAAAACCACGGAGAGAAGATGACATGACTTCTTCCATTTATTTAATGACAAGGGGTGTTGAAAATATTTGAATTTCATTTGAGAATATTTCCAATTCTGAAACTTTATGCAACTCAATGATTTTCACGAGCGAAGATAAAATGACTTCTTCAAATTATACGAAATATGAGTTGGGAGTTTTCAAAGAATTAAAATTCAAAGTTCTTTTGAATTTGGAGTTATTGGAGTTTTATTCAAATTATTTTTCTCCAAAAATAAAATATATGGAAAATAGGGTAACATGATTCCCTACATCAGAAAATTGGAGAGAAATTAATTTGAAATCATTTTGGTATTTTTAAAATGATTTTCAGTGGATTTTATTAGGGCAGTAGCACTGTTTGTTTTATTTGAATTTTTGTATATTTTATTTTAAGCTAGAATAATGTCCATCATGTAGGAAATCCTTTTCTGAAAATTTGATATATTATATGCCTATATAATATATTTATTTATTTGGTTTTATTATTTTCTTTAAATGAATTTCTTTTTTTTTTAAAAGAGCCTTGGCCTTGGGCCAAAGGCCCAAGCCGTAAAGCCACCGGCCGAAGGCCAAGGCCACGCACGCACGCACCACGCACCTAGGGGAGCCAGGGAGCCCCAAGTTTCCTATTCTTTTACGATTCCTAGTAGAATTTGACCCCGTTTTGTTATTCCGTTCTTTATTCCTAGGATTCCTAATCCTAATCTATTTCTTGTCCCCTACCCCAAGCAAAACCTCTCCCCTCCCCAAAATAAATACCCAAGCACCCCCTCCCCCCTCCAACACATCAAATCAACTCTCCTCTCCTCTCTTCTGTATCAGCAGCAGCACCAGTGCCGCCGCCGCCATAGCCAGCGCCGCCGCCCTAGCCGCCGCCACCGCCGCCCTCACCAGCCCGCCGCCCACATAGCCGCCGCCACCGCCATAGCCGCCGTCGCCTTGCCTTGCCGCCGCCGCCCTCGCCGCCGCCGGAGCCTCGCCTCTTGAGGTACTAGCCAGCGCGCGTCACCTTTTCTAGATCAGTTTTCTATATCGGTTTCCGTTCCGTTTTCTAGATCGGTTTTCTTGTTTTGGTTTTCTTTCCGAAACCCTAGATCGGTCTTCTCGCCGGTTTTTCTTTCCGGTTTTGTTTAGCGGCGTTAAGCTCGATAGATTTTTCTTTTATTTTTAATTTTCGTCATGGACCTATCCGTAGTCCCTAATCTTCAAACGTTCATAACTTTTTACTCGTAAGTCGGAATCCATGAAACCAACACCCACTTCTTCGTTACGATCTCCTCTATCCAGTAATCCAACTCAAACATGTTTTTGAAATTTTAAAATTTGAATTAGATCAGGTTTGAATTCAAACTTCGTTTGAGCATAACTTGAGTTTTATAACTCCGTTTGAGTTGATTCTTTTTGCAAATCGAAGCTCTTGACCTAAACTTTCTGATAAGGCCAAATACACATGGTTTTGGTACTGTTAGAAATTGTTTTATGTTGCAAGAGTTATTTGATTTGGTTTTGACGTTTTCCGGATCGTTTTCTTCGTTCTTTCCGATCTTTTGAGTGATTGCTTATGTGTGGTTACTATTGCTTGATTACGATAGATTGACCGGAGTGTGACGAGTAGAACTATCAAGAGTTTTGAGTGCGAATCATCTTCATCAACTTTGCAGGCAAGTAACACTTTGGTCATACTCTTCTCATACCCAGTTTTTATGCATTAGATCTATTCCTCAAACACTTGCATGATTAGGATCTAATTAAATTGTGGGATGGGAAGTAGTTTGAGGTAGTACCTATTACCTGTTTTATTATCAAACCCTTGGGAGTTACTTCTCGTTTGCTTATTACGCCATGCTATGCTCGTGAGACGTGGATTGGGTTTGAGTGAATATCCGTGACAGATGTGAGATTGATAATTAATGGGTTATCTAAGGTGGCAACTTAAACACACATCCGGGTGGATTGAGGCACTGGCTATTCCAGGACTTGCCTGTCAAGGCATTTGGGTAGACAGGATTTGCCTGTATTTCTTGGACCGCCACCCGGGCTCAAAGGGATCATAAGATTATTCAAACTAGAAACTTCCGTGTGCAGCCACAAGCCATTATGGGCTCGCATAGTTGACTAAGTTGTGCGAACTCTTACGGGTAGGCTAGCTGATGTAGGGGATGTAGGTTGGTACGGTCTACCCACATGTAAGGTGCTAGTGCTTACGAAAGATCGTGTCTCGATCATCCGTCTCTCAAACACCATGTAGTCACGAGAACCAAGCGGAGGCGATCGAGTCTTGTGGGGAAAAGTCGCAAACCTCTGCAGAGTGTATAAACTAATCATGGTTAGCCGTGTCCCCGGTTATGGACAATTTTGAGTATCTAGTACCTGGATATTCTGTTGATCTCATCACGTTACTTAATATAATTTGTTGGGTTTAATGAGTACTTTTAATTGGGATTGAGGATGCATCAACCATTCTCAATGTTTAACAACCACCATGATAGTTAAATAAATTTATTCCGTTGCAGTAGGGAAAAATTGGCTTTTCGCAAAACCTTATAACCATAGAGCTTTTCCACCAGCCGTATATGCATGTAGTATAGGTTTATTCTTTCATTACTCTCTATGTGTTACATTGCCAGCATATTCCATGTCTTGACCCGTTTCGGGCTGCAACTTTTCATGTTGCGCACTTTTCGTAACGACGAGTAAGTGATACGTTAGGGTTACGATTTCCTATACTCAAATTTGCCGTTGGTGTTGATGGGAATCCACAACCTTCTTGCTTCCACTATATTTGGATCGAGGTAATAGTATTTACGTTACTTTATACATGTGATTTACCTCTGTTATAAATCCTTCGAGTACTGTGTGTGTCAGCATACCGATCCAGGGATGACACGAAAGCACAGAGACTTGATCCATTTGGGTCGGGTCGCTACAGTGATAACAGCGGAAGGCTTGGAAGATAAAGTGAGTCCATCAACTCCAACGGCATAACTGAGCTGCACGGCAATGACCTACAACCCTTACTCCTCGTCTGAAAAGTCTGCAACATAAAATGTTGCAGCCCGAGAACGGGTCAACACATGGAATATGCTGGCAATGTAACACATAGAGAGTAATGAAAGAATAAGCTATACTACATGCATAAATGGTTGGTGGAAAGCTCTACGGTTACAGTTTTGCAAAAAACCAATTTTCCCTACATCAAAGGAATAAATTTTACTTTAACTATCATGGTGGTTGAAACATCATTGAGAAGGTATAACCCCAACTCAATCCCAATTAAAGTAATTAACAACCTAGCAATATTAAATTAGAGTGATGAGATACATGTGAATACTCAAGTACTAGATACTCAGAATTGTCCATAACCGGGGACACGGCTAACCATGATTAGATTGTACACTGCAGAGGTTTGCACTTTTCCCCACAAGACTCGATCGCCTCCGCTGGTTTCTCGTGACCGCATGGTGTTTGAGAGACGGATGACCGAGACACGCCTTCGTAAACATTAACTCTCTACTCCGGATAGATCATACCAAACCTATAAAACCCACTACCTGCTGATCTACCTCTTCAAAGCTTCACGTAACTTACTCAACTATGCTAGAGCCCATAATAGCTTGTGGCTGCACACGGAAGTTTCTAGCATGAATAATCTCGGTTCCCTTTGAGCACTGGTGGCGGTCCATAGGAAGATCACACGGATACCCGGGATTTCCAAAATAAAATAGACAACCTTTGGGTTCCCCAGGTGCCTCAATCCACCCAGATGTGTATTTAAGTTGCCACCTGAAAATGAACCATTAATTAACAATCTCACATCTGTCGTGAATATCTCTCAAACCCAAACCACGTCTATGAGCATAGCATGGCAATATAAGCATAACGTAGCAGTAACTCCCAAGGGTTTGATAGTAACAGGGCAATAGGTTCCTACCTCATCATCTACTTCCCAACCCACAATTTAATGACTTCCTAACCATGCAATGTTTGAGGGTTGAGCTAATGCATAAAACTGGGTATGAAAAGGTATGATCAAGTGTTACTTGCCTTGCTGACGATCCGTGAATCCTAGATACTCGTAGTAACACGCTTCGCACTCCGGGAATTCTATCGCAAGCAAACAATACATACATAAGTAACAAACAAAAATGCGCAAACGAAACTTCAACTGAAAGAGGTTGACCGGAGAGTTCAACTTAAGAACTCCGGTTTGCAAAAAGAACCAAACCAAACGAAACAACGAAACTCAAACGGCGAGAGAAACATGGTCCGTTTACTAATCTGAACTAGAGTCAAATTTTACGAAGATAAGAACTGGTTTAAGTTGATTATTCCGAAAGAGGGTTTCAAGATGAAACTCCAGGCGCTTGAATCGCCTGATTCCGATAAACGAGCGAAAAGTTATACTAGTTTGAACATTGGTTCAGAAATCAAATTCGGAATAACCGCGGAATACTTCCGATAAAAGAAATAAACGAACGTCTAAACGAACGAACGTTCGTTAGCAGAGACTAAACGACGAACATGTTCGTAAAAACGAACGAACGGGTGAACGTTCTCAAAATAAATAAATTAAAAAAAATAAACCGATCTAATAAAAAAACGGGCTAGGGTTTTTAAAAAAAACGAAGGAATATTTTTTAAAAAAACCGGCGACGGGGCTACCTCCGGCGAGGTCGTCCGGCGGGGCGGCCGGCGGGTCCGGCGGGGTCCGGCGAGGGGCAGCGAGGGCGGCTAGTGGCGGCGGCTCGGCGAGGTGGGGAGGCGACGGCGACGCGCTGGAGGCGGCGACGGCGGCCAAGGCGGCGGGCGGCGGCTCGGCTGCTCCCTGTCCCAAGGGCGGCGGTGGCGATGATGGCGGCGGTGGTGGCTAAGGGGAGAGGGGGGGGCTATTTAAAGAGGGGAGGGGAGGTGGCTTGGAGGAGGGGGCAAGGCGGCGGGAAGGAGTCCGGCTCGGACTCGAGTCCCGTCTTGATGGCGGCGGCTGGGCCGACTTCTTTCAGTGAGCCGTTAGCCCGATCGGTATGATTTCATAAAAACATTCACTTGAAATTTATAAAAATCCTAGAAAAATAAAAAAAATCTAAAAATTCCAAAACAAGTTTTCTTTGCCTAAATAAAATAATTAGAACAAGATGAACTTCTCTTGGCCCCTAAAATGCAAATTTTTAAACATATGCAAATTTTTCACTAGGCAAATAAAATTCCAAATAAGTAAAATAAAATCCCAAAAATGATTTTAACATTTTTCCTCCGGAATTTTAATTAGTTTTGGAGAAGTCATATTATCTCCTCTCGTTTATTTTAAACTTGAAATATTTTTCCGGAGAGAAAAATAATAAAATCCAATATCCTCGTCTTTCATTATTTGATAAAATTCAAATATGAAAATCGAAAAAATCCCCAACTCTCTCCGAGGGTCCTTGAGTTGCTTAGGATTTCGAGGATAGAAAATGAATATGCAATAAAATATGATATGCATGGATGACCTATGTATAACATGCCAAATTGAAAATTTGGGATGTTACAAACCTACCCCCCTTAAGATGAATCTCGTCCTCGAGATTCGGGTTGGCTAGAAAATAGGTGCGGATGCTTCTTCCGAATATCATCTTCTCGCTCCCAGGTGGCTTCCTCCTCAGTGTGGTGGCTCCACTGAACTTTACAAAACTTGATAACTTTCTTTGCGAGTGACTTCGGTCGAAATCCAAAATCTTTACTGGTTTCTCCTCATAAGTCAATACTATCCAATTGTATCGCCTCCGAAGTCTTGTATCCTTTAACGGTATGTCGGCCATCTCAGCGTGGCACTTCTTCATGTGATACGTGAAACACATCGTGAACTCCTGATAGTCCTTGGGTAACTCCGGTTTGTAGGCAACTTCTCCCATTCGTTCCAAAACACGATACGGTCCTACAAATCTTGGGGCTAACTTTCCCTTTATTCCAAAAGCGTTTCACTCCCCTCGGGGTGATACTCGCATGATAGGCTCTATCTCCGATTTCATAGGTTACTTCCTTGCGCTTTTGAATCCAGTAACTCTTCTCGCCTAGACCGAGCAATCTTTAGTCATCTCGATCAGTTTAACCTTCTCCTCTCGAGTCTTTGATCAAATCTGGTCCAAACAACCGACGGTCTCCGACCTCGTCCCACATCAAGGGTGTTCTACACTGCGTCCGTCTGAGCTTGAACGGTGCCATCTTCAAACCGGCACAGTAGCTGTTGTTATATGAGAATTCTGCGTCACGGCAAATTGTCATCCCAACTAGATCCATAATCTAGTGCACGTGCTCTTAACATATCCTCCGTAATCTGGTTAACTCTTTACATTTGTCCATCCGTCTATGGGTGGAACGCTGTACTGAATTCCAATCTGGTACCCAAAGTCTGGTGTAGTTGATGCCAAAACTTTGAAGTAAACTGTGTTCCTCTATCTGATACGATGCTCCTCGGAACTCCATGCAAACATACGATCCTGGTCATATATATCTTGGCCAACTTGGCACTTGTATAAGTTGTTTTCACTGGGATGAAGTGAGCTACTTTGGTCAACCGATCCACTACTACCCATATTGAATCATATCCTGCTTTGGTTCTGGGTAACCCGGTGATAAAATCCATGCCAAGTTTGTCCCACTTCCATTCAGGTATTGGCATAGGTTGCAACAATCCTGCTGGCTTTTGATGCTCTGCCTTCACTCTCTGACATACATCGCAAACGGCTACATACTCGGCAATATTCTTCTTCATACCAGTCCACCAGAAACGTTCCTTCAAATCCAAATACATCTTGGTGTTTCCAGGGTGAATCGAGTATGGTGAGTCATGGGCCTCTTGTAGTTTTATCTTCGTGATCTCCGTATTTTTGTGCTGATTAATCCTATTCTCAAACCACAAGGTATCGTGCTCGTCCTCGCGAAAACCTTTGGCTTTTCCTTTGGCCATGTTTTCCTTTATCTCAGCAATCTCCTTATCCTCCTTTTGAGCGTCTCGAATCTTGTCTAAAAAGGTCGATCAACCTCCATTGTTGCAAGAAAACCTCTTGGAACAATCTCCACCTGAAGTTCCATAATATCCTCTGCTAACTCCTTTGGCAGTCCTCTACCTTCAAGGATATTGGCATAACTCTTCCGACTCAAAGCGTCTGCTACAACGTTGGCCTTTCCTGGATGATAGTGTAGCTTCATGTCGTAATCCTTTATAAGTTCCAGCCATCTCCTCTGCATCGAGGTTTAACTCATACGTGTGAAAATGTACTTTAAACTCTTATGATCCATGTACACATCACAATGGTTTCCCATGAGATAATGTCTCCAGGTCTTCAACGCATGTACTACAGCTGCTAGCTCCAAATCATGTGTGGCATAGTTCAACTCATGAGGCTTCAGTTGTCGTGAGGCATACGAAACAACTTTTCCGTCCTGCATAAGAACACATCCAAGTCCTAAGCGAGAGGCATCACAATACACTTGAAACTCCTTATGTATATCTGGCAATGTCAGCACTGGGGCTGTAGTCAACCGTTTCTTCAACTCTTGGAAACTTGTCTCACAATCCTCTGTCCATTTGAACTTGGTATCCTTCTTTAGCAATTCTGTCATTGGTTTAGCAATCTTGGAAAAATTTCAATAAATCTCCGATAATATCCTGCCGGTCAAGGAAAGCTGCGAATCTAAGCCCTCTGAAGTGGGTGCCAACCATTCAGTGACTGACTGAATTTTACTGGGATCTACTGCTATACCTTCTCCTGATATAACATGCCCAAGAAATCCAACTTCCTTCAACCAAAACTCGCACTTGCTGAATTTGGCATATAACTGGTGTTCCCTGAGTTTCTCAAGAACCAAACGTAGGTGTTCTGCGTGCTCCTCGTCGTTCTTCGAGTAAACCATAATATCATCGATAAACACCACAACAAACTTGTCCAAATACTCCATGAACACTTTGTTCATCATACTCATGAAATAGGCGAGGCGTTAGTGGGTCCAAACGACATGACCGTATACTCATATAATCCATATCGTGTGGTGAATGCTGTCTTTGGTATATCCTTCTCTCGGATCTTCAACTGATGATATCCTGATCGTAGATCAATATTAGAAAACACCTTAGCTCCTTGCAACTGATCAAACAGATCATTAATCATCGGTAAGGGATACTTGTTCTTTATCGTTACTTCATTCAGCTCGGTAATCAACAACCATCCTTAGGGATTTATCCTTCTTCTCCACCAAAAATCTTGGAGCTCCCCAAGGTGATGAACTTCTACGAATGTAACCTTTCTCCAATAGCTCCTTGATCTGCTTCTTAATTTCCTCCAGATCATTTGTGGGCATCCGATAGGGTCTCTTTGAGATTGGCCCTGTACCTGGTATTAGTTCTATCAGAAACTCGATGTCTCGATCCGGTGGCATGCCTGGTAACTCTTCCGGAAAAACATCTGGATAATCCTTCACTACAGGTACTTCCTCTTACGATTCTCAATTTGCTGCTGCTTTCCTTCAATCATTAGGGCCTTATCTACCAACTCCTGGTAGTTGTTGAAAGTTGCCACCATCAGCTGCATACTCATCTCATCATTCAGTCCTTCCTTAAACTTCTCTTGCTTCGCGGTATCCGTGGCCACATCATCAGGGGCATACCGTGATAACTTGCTAAACTCATCCACGTACTGGGCCACCGTACGGTTCCCCTGGCGTAAGTTGCGTAACTTCGCTTCTTTATCTGCATGGCTCCGGTTGAAACATGGGCCGTCTGAAAAGCTTGTTGGGCTGGTCCCAAGTGACATTGGCTATAGGAAAAGTAGCCGTGTAATTCTCCCACCATGCGGCTGCTGGTCCATCCAATTGATGTGCGGCAAAGCGCACACTTTCAACATCCGTGCATCCTGCGGTGGTTAACTCCCTTCCAATACGGTGTAACCAGTCATCTGCAACTATTGGCTCGGTGCTACTGGAAAACACCGGCGGTTGTAACCTCAGAAAACGGGCTAAATTGTCCACTGGCGGCGGGTTGTTGTTGTTGTTGTTGTTGTTGTTGTTGTTGGCATTGCCCTGGTTCTGAACTAGCAATTGCATCAAGGCATTCTGCTGTTGGATCAACTGAGTGAGCTCCGGTGGGAAAACAAAACCGGGGTCACGTCTCGGAGGCATCTGATGGTTTAGATGGGAGAGATTGGAAATAGAAAGAGGTCTAGTGAGAAAACACTACCCATATGCACATGAGGCAAACACACATTCATTCAATCAAGCAAGCAAGGGCATACAAAACGATCTAGGACTATCACATAAGTGCTCAACAACTACTCGTTACATGGGGAAATTACTACTATTATATGGTGGTCATCTAGAAATTTTGATCGGTGGAAGACTCCATGATGTCTGCTCCAAATTCGTCTTCATAGTCATCATCACTTGGATCTGAGTCGGTGTAAATGCGATGATGATGTAGTTGTCTGGACAAGCGGGGTCTTCTTCCTCTTCTTTCTCCTCTTCCTTGGGTGCTGGTCCTCCCATGAAGACTCCAATCTTCTTGTCTAGGTCGTCGTTCTTCTCCAGTAGTATCTTGATTTCTTCCTCATATCCATTGCGTGTAGACTTGAGTTCTTCCTCCAATTCGATGATCTTATTTTTCGCCTTCTTCAAATCCAGCATGTCTGCGCACATCTGGTTCTCTTTGACGTCGAATGTGCTGGTTTAGCTCCTGGATGTAAGCTCCAATGGATCTATCCTTCTTGGTGCTAATTACTTCCCATTGCTCGTCTCGGCGCCCACATATTTGGTATATGGTGTCTTTAAGCTCCTTATTGTAGACTTCTCCAATGCGTCCCATGGTAATGTGAGCTGCCATACTCTTTCCCAAACTCCATGTTGGTGCATTGAAAACACATACTATGGGCTCCGTGCTTGGTGCAAACGTCCTTCCGGGAACTAGAGCTTGAATCTTCCAAAGCATTCTTCTTACGGTAAGTTGGCGTTGTATGCGTCCGGTGAAGCTTGGTATTCCAATATTCAGGTACCTAGTGACTTCCTTCAAGTGGCGCTGAAAGGTGTGTCTTCATCCGGTTGGGCAAACTTGTACTTCATCTCCGTCATCCTAAAGAGTGGAAAAATGGAGAGGGGTCGAAATGAGTAGAGAGGAGTGACCTATGGTTTTATCTTAGTGGTCGTGTCCTACACTCGGCGTGTGCTCGATACCATCTTGTAGCGACCCGACCTCGAGATGGTCAAGTCTACGTATACATGTCATCCCTGGATCGGTAATCTTTGACACACAGTACTCGAAGGATTTATAACAGAGTAGCAATCACACACTTATTACATCGAATGTCTCAAAAGAGAACTTATTACAATAATATGGCTTAAGGCCATCTAATGCGATAACAACGGAAGGCTTGGAAGATAAAGTGAGTCCATCAACTCCAACGGCATAAGCGAAGCTGCACGACAACGACCTACAACCCTTACTCCTCATTCGAAAAGTCTGCAACATAAAATGTTGCAGCCCGAGAACGGTCAAGACATGGAATATGCTTGGCAATGTAACACATAGAGAGTAATGAAAGAATAAGCTATACTACATGCATAAATGGTTGGTGGAAAGCTCTCTGATTCTGATTTTGCAAAAAGCCAATTTTTCCCTACATCAAAGGAATAAATTTTACTTTAACTATCATGGTGGTTGAAACATCATTGAGAAGGTATAACCCCAATTCAATCCCAATTAAAGTAATTAACAACCCAGCAATATTAATTTAGAGTGATGAGATACATGTGAATACTCAAGTACTAGATACTCAGAATTGTCCATAACCGGGGACACGGCTAACCATGATTAGATTGTACACTCTGCAGAGGTTTGCACACTTTTCCCCACAAGACTCGATCGCCTCGATTGGTTTCTCGCACTGCATGGTGTTTGAGAGACGGATGACCGAGACACAGTCTTTCAGAAACATTAACTCTCTACTCCGGATAGATCATACCAAACCTATAAAACCCACTACCTGCTGATCTACCTCTTGGAAAGCTTCACGTAACTTACTCAACTATGCTAGAGCCCATAATAGCTTGTGGCTGCACACGGAAGTTTCTAGCATGAATAATCTCAGTTCCCTTTGAGCCTGGGTGGCGGTCCATAGGAAGATCACACGGATACCCCGGGATTTCCAAAAATAAAACAGACAACACTGGGTTCCCCAGGTGCCTCAATCCACCCAGATGTATAATTAAGTTGCCACCTTAAAATAAACCATTAATTAACAATCTCACATCTGTCGTGAATATCTCTCAAACCCAAACCACGTCTATGAGCATGGCATGGCAATATAAGCATAACGTAGCAGTAACTCCCAAGGGTTTGATAGTAACAGGGCAATAGGTTCCTACCTCATCATCTACTTCCCAACCCACAAATTAATGACATCCAAACCATGCAATATTTGAGGGTTGAGCTAATGCATAAAAACTGGGTATGAAAAGGTATGATCAAGTGTTACTTGCCTTGCTGACGATCCGTGAATCCTAGAGACTCGTAGTAACACGCTTCGCACTCCGGGAATTCTATCGCAAGCAAACAATACATACATAAGTAACAAACAAAAATGCGCAAACGAAACTTCAACTGAAAGAGGTTGACCGGAGAGTTCAACTTAAGAACTCCGGTTTGCAAAAATAATCAAACCAAACGAAACAACGAAACTCAAACGGCGAGAGAAACATGATCCGTTTACTAATCTGAACTAGAGTCAAATTTTACGAAGATAAGAACTGGTTTAAGTTGACTATTCGTAAAGAGGGTTTCGAGATGAAACTCCAGGCGCTTGAATCGCCTGATTTCGATAAACGAGCGAAAAGTTATACTAGTTTGAACATTGGTTCAGAAATCAAATTCGGAATAACCGCGGAATAATTCCGATAAAAGAAATCAACGAACGTCTAAGCGAGCGAGCGTTCGTTAGCGAAGACTAAGCAGCGAACATGTTCAGAAAAGCGAACGAACGGGTGAACGTTCTCAAAATAAATAAACCGAAAAAATAAACCGATCTAATAAAAAAAGCAGGCTAGGTTTTTTAAAAACCAAAGGAATATTTAAAAAGCCGGGCGACGGGCTACCTCCGGCGAGGTCGTCCCGTGGCTGGGCGGGTGGCGGGTCCGGCGGGTCCGGCGAGGGCGGCTAGGGCGGCGGGGGGGCGACGGCGACGGCGCTGGAGGCGGCAACGGCGGCCAAGGCGGCGGGCGGCTCGGCTCGGCTCCCCGGTCCCGGGCGGGCGGCGGTGGCTAAGGGGAGAGGGGGGCTATTTAAAGAGGGGAGGGGAGGTGGCTTGGAGGAGGGGGCAAGGCGCGCAGGTGGGGGCGGCGGCGGCTGGGTTGGTTTCTCGGTGGGCCGTTAGCCCAGGGTTTCTTTTTTTAAAACATTCATGAAATTTATAAAAATCCTAGAAAAATAAAAAAAAATCTAAAAATTCCAAAACAAGTTTTCTTTGCCTAAATAAAATATTTAGAACAAGACGAACTTCTCTTGGCCCCTAAAATGCAAATTTTTAAACATATGCAAATTTTTCACTAGGCAAATAAAATTCCAAATAAGTAAAATAAAATCCCAAAAATGATTTTAACATTTTTCCTTCAGAATTTCAATTAGTTTTGGAGAAGTCATATTATCTCCTCTCGTTTATTTTAAACTTGAAATGTTTTTCCGGAGAGAAAAATAATAAAATCCAATATCCTCGTCTTTCATTATTTGATAAAATTCAAATATGAAACTCGAAAAAATCCCCAACTCTCTCCGGGGGTCCTTGAGTTGCTTAGGAT
This sequence comes from Aegilops bicornis, assembly GCA_021605145.1. Taxonomy (NCBI): domain Eukaryota; kingdom Viridiplantae; phylum Streptophyta; class Magnoliopsida; order Poales; family Poaceae; genus Aegilops; species Aegilops bicornis. The sequence goes on along the minus strand of CM038672.1, from coordinate 323,876,566 downwards.
TTCGAGGATAGCAAATGAATATGCAATAAAATATGATATGCATGGATGACCTATGTACAACATGCCAAATTGAAAATTTGGGATGTTACATAGATGTGGTATTGTTGAGGATAATGAAGCTACGCTTGCATGTTTTATGGGTGGATTAAATAAAGAGATTTAGACTATTCTAGAGTGAGTATAATAATATCACTCTTTATTCCATCTTTCTTGCAAAGATGAACATGAAGTGCAGGATCGACAGGCATTGGCGCGAACTAACTTTTCTGCAGGTCGACCTTCATCATGGACACTGCGTGCATCCTCTACTCCCACACGTCCTACCGCAGCAGTACTGACTTTTGCCTCCAATTCCAACCGAGATACAAGAAAACATGCACCACGACCACCATCTGCCAGGAGTACACCTTCCGGTTCCGCACAGAGCTCTTCTTTATCCATGGCATCAACAGGGCAAACACATGATACTATTTGTCGTCCTTGCAAGGGTGGAGGTCATTATGCGAGAGAATGCCCATCTAAGCGTGTGATGATTGCTACTGAGGATGGTGGGTATGAGTCTGCTAGTGACTATGATGAGGAGATTTTGGCTCTTATTGCAAGTGAAGAACACGGTGCAGATGATTCTGATCATGAGACACAATACATGGCTCCTGAAGACGCTGACAGGTATGAATGTTTAGTTGCTCAACGTGTTTTAAGTGTGCAGGTCAGACAACCTGAGCAAAATCAGAGGCATAATTTGTTCCATGCAAAGGGAGTTGTGAAGGAACGTTCTGTTCGCGTCATCATAGATGGAGGGAGCTGCAACAACTTGGCTAGCATGGAGATGGTGGAGAAGCTATCTCTCACCATAAGACCATATCCACATCCTTACTACATCCAATGGTTCAACAACAACAGCAAGGTTAAGTTAACACGTACTGTTCGTGTGCATTTTAGTGTCTCTACATATGTTGATTATGTTGATTGTGATGTGGTACCTATGCAAGCATGTTCCTTATTACTTGGTAGACCATCACTACAGGAATCAGGAACTTTGTCGTCTGCCATGGCGGACGGCAAAGGCATGCCTGGCGGATGGCAAAGGCCTTTGCCATCCGCCAGCAGACGGCAACATGTCCGGCTGAACGAGCTATGACAAAGGGCTCTTTGCCATCCGGTGGCGGACAGCAAAGATGAAATGGTCTTTGTCGTCCGCCAGCAGGCGACAAAGGACCTAGATGGCACACGTGTCAGCTTAGGGCCATTAGGGGGTTAACGGTGTGCTTTGCCGTCTGCCAGCGGATGGTAAGGTGCACAAATATGCCAGCCCAGACGCCCCCAGGTAGCTGCCACGTGGCAAGCTTTGCTGTCTGCTGGCAGACGGCAAAGACCTTGGTATCTTTGTCGTCTGCTAGCAGACGGCAAAGCTACCAAATAGGCCAGCCCAGTGCACCCCAGGTTGCACAGGTAGCTGTCACGTGGCAGCTTTGCCGTCTGTTGGCTGATGGCAAAGCTCTTTGCCGTCCGCCAGCAGACGGCAAAGAGCCTGTATAGACCCTGTTTTTTCCTAAATTCATTCAATTTCATAGAATTTCACATATATATATATACACATTTGAAAATACTTTCAACAAGCATAACAACACATATACATACCAAATCATATCCCTTCCATATGGATATGATCATCCAACACATATACATACCAATCAAAAGTCCATATGCAACATATATAGCTAGCCAACATATCCAACAACAAGCATACAATGGTTTCATCCATACATACATATATAGGTAGCAAGTTTCACATTGTTCATCCTACAAAATCAAAACAAAAAGGAAGCACAAGGAGAAGAGTAGACTCCATCAACGCAGGATTCCTCATCGAAAGCAAATATGCAAATTGGGAAAGAAGAAAGTTAGAAGAAGAAGAAGAAGAAGACTAGAAGAAGAAGACTAGCTAGAAGAAGAAGAAGAAGAATAATAATAATTTTTCTTCTCTTTCTCTTTCTCCTCTCGTCTTCTTTATCTTCTTCTTCTTCTAACTAAGGTAGGTGAAAAGGCCATATTTTAGCTAAGCTAGGTAAAAATGCTAAGTATAGGTCATTTTAGAGGTAATCTAGGTAAATAGGTCATTTTGGAGCTTAGTAAGGTTATTATGCCACTTTCGTGGAAAATAAGCTAAGTCTATGTCATTTTGGAGGTAACAAAGATTATCATGCCATTTTTGACCTAAGTATGCTAAGTATGTCATAAATGAACTGAAGAAGCTAAGTACAGGTCATTTTTTAGCTAACCTAGGTAGTTATGCCATTTTTTACCTAAGTAAGCTAATTATGTCATAAATGAACTAGTTTAGCTAAGTACAGATCATTATTGAGCTAACTAAGCATATTAAGTCATCTAGGAGGAAAAAATGCTAAGTATAGGTCATTTTATAGCTGTCCTAGGTAAAGTATAGGTCAACTAAGCTTATTATGTCAATTTGGAGAAAAATAAGGTAAGTATAGGTCATTTTTGTGGTAACCTAGGTGATGATGCCATTTTTGAGCCAACTTGCGTAAGTATAGCTCATTGTTTATTTAACTTAGGTAATTATGCCATTTAGGAGGAAAATAAGCTAAGTATGCATTTGTTAAGCAAAACACTAGAGAAAACTTACCCTCTTCAACGGCATAATGATACCAAGCCTCATTATCAATGGCATATTTTCTAATCTTCTTAAGCTTCAGGCGCATTGCATCCATCCTCTAGCGCATTGCATTCATCTTCATCTTGTGATCATCGACGACATCGGCAACATACAACTCCAATGTCATCTTCTCGTCTTCAATTCTTTTAATTTTTTCTTTCAAATACCCATTTTCTTTTTCAACTAAATTTAACTGCTCGACAAGAGGGTCGGTTTCAAATTCCGGTTCACACACATCCTAGATTAAAATATCTCTATGTCAACTTGATGGCCATAATTGTCATAAATGTGAAATGCAACAAATAGTTATGAAAGAGAATTTACCACATCCGAATCATGAAGCGGGCGAGGGCCGATGGGGACGGACGTCAAGACCATGGCACTATGTATAAGAAACAATCATACAAAGTAAAAAAATCATACAAAGTAATTATATAAATCATACAATCATACAAGTAACTATATAAATCAAGTACAACATAAAAAATTGAATACCTAATAATAATCTGGATCATCGGGTTCAATAAATGCTCCGTGATCAATAAATGCATCATCATCATCACTATCGGTAATGACGTGCTCATCATCATCATTAATAAATGCATCATCATGTGGAAGGCCACCTTTACGTAATCGGTCAAGCATTGACAGGTCATCCGCAGCAGTAAGCTCTTCTAGTTCGTGCTCTTCTTGTTACGGCTCGGGGGTGAAGTCGGGTTCATCGTCGGTGTCTACTTCAATTTTCTGGGGTGAAGTAGAGCGGTTCTTGAAACATTTTTTTGGAAAGACGTGTCTCTTGGAAGAATTCTCCTTCATATCTGTCTGGGTTAATGTGAGGTTCATAATCCTCTTCATTCGGAGGAGGTGGTCTAACACGTGGAGGCACTTCATAACTGGCATACCAACCATTGAGATTTGGATCACTTTGACAGGCCCATGGTAGATAGAAAACTTGGGTTGCCTGTTGAGCCATAATATAGACACCGGGAACATCCAAATGGGTGTTCTGTTTGATTTCCACTAGCCCTAAGTGTTCATGAGTCCTTCTAGTCTCCTTCGGCTGGAACCAATAACATTTGAAGACTATGACGTTTGGTGGGTTTGCACCATAGAATTGAAGTTCATAAATTGCTTCAACTCTTCCATAATACTCGGTATCTCCTTCGCCGATAGCAGAGACACAACAATTTGTAGATTTCCGATCGGCCATAGATAGCTCTTTGCCATAGGTACGAAAGTGATACCCGTTGATGTCGTATTTGTCAAATGAACGGACCTTAAAGTCAAAACCATTAGCGACTTGTCTCAATTCAGCGTCCATAAACTCTGAATTAGCCTACAAATTTAATATGAAAGGGATTGTTGCATTAGCCACAAATTAGACGAAGAAATGAAATGGTCTAATGGAAATTACCGTTTGTTTGAACCACTAGATGAAACCGGGATAGCCGCCTCCATGCTTTGCCAGAAGCTCATACTCTTCGACGGAATCCTTTTGGATCACTGCTCCATACAAGAATTTGGCGACGTATCGACTGTATCAAATTTATCTGGGAATAAGAGCAGTTCAGAGGAATTGGAAGTTATGAAACAATGTACCGAGAACTTACTCGATGTACGGCCGCACTTCTGTTAGGTTGGTGAAGATATACAACCAAAGGATCTGCCATTCTTCGAAATCCAACGTTAAGGAATTAGAAGCACCGGCTGGTGCGAGATCCCCTTCGAATAGGCTGAGGTTGAATCCACCCTTTTTAGGGTCGTCAGCATTGTACCGAGGCTTTGGATTATGCAAATGCCGATTTTTGGCTTTGTAGTGTGGTGTCACGAAGTTTGCCGCCTCCTCAGTAATGAATGCCTCAGCCATCGATGCTTCAATTCTATGTTTATTTTTACATCTTGCTCGTAGCGTCTTCTGCATCCTCTCAGTTGCGTAGCACCAACTTTTTTGCACGCCCCCCCCCCCCCAATCTTGCCTTGGTTGTTAGATGCAAAATCAAGTGCTGCATTGGATTAAAGAAGCCCGGCGGAAAGATCTTCTCTAACTTGCAGATCAACTCCGGCGCCAACTCTTCCATTTCTTCTAGCAGGCCAGGTGATAGTTCTTTCACACAAAGAACACAGAAGAAATAGCTCAGCTCTGCCCGTACTAGCCATTCATCCTTAGGGATGAAGCCACACAACATCACCGGCATTACCCGCTCAATCCATATGTGCCAATCATGACTCTTGAGACCAAATATCTTCAATTTATCAAGACTCGCTCCCCTCTTTAGATTCGTTGCATACCCATCGGGGAACATAAACTCCTTTTGTGCCCACAAGATAATTTCCCTCATAGCTGGCCTTGCAAGATTAAACCATGCCTTTGTATTTGTCCAGTTCTGCTTTCCTTTCGGTGGTTGCATGTTTTGTAACGGTCTATGACATAGCGCCTCCAGATTGACTCTAGCCTTAGTATTATCCTTTGACTTCCCATCTATGCCGAACAATGTACCAAAAAGTGCCTCGACGATATTCTTCTCAGTGTGCATCACGTCGATGCTGTGTAGGCAAAGGAGGTCTTTGAAGTAAGGCAGATCCCACAAGCATGTCTTGTGAGTCCAGGCGTGTTTCGAATTATACCCCTTGAAATACCCTGGATGCTCTAGATATGTCTCGAGAGCATTTAACTGATCCAGGGTCTCTTGGCCTATCAATGCAGGTGGTGCAGATTTTTTGACAACTCTACCTTTGATGAAGTTCTTCTTGTCTTTCCTGAACTTATGGCGAGGATCTAGGAACTGTCTATGCATGTCGAAGCAAGAAAACTTGCGACCGGCCTGAAGCCAATGAAACTCAAGATCTCCCTTGCATGTGGGGCATGGGAACCTTCCATGCACACACTAGCCAACGAATAGCGCATAAGCCGGCAAGTCATGCATCGAGCACATGTACCAGATATGCATTATGAAGTTCTGTTTGCTAAAGGTGTCGTATGTCTTGAACCCATTATCCCAGGCTTCTTGCAATTCGTCCTTCAGCGGCTGCATGTACACATGCATATTCTTCCCCGGATAGTTGGGCCCTGGAATTATCAACTGCAGGAAAATATTTTTCTTTGCATAATGCATGCAGGGGAGATTGAGTGGAAAGACAAATACGGGCCAACAACTATATTGGGCTGCCGTCAGACCAAACACACTAAACCCATCCATGCTGATGCCGACTCGAGGATGCCTCGGATCTGCCGCTTTGTCATCATGTAATGCATCGAAGCGCTTCCATGCTTCACCGTCCGATGTGTGCACCATCATCAGCTTCCCATCTGCATCTAGTTGGGTTCTTTTGCCCGTTTTGTGCCATGTCATCTGTCTGGCCATCTCTTCGACCATGAAAAAGACGTTGAAGTCTTGGTACGATTGGCATATACCAAAGAACATTAACGGGGATTTTGGTCTGCATCTTCTCACCCATACCGTTGTCTACCACAACATAAGTGGATGACTTGCAAATGGGACAATAGTTCAAGTCCGCATACTGAAGCCTAAATAAGGCACATCCTTTCTCACAGGCATGTATCTTCTCATAGGGCATCTTAAGAGCACGGAGGATTTTTTCTGACTAGTACAGGTTTGCAAGTAGTACATGGCCTTTGGGTAGAAAACATCCAAATACTATCATTATTGTGTCGTAGCATTCTCTTCCCAAGTTGAATTGAGCCTTCAAAGCCATTATTTGTGAGATGGCATCCAACTGTCAAAGCTTAGTGTGCTCGTGGAGAGGACGTTTTGAAGACTCCAACATTTCATTGAAGGCCTTTGCATATTCCTCCATCTCATCGTCCGAGTCCCGAGCATCATCAAAGTCTTGCACCATGTCTTGCATCTCGGTACCATGCTTGTCGGTCTGACGGCCAAAAGCACCTCTCAGCTCTGGCACGTTGGGCAGACTCGCCATGAAATGTCCACACCGTATAATCTGGCGTAAAACGCCTCTTCTGCAGGTGTTTGCCCATCTCATCCTCTGTCCTCTTGTGCCAATTGTTGCACCTGGCACAGGGGCACCATGTTGTCCTCTGGCCATTTGCAAATGCGGCTCTCAGAAACCCCTTGGTTTCTGTTAACATTCAATGGTCATGTCTTTCTGACTAGTGTGACCGGTGTACATCCACGCACGATCACTCATCTTGCCTAGCTACTAGACACATAAGAAATATATATATTCATCAGTTAATGGAGTTTGTCACTTTTATTACGTCCATGCAACCTAGATGCTAATAGGTAAAAATAGGTCCTAATCCCACCCGAGTATGTGTAGATTGGGTTTGTTTTCCCATGCTCTGCTCCGGATCCGATGCATAATTTTGGCAGCACCTCCCCATTGTTCTCTTGATACACATCTCGGCAATAAACATAGAGGATGTGTACTCAGAGAACAACAGGGCGGCACTGACGAAATTCTGCATCGGATCCGGAGCAGAGCATATGGGAAAACAAACCCAATCTACACATACTCGGGCTGTCCATGGATAACGTTGGACAATTCAAAAGAATCACGATTATAAATATGCAAATGCATGCATATTTATAGATGTGACCTGTCGGTGTCAAAACCGGCGGATCTCGGGTAGGGGGTCCTGAACTGTGCTTCTAAGGCGGATGGTAACAGGAGGCAAGGGACACAATGTTTACCCAAGTTCGGGCCCTCTCTATGGAGGTAATACCCTACTTCCTGCTTGATTGATCTTGATGAATATGAGTATTACAAGAGTTGATCTACCACGAGATCGTAGAGGCTAAACCCTACAAGCTAGCCTATGGTATGATTGTTGTTGTCCTACGGACTAAACCCTCCGGTTTATATAGACACCGGAGGGGGCTAGGGTTACACACAGTCGGTTACAACAGAAGGAGATCTACATATCCGTATCGCCAAGCTTGCCTTCCACGCCAAGAGAGTCCCATCCGGACACGAGACGAAGTCTTCAATCTTGTATCTTCATAGTCCAACAGTCTGGCCAAAGGATATAGTCCAGCTGTCCGGATACCCCCTAATCCAGGACTCCTTCAGTAGCCCCCGAACCAGGCTTCAATGACGATGAGTCCGGCGCACAGATTATCTTCGGCATTGCAAGGCGCGTTCTTCTCCAAATTCTGAATACTTGTTTGAATAGTGTCCGGCTTCCCATAAATGTTGCACTCCTTGGCTTCTGCGCCCAATAATGGAGATCCTCCACGCGTCGAGCGAACGCGATAAGCCGGGGCATTTTTACAATTGCCACCCTAGCCATGTAGGCAAATCGCCTATTAAAGAGACGGGGATTCACAGATCCATATCATACCATCCTCCCACAGCGAGTATCCATCGGAGCACGCCTGGAAAAAATCCATTCCAACATGGCCAGTCGCCGCAGCTCCTCCTCTCGCCCCCGTAGCCCTAAGCCCGGTGATTGGAAGAAGTGTTCCGTCCCGCATAGCCAACTAGTGAGGCTACAGACCCAGGGATTTCTCCCCCCAGCGTATATGGTCCCCGTTCGAGCCGGGCTTGCCACCTATAATGGCAGAGAACAAGCAGAGAGCTTCTCCAATCCCTCCAAAGGAGAACGTGTATGCCTTGTCCCTTATTTATTAAGGGGACTGGGATTTCCAATCCACCGGTTCCTCTGCGGGCTCCTGGAGTTCTACGGCCTCTAGCTGCATAATTTCACTCCTGCCTCCATATTGCACATTGCTGGCTATGTCGCTCTTTCCGAACTGTTTCTAGGCTGCGAAGCTCACTTCGAGCTATGGAAGAGGCTATTCTGCCCCGTACCCCGTACACATGAGGGGTCACTGTTTCAAGTGGGCGGAGCCGAAATATGGTGCATCGCCGGGACCGGATACCTGTCCGGCACTTCAAGAAGGCATCCAAGACCGGCCTTGAGTGGTTCTATATAGAGGACGTCCTCTTCCGGATCCTATTCGGATCGGCCTTCCTGAGTTTAATAATGCTCCTCTGAAGAAACGCCTAAGCTGGCGACCAAGGAGCCCTCAGAAGGAAGACGATAGAGACGTTTCTTACCTGATGAGCCGGATAAAGGTGTTGGCTCTATCAGGAATGACTACAACCAAAGTTATGTCAATATGCATTATGCGAGGGGTGCAGCCGCTTCAATACCGAGGCTACCCAATGTGGGACTTTAACGGGGAAGACGATGCCACCCGCTGCGGCCGTAAGGGGTCGGACTCCGTTGCCGCTTTGGCAAAAACTCTGTCCGGTCTGTACAAGGGAGAGGAAGAGGAGTTCCTCCGCATCAAACCACGGGACGGATTCTCCGTGTACAATCCTCCGAGCTGGGTAAGCTGCCACTTTTCATGCCCTTCCCTTCCTCATTTCCACAATAAATGTCTTATTTTGCCCGTTCACTGCAGGAGCTGCGTAAGGCAGTAAGGGAGATAAATAGCCCACCTCCACAACTAAAGGAACCTGAACGGTCCCTCGACCCCGGTCTTCAGGAGGATCCGGACATATTCGTGGAGCTAATCGATAGGACATTTTATCAATCAAGCCATGATGGGGCCATGGTGGCTATTACAGCTGACTATCCGGGGCTACTGCCTGCCTCGCAGGTAACTGAGACCAGGGGCTCAACCTTTGAGAAGTATTCCTTTCCACGCACCTTACCTTCCGTATTTGCACGGTGTCTTACAGGGAAGGTCCTCCGGACGCCATGCCAAGCCCGTGGCGAGTTACCAGCAAGGGGTACCGAGGCCCGGCAGGCTGAAAAGAAAAGCGGTTCGGACTGAGACGCCGGCGCAGAGGTATGATATAAAACCTCGCTCCGTTGGTTTGTCTTTGAAAACATAATAACACCCATGTTTCCCAGAAGGAAAAATACTCGCCGGACTATATCCGGAGAAGTTGCCGATCATGTCCCCACCAGCCGGGCTCCACGTCCGGACACGGAGGCGGGGCACGCGTCGGACGTTCCTCCTACAGAGGATGTGGATAAAATCTCCGCTATAAATTCCGAAGTGGAGAGCGCCATGAATCACAGGCGCCGCCGGGCCGTACTCCGTGATGCTTGTTTCTCCCAAGAGGCATTTGATGCCTTCAATTCGGGAGACGCGTACATCCGTGCTGCTCAAAATGGTCTTGCCAGAGCCACGGACCAGTATGTAATGGATATACAGGTAAGAGAATTTGATGATTATATACATCAGTAGCCCCCGAGACTTGAAACAGTTGGCACCACTGATATAAGGATCATTATATGTGCAGTTCTTACAGAGAAGAATACCCAATTGTCTCAAGATCTGGAAGAGTGCAAGGCCTAGCTACGGGCCATAGTGGCCGCATTGAAGGAGTCCGAGAAGGCCCCCTCTGGTAACACCTGCTTTAAACAGTGACATGTACCATATAGGATGCAGCATGCATGCGATTCTAGCAATAAATATTGCAGATGACCCCGGAGTGAATCCGGATGAGCAACATGTCATACAACGGCTAAAGGCTGGCGAGCACGTGCTTACAAAGGTTAGGCAGGAGAAAAATGATCTCCAAGATGCCAATACCCAGCTGAGTGTGGAACTAAAGGATGTTCGCGACCAGCTGTCAGACTCCGTGAAGGAGAACAAGCGGCTTCGACGCGGCATTTTCAGTAAGTGGTTGAACGAACTTCAAAAAGAGTTCGGCGAGGAAGCCCGCTAATAGAGTTATGTCTGCAGGTATGCCGACAGGTCGTCCCGCGAATGAGATGCCCGGGTCTGCGGGTGATCTTCTACCAGAGCTCTCCCAACTGCACGAACAAGTTCGGCAGGTGATGCAAGGTATTGCCCGGGCCTTGTGGCCATCCGTCTCCCTGCCCGAAGGCCTTGGAGGACTTGCAGAGAAGCTCAAGGGAGCGCAGCGGCGCTTCCGATTATGGAAGATATTGACCTGCCGTCAAGGTGCCAGGGAAGCCTGGGCCATGGTGAAGACGCGATATACCAAGGCTGACCCAAACCACATGGCCGAGGTCGGACCTGTGGGGCCCGATGGGAAAGAAATCCCTGTCAGTTTGGTGTATCACCAAGTAGAGTTAGCCACCAAGTATTCCGAACAGGATTGTAGGCTAGACAGCCTGTTGGATGGCATAGATGAAGAATTTAATCAGTCTAAGCGACTATGTAATTTGAATGACATGTAGAATGTCTCTAGCCGGATTGAAAATCATTTGTCATGGCGGACCTTTTCGCTTCAACCTCTGGACCCGATAGTCCGGAGTGTATCCGAATACCAATGATTATGTCAAAACCGGGGTATGCATGGAAACCAGGCGTAGGGATCATAAGTGCTTGAACAGACAAGTACCCAACTAGTTATGTTATATTACATGGGTAGTAAGAAACATCTTCCAGGGAGAATAGTTCCGTTAAGGGTTCCTTTCCCTGGGTACACATGCCCTAATGTGCATGTCCGAACTGCGAGAAGAGACGCAGGCAAAAACGTCTGGGGGCAAGTGGAAAAAACAAAAGTCATCTTTTATTCACCGACCGAATATTCCCTTAAGAATGCTAGCTTTCGGCTTCACCTAGTCCAAGGTACACATCTGGCTGACCCGACAGTAACAATCACAGAGGTGCTGCCATTATGCCCTAGCCGAATTAACGGGAACGTAGGGCATAAATACAAGAGCCAGGCAACCCAGCTTGGCCAAAACTTAAGTCATATCGATGCATATAGTGGCAAAAAAAAGGTACATGTGGAAGAATAACACATGTGTGGGGCATGAAGCCCATAGAATATTTAAGCTTTTGTATAGGAAGCCCCCAGGTATAATGAGCGCGGCTGGCGCATCAAGATTGTGTAGTCAAAACACATGTTAGCCCTTCAAGGCCTCGAAAGAAAAGGGGAAGAAAGAAAGAAAGAAAAGACAGATAACGAATGTATAAAAATTTGACAGAGGTAAGGAGACGAACACGGAGTCCGGCACTAGGCATAGAATCTTCGGAGTCTCGCTGTGTTCCATGGATTTGGCTCGAGGCGGTTGTCCGATGCATCCCGCAGACGGTAGGCTCCACCGGTTAAGACCTGGTCAATAATGAAGGGACCCTCCCATTTGGGCTTGAGCTTGTCCTTTTTCTTTTCCGGTAGGCGCATAACGAGTTCGCCAACGTTATAAGTTTTGGCCCGTACTTCTCTGCTTTGGTATCTTCTAGCCTGTTGCTGGTAGAATGCAGAACGAGCTTTTGCCACGTCATGCTCCTCCTCGAGGGCGTCCAAACGGTCCTGCCGATCAAGCTCGGCCTCTCTCTCTTCATACATGCGCACTCGAGGTGAGTCATGAATTATGTCGTAGGGCAGAACCGCCTCTGCGCCGTACACCATAAAGAACGGTGTGTATCCGGTAGTGTGATTAGGCGTGGTCCGCAGCCCCCAGAGTACGGAGTCGAGCTCCTCTACCTAGTGCGTGTTAGATTCCTTTAAGGACCGCACTAATCTGGGTTTGATGCCACTCATGATAAGACCATTTGCTCGTTCAACTTGACCATTAATTTGTGGATGATAGACAGGAGCGTAATCGAGCTTGATGCCCATGTTGCTGCACCATATTTTCACCTCGTCGGCAGTGAAGTTCGTGCCGTTGTCAGTGATGATGCTATGGGGGACACCATAGCGGTGTACAACCCCGGATATAAAGTGTATCACTGGTCCGAATTCGGCCGTTTTAACAGGTTTGGCTTCTATCCATTTGGTGAATTTATCCACCACTACCAGTAAGTATTTTTTCTTGTGGGTTCCCCCTTTAAGGGGTCCAACCATGTCCAGCCCCCAGACCGCAAAAGGCCAGGTAATGGGGATTGTTTGTAGGGCGACGGGTGGCATATGGCTTTGGTTTGCAAAGAGCTGGCAACCGACGCAGCATTGGACCAAGTCATGTGCGTCTGCTCGAGCCGTCGGCCAATAAAATCCTGTACGGAAGGCCTTACTTACGAGGGCCCGGGCTGCGGCGTGGTGGCCACCGAGTCCGGCATGAATTTCTACCAGAAGCTTCCGCCCTTCCTCTTCGGAGATGCACCTTTGAAGGACTCCGGTAGTGCTTTTCCTATAGAGCTCTCCCTCATGGACCTTGTAGGCTTTAGATCGTCGCACAATGCAGCGTGCCTCATTTTGGTCCTTGGGAAGTTCCTGCCTGGTTAGGTAGGCCAGGAATGGTTCTGTCCATGGGGCGATGACGGCCATTATTACGTGGGCTGAAGGTGTTATTTCGGTGGCGGAGCCGCCGATTATGTTAGAGTGTTCGGTAGCTGGCGTTGTAACCGGGTCCGGACTGTCGTTGCTTGTTTCCCCTTCCCATGCCACGGATGGCTTAAACAACCTTTCCAAGAATATGTTGGGTGGGACCGGATCACGCTTAGCGCCGATACGGGCAAGGACGTCCGCCACCTGATTGTCTTCCCGAGCTACATGGTGGAATTCGAGCCCCTCGAACCGAGATGACATCTTGAGTACGGCATTGTGATAAGCCGCCATTTTCAGATCTTTAGCGTCGAAGTCTCCATTTATTTGGGATATTGCGAGATTCGAATCCCCGCGCACCTCCAGACGTTGAATGCCCATGGAGACTGCCATCCGAAGACCATGTAACAGGGCCTCGTATTCGGCAGCATTGTTGGACTCTGTATACAGTATTTGGAGTACATATTGGACTGTATCTCCGGTAGGGGAAGTCAAGACGACGCCAGCCACCAGACCGGCCAACATTTTAGAGCCGTCAAAGTGCACAATCCAATTGGAGTATGCGCCATATTCCTTAGGGAGTTCGGCTTCTGTCCATTCGGCGACAAAATCGGCCAATACCTGTGACTTAATAGCTCGCCGAGGTTTATATGTTATGTCAAACGGGAGGAGCTCTATGGCCCATTTGGCAATCCGGCCTGTGGCGTCGCGCTTGTTTATTATGTCGTTCAGAGGCCACTGTGGTTGAACACTCTTGAAAGTAGTGTCGCAGTTTCCGGGATGCCATGAATGCCGCATATGCTATTTTTTGATAATGCGGGTACTGTGATTTGCATGGGGTGAGGATAGTGGATACATAATATACCGGCCTTTGAAGGGGGAATTTATGTCCGTCCGTTTCTCGTTCGACGACGAGTGCTGCGCTTATGACTTGATGAGTCGTTGCTATATATAGCAGCATCGGTTCGCCGATGTTTGGCGCGGCCAGGATTGGGTTGGTGGCCAGTATGGCTTTTATTTCTTCCAGTCCGGGAGTGGCAGCATCCGTCCACTCGAAGTGTTTGGTGCGCCGAAGAAGGCGATAAAGGGGTGCCTTTTCTCCTAATCGTGAGATGAAGCGACTTAAGGCTGCAACGCATCCAGTTAACTTCTAGATTTGCTTGAGGTCTGTTGGGATGGCCAATTGTGACAGGGCTCAGATTTTAGCCGGGTTTGCTTCAATCCCTCTACTGGAGACGATGAAGCCCAGGAGCTTTTCGGCGGGCATGCCGAAAACGCATTTTTCCGGATTGAGCTTGATGTCGTATGTTCGGAGGTTGTTGAACGTAAGCCTCAAGTCGTCTATTAAAGGGTCGACGTGTCTGGTTTTGACGACCACATCGTCTATGTATGCTTCCACTATTTTGCCGATTTGCTTTTTCCAGGCATGTCTGAATCATGCGTTGATACATTGCACCGGCGTTCTTATGCCCGAAAGGCATTGTGTTGAAACAGAAGGGGTCGTATGGTGTGATAAACGCCGTTGCGGCTTGGTCAGACTCGGCCATCTTGATTTGGTAGTAGCCGGAGTAGGCATCAAGGAAGCACAATGAGTCGTGTCCCGCGGTGGCGTCGATAATTTGATCGATGCGGGGGAGGGGGAAGGGATCCTTTGGGCAAGCTTTATTGAGGTCTTTGAAGTCGACACATAAGCGCCAGGGTTTGTCCTTTTTTGTACCATCACCAGGTTTGCTAGCCAGTCCGGGTGTTTTATTTCTCTGATGAATCTGGCCTCCAATAACTTGGCTAGCTCCTCGCCCATAGCTTGTCGCTTAGGTTCGGAGAAGCACCGAAGAGTGTTCTTGACCGGCTTGAACCCTTTTAGAATGTTAAGGCTATGCTCGGCCAACTTGCGTGGGATTCCTGGCATATCTGATGGGTGCCAGGCGAATATATCCCAGTTCTCGCGCAGGAACTCCCGTAGTGCGGCGTCCACATCGGGGTTTAACTGTGCCCCAATTGAGGCTGTTTTGGTAGGGTCCGTTGGGTGGACTTGGAATTTGACTATTTCGTCCGCTGGTTTGAAAGAGGTGGACTTGGATCTCTTGTCGAGTATCACGTCGTCCCTGTCGACGGTCGAGCATAGCGTGGTTAACTCCTCTGCCGCTAGGGCTTCGGATAGTGCCTTGAGGGCTAGTGCGACTGTTTTGTTTTCGGCGCGGAGCGCTATGTCCGGATCACTAGCTAGAGTGATGAATCCATTGGGCCCAGGCATTTTGAGCTTCATGTACCCGTAATGGGGTATAGCTTGGAAGATTGTAAATGGCTCCCGCCCTTGAAGGGTGTGGTATCCGCCATCGAGCAGGGCCACTTGGAATGTTATTTCTTGGACCTGTAATTTTTCGGTGTGCGAATACCACATCTAGTGTGATTTTCCCAGCGCAACGTGCCTCCCGACTGGGGATGATTCCTCTAAAGGTTGTGCTGCTTTGCTCAATGCGGTTCCAGTCTATTTCCATTTTGTGAAGAGTTTCGTCATAAATGAGGTTTAATCCGCTGCCGCCGTCCATGAGCACTTTAGTGAGCCAAAAGCCGTCCACAATTGGACTAAGGACTAATGCGGCTGGTGCTCGGGCTGTTCGGAATTTAGGTTCGTCACTTGAATTGAAGGTGATAGCCGTGTCGCTCCATGGATTTATTGCTACCACCTGGCAGACCTCGGCAAGGCTGCGGAGTGCTCGCTTGCGCCTATTATTTGAGGTGAATGTCTTGAAGACTGTTAAGACCGTATTGTAAATCGCGGGATGTTGCTCTGCGGTGTTTTGAATGAGGAGATCCTCGCCGCTCTTAGCAACCTGTCGGAGTACCCAACATGCTCTAAGGCTGTGCGTTGGCGTGGTATCCACCGTACTGTGAATTTTGCAGGGTCCGTTAAGCCATCCCTCCAATACGGTTCCGTGCCCTGTAGTGGGCTTTTGCTTTTTTGTGATTGAATCAGGTGACTTACGGGGGTGCACCCTTTTGGTTGATGCAGGTATTTAGCCAAAGATGGATTATCCCAAAACTCTGTTACGGTTTTCCAGGCGCTCTCCATCGCACAGTACTTCCATACTATGGCTGCCAAGTCAGCGAAGTGTGCTATGTTGCGGCGGCTTATGGCGTTAAGGATTCCATTGTCTGTGCAATTATTGCAGAAGAATGAAATTGTGTCTTCCTCTCGACAGTCCTTGACCTTGTTCATTACAAGGAGGAATCTGGCCCAATAGTGATGTACTGTTTCCTGGGGCTCTTGTCTAATGTGGGAGAGATCGCTTGTATCTGGGTGGGTGGGCGGATTTAAGTCTGAACCCTGACACGATCTGCGACCCAGGGGCATGGGAGTTTCTGATCTTGGAGGTTCGGGCTCCGGGATGTCGCCGGATAGGTCTGGCCCACTGCCTGATTCTACGTTCAAGGCTTGAGGGATGTCCTTCCGTGTATAGGTATCCGGCTCGGAGAGCTCTGGAATCCGGACATAACTTGTCCTCAAGATTGAGGGAAAATTACCGCATTGTTCCTCCACCACCGCTATCTGATGGGTGACCGGCGGAGAATTAATCTCCCTTTGGTCGGGTTTAAGCCCGATCCGATCATAGTCCGTAGTGACTCCCAAAGCGGCGATGCAGTCCAAGAGCTCGTTTAGGGAAGAGAGCTCCATCGGATCCATCTGCTCGGCAAGTTCCGAGCCGACGTGGAGGCTGTTTTCGATGACCCGAGAAGTCATCATCGGCGCAGCAGCCGAACGGGCGGTCATGACGAACTCGCCTAGCCAGAGAGTCTGGATGACTACCAGGGCTCCTCCAGAGGTGATGCTATCCATGACAATGAGACGAGACATCCTTCCTTATGGCGACGGCACAGTGGAACTCTCAATGAAAGCACCAATGTCGGTGTCAAACCCGGCGTATCTCGGGTAGGGGGGCCTGAACTGTGCGTCTAAGGCGGATGGTAACAGGAGGCAAGGGACACAATGTTTAACCAGGTTCGGGCCCTCTCTATGGAGGTAATACCCTACATCCTGCTTGATTGATCTTGATGAATATGAGTATTACAAGAGTTGAGCTACCACGAGATCGTAGAGGCTAAACCCTAGAAGCTAGCCTATGGTATGATTGTTGTTGTTCTACGGACTAAACCCTCCGGTTTATATAGACACCGGAGGGGGCTAGGGTTACACAGAGTCGGTTACAACAGAAGGAGATCTACATATCTGTATCGCCAAGATTGCCTTCCACGCCAAGAGAGTCCCATCCGGACACGAGAGGAAGTCTTCAATCTTGTATCTTCATAGTCCAATAGTCCGGCCAAAGGATATATTCCGGCTGTCCGGATACCCCCTAATCCAGGACTCCCTCATAACACTTTCAAACGGGAGATGCATAGTGGTCAGGCATACTGGTGATTGAAGACACCTATAGCTAGAAAGTTTCATCAGCACGAAGACCGGAATAGAGCAAATGAAGGGGGAGGAGGAGATGACATTTGTGCTCACAATGCAGGGCGGAGCTCGCCGAACACTAGACAGCGACGAAAAAACTACACATTTAAATCGAAAGATGAGTAACATAGCAATTTTGTTTTTTCTGTCAACCTAACTAAATATTTACAACAGGATGAGCGGGTTAGGGGGTTCCACAACATTGATGGAACCCTAAATACCAAGTATCATCGGTGCGAGATACATGTGGTGATAAAGACATGTACCTAGGGTAGGGTCACAGGCCTGACCTAGATACCCTCCCCAAGGACATCACTTTATCACCAGAAGCATTCGAAGAAGAATCATCTTTCAATCGACCATGAAGTGTTCCACTCGACAGACTTGAAGTCACTCGACCATGAAGACTATCACTCAACCACCAGAAGATCTAAATCCACTCCGCATTGCAACGGTCGGTCATTATGTAGCTTTAATGGTCATTATGTCACTTTATTCTTAGCGTTACCCGATGCGCCCTATCTTAATGTACTTTAAACCCTCACAGAATCGAGGGCGGAGGGGTCTGGCGAACTCTATATAAGCCACCCCCTCCTCAGTGACAAGGGTTCACACCCCCTGTAACTCGCACGCATATAATCCAGTCGACCGCCTCCGGGCTCCAAGACATAGGGCTGTTACTTCCTCCGAGAAGGGCCTGAACACATAAAACTCGCATGTACAACTCCTCCATAGCTAGGATCTTGCCTCTACATCCCTACCACCTATTCTACTGTTAGACTTAGAACCACGACAGTTGGCGCCCACCATGGGGAAGGTGTCTTAGCGACTTGTTGGAGAAGTTGCGATTTTTTCGATCCCCATCAACATGGTTTCAGGCGGCGGTTTGGCAGAGGGCCGCGAGATCCGTCTTGGCGCGCTCGTGTTCGTCGCCGACGACTCCGCTTGGCTCCAAGAAGCTCCACTCGACGTCGAGGCACTCCCCGTCCGCGGAGCAACGCACTTCCGCGCATGTGTCCATGGCGTCCTCCTTCGGCAGCCTCAACTCAGTATCGGTCGGTTCCTGTGGCGTCCTCCCTCCCTGCTGCCCGCCGGCGCAAGCGTTCGGGTCGATCGAGGCTTCACCGGTGGGGGAGGCACGCAGTGGCTCGCTAGTCGGCCACCCCCCAAGTCGCGGCAATCGAGCCCGACGAAACACTCCACGGCCTGTTCGACTGGCTCCACAGAGACTGCATCCGAGTGCGATAGTAGTGACCCCGTGGCAGAAGTCCTGATGGTCAATGGACCCCGCAGTCCTCCTGGCTTCCCTTGCGTTGACTGTGGCGATGGCGGAGGCGATCCGCCGCATGTCCACGAGGAGTACCTCCCCGAGCCCCTCTCTTCGCAGCAGAGGGAAGAACTTCGCCGCCAGAACATGGATGCACTTCACACTCCTATCGTTGGAGAAACCCCCAAGGCTCGAGCCTTGGAGGAGGTGCACCTGGCCAACTTGGCTGAGCACACTAGACTGGAGAACCTCCAGCACGCACTCGACGAGCATGCTCGGCAGCGGATTCCTGAGTCCGGTCGACGACAACTCTTTTCGCCTCCAACTCCGATTCAGAATCTAACAGCTGCAACCCGATTAGCAGAGTCAATTCAGCCTTCCCAGTCAGAAGCTGGCAGAGGTTTGACGCAGATCAGAGCTTTACTCCGGGCAGCGGGAGAACAAAATACAGTTGTGTCACAGTCGCGGAATAGGATCCATAGCAGGTCCGTTGTTGCAGATACAGTCCAGTCGGCTCACAGCCCAAGATCGCCCCCAAGGCGTGATGGACGTGGAGACCGGCGAGATCAATACAGAAACCATGAGTAGTATGATCACCGACTCGATCGCGATGATCGTCGTCAAGTGCCCACGCCTCCCCCAAGGAGTGGGTCATACGTGCCTTGGCAGCATGTTGACAGACGCCCTCATAGTGGTGGGCGAAGGATTCTAGTCGACCCTAGGGAACCGGGCTTTGATGCGAGATCTATTCTCGTTCAGGGTCTGGTCGACATAAACAGAGCTCACAGAGAAGGCCATGATAGAGATTTTCCGACCAGCAGCAGAGTGCATGTCCCAGAGTGCTTCAGCGGAGCCATCAGGGCCGCAGTGATTCCTCCCAACTTCAGGTTGGCGATCGAGTCGATAAGTTCACCGGGTGAGTCCAAGCCCCACACTTGGCTTCGTGGACTACCGAGTGGCTGTGCAGATTGGTGGAGGCAATGATGAGGTGGCCATGAAGCACCTTCCTCTGATGTTGGAGGGCTCGGCCAGAGCATGGTTAAATCAGTTAGCACCTGGCAGTATTTATAGTTGGGAAGAACTTGCCCGAGTGTTTGTCAGAGCATTCGAAGGAACATGCAAATAGCCAGCAGGGTTAACAGAGCTGCAATCTTGTGTGCAAAAGCCAAATGAAACTTTGAGGGATTATATCCAGAGATGGATCACGTTGCACCACACGGTGGAGAATGTGTCTGATCACCAAGCAGTTTGTGCCTTGAAGGAAGGTGTCAAATATCGAGAGTTGAATCTGAAGTTCGGTCGGATTGGAGATATGTCTATGAGTCGAATGATGGAGATTGCCACCAAGTATGCCAATGGTGAAGAAGAGGATCGACTCCGGAGTGGAAAACACAAAACAGTCACCCACGAAACCGGAGGAGGGAACTCCAGTCGGAAGCAGAAGTGCAAAGCCGAGCGAGCTGCTCCTGGCGAAGCCTTAGCCATGACTCAAGGAAAGTTCAAGGGGAAGCCCAAGGGGCCATGGAACCCTAAGAAAGTAAAAGATCAAGACGGAAATGATGTGTTGGATTTGCCATGCCACATTCACACAAAGAAAGATGAAGAGGGTAATCTCATTTACCTGAAACATACCACTCGACAGTGTCGGCTCCTAATCTAGCAGTTCCGAGAGAAACAGCCCAAAGAAAAGGAAAAAGAGTCGGACAAAGTTGAGGACAAAGAGGAAAGCGATGATGGTTATCCCCACGTCAATTCCACTCTGATGATTTTTGCTGATATTGAGAGCAAAAGTCGATTGAAAGTCATCAACAAAGAAGTGAACATGGTCGCTCTGGCGACGCCCGATTATTTGAAATGGTCTTAGACTGCCATTACATTTGACCAGTCTGATCACCCGACACACATAGCCACCCCTGGGAGGGAAGCGTTGGTGGTCGACCCAGTCGTCGAAGGCACTCGGTTGACTAAGGTTCTGATGGATGGTGGCAGTGGCCTGAATATACTTTATGCGGAGACGTTGAAAGGAATGGGCATTCCGATGTCCAGACTCAGTGAAAGCAATATGAGTTTCCATGGAGTTATTCCTGGCAAAAAGGCTGAGTCACTAGGCCAGATCGCCCTTGATGCAGTTTTCGGTGATTCCAAGAATTACCGCAAAGAAAAGTTGACATTTGAAGTTGCGGGTTTCCAGAGTGCTTATCACGCTATTCTGGGTAGGCCAGCTTATGCATGTTTTATGGCTCGACCATGTTACGTGTACCTCAAATTGAAGATGCCTGGTCCTAAACGAGTGATCACTATCACTGGCAATCGAAAGAAGGCAAAAGAGTGCTTCCAGAAGGGCTCAAAGATCGCTGATGCACAAATGGCAGTAGTGGAATTGCAGGAGTATCAAAAAAATGCAGATCCGAGTGATTTGTTGCGAGCTAAGAAGCCTGCCATAGATTCAGCATTTCAGTCGTCTGGTGAAACGAAGCCGATTCATATTCACCTGACCAATCCCAATGCTGCTCCGACTCACATTTCAACAACACTTGACTCCAAATAGGAAGAAGCGCTCATCCAGTTCCTCCGTGAGAACTGGGACATCTTTGCAAGGAAACCTTCTGACATGCCGGGTGTTCCCAGGGGGCTGGCTGAGCATCGTTTGCGAGTCGATCCAAAAGTGAAACCAGTCAAAGAACATCTTCGACGGTCCGCCGTGCAGAAGAGAAAGGCAATCGGTGAAGAAGTGGCTCGGCTTCTAGCAGCTGAGTTTATCCGAGAGATTTACCACTCCGAGTGGGTAGCTAATGTTGTCATGGTCCCTAAGAAGGACGACTCACTTCGCATGTGCATTGACTTCAAGCATATCAATCGGGCCTGCCCGAAAGATCACTTTCCTCTCCCTCGCAACGACCAAATAGTCGACTCGACTGTGGCGTGTGAGCGTTTGTCCTTTTTGGACGCTTATTCCGGGTATCATCAGATCCGTCTGTATGGACCCGACGAGATAAAAACAGCTTTCATCACCCCATTTGGGTGCTTCTGTTATGTCACTATGCCATTCGGCTTGAAGAACGCTGGAGCCACATTCATGCGGATGATTCAGAAGTGTTTACTCACTCAAATCAGTCGGAATGTGGAAGCGTACATGGATGACATTGTGGTCAAGTCACGTAAAGGTTCCGACCTACTGGCTGACCTTGCTGAAACCTTTGCCAACCTTAGAAGGTATGATATCAAGCTTAATCCATCAAAGTGCACATTCGGAGTTCCGGCCGGAAAATTACTTGGTTTTCTCATTTCCGAACGAGGGATTGACGCTAACCCAGAGAAAGTAGGTGCCACACTCCGGATGAAACTCCCTGTGCGTGTGCATGATGTCCAGAAGCTTACTGGTTGTTTGGCCGCCCTAAGTCGATTCATTTCTCGACTCGATGAAAAGGCACTGTCTCTCTACCGACTGATGAAGAAGTCAGATAAGTTCGAGTGGACTCCTGAAGCTGATGCAGCATTTGCAGAGCTAAAATCCCTGCTTTCCACCCAGCCGGTGCTTGCTACCCCAATCAGCAAAGAGCCTTTACTGCTTTACATTGCAGCCACTGGACAAGTCGTCAGTACAATACTTACGGTCGAGCGGGAAGAAGAAGGAAAAGCCTATAAAGTTCAGCGCCCAAAGATATTATGTTTCTGAAGTTTTGACTCCATCAAAGAAAAGATATCCACATTATCAGAAGCTTGTTTATGGGATTTATATGACCACGAAGAAGGTTGCACATTACTTCTCTGATCACTCCATTACAGTCGTCAGCGACGCTCCATTGTAAGAGATTCTGAACAACAAAGATGCAGCGGGTCGAGTGGCAAAGTGGGCGATTGAACTCCTTCCCTTGGATATCAAGTTTGAGGCAAAGAAAGCCATCAAGTCCCAAGCAATAGCAGATTTCCTTGCCGAGTGGATCAAACAGCAACTGCCGACTCAAATTCACTCGGAACACAAGACCATGTTCTTTGATGGTTCCAAGATGCTGAATGGTTCCGGTGCTGGGATGGTACTGGTATCCCCTCGAGGAGACAAGCTCAGATATGTCCTCTAGATTCACTTTGATTCCTCCAATAACGAAGCAGAATATGAAGCACTCTTGTATGGGTTACGTATAGCCATCTCACTCGGTGTCCGTCGCCTCATGGTCTATGGCGACTCAGATTTGGTAGTCAATCAAGTGATGAAGGAGTGGGATGTCAGAAGCCCAACCATGACTGGTTACTGCAATGCGGTGAGGAAATTGGAAAAGAAGTTTGAGGGGTTGGAGCTCCATCATATACCCCGACTGGAAAATCAAGCAGCTGATGATTTGGCAAAGATAGGTTCCAAGAGAGAAGTCGTTCCCAGCAATGTGTTTTTGGAACACATTCACACATCGTCAGTTCAAGAAGATCCTTTCACAGAAGAGCCCCCGCAGCCTAAGAGTGCCACAGATCCGACTGAAGTCGAAGTCCCACCGTGGTCGACTGATCATGGAAGTTTTGGTCATCACTCCCATCGGGACGATTGCCATACATTGCGTATATCCTTAGGAAGGAACTCCCAGAGGATGAAGAAGAGGCTCGACAGATCGTCCGTCGATCCAAAGCCTTTACTGTGATAAGAGGACAACTATTCAGAGAAAGTGTAACCGGAGTCAGTCAGAAATGCATAATACCAGAAGAAGGTCGAGTGATCCTCAACGACATCCACTCGGGGACCTGTGGTCACCATGCGTCCTCTCGGACCATTGTGGCTAAAGCATACCGAGTTGGGTTTTACTGGCCTCGAGCGAATGAAATGGCGAAAGATATAGTCGACAAATGTGAAGGTTGCCAGTTTTACTCCAATATGTCTGACAAGCCTGCGTCAGCCCTGAAGACCATTCCACTCGTCTGGCCCTTTGCTGTTTGGGGATTGGACATGGTTGGACCACTGAGAACTGGTAGGAGCGGCTTCACTCATGTGCTTGTAGCAGTCGACAAGTTTACCAAATGGATTGAAGCCAAGCCTATTAAGAATCTTGAGGCCAGTACTGCCCTCAGCTTCATCAGAGAATTGACATTCAGATATGGGGTTCCGCACAGCATCATCACTGACAATGGATCGAACTTCGATTCTGATGAGTTCAGAACCTTCTGCGCCTCCCAAGGCACACGAGTCGACTATGCTTCAGTCGCCCATCCCCAGTCGAATGGACAAGCAGAAAGAGCAAACGGCCTGATTCTCAAAGGACTGAAACCCCGACTGATGCGAGATCTCAAGCACGCAGCAGGCGCCTGGGTTCATCAACTTCCATCAGTCCTTTGGGGATTGAGGACAACTCCCAATCGATCGACTGGCCGAACTCCATTCTTCTTGGTTTATGGAGCTGAAGCTGTTCTACCGAGTGACTTGCTTCACAATGCACCTCGAGTCGAGCTTTTCTCTGAAGATGAAGCAGAACAGGCCCGACAGGACGCAGTCGATCTCCTAGAGGAAGAAAGGGAAATGTCCTTAATCCGGTTGACCATTTATCAGCAAGACTTGCGTCGATTCCATGCTAGAAACGTGAGGGGTCGAGCCTTTCAAGAGGGAGACTTGGTTCTTCGAGTGGATCAGCAGAAACCACACAAGCTCGCCCCTGCTTGGGAAGGTCCCTTCATCGTCACCAGAGTTCTCCACAACGGAGCATATCATCTTTACAATATCGAGCATAAGAAAGACGAGCCACGGGCTTGGAATGCGGAGCTTCTCCGCTCCTTTTATACTTAAGTACTCATTCGGATGAGATGTAATAAGAAATACCTTTGTAATATGTTTATCAAAGACGAGAGCTTCACAGTCTTCTTAAACCATTTTTGTTGCTTTTGTTTGTATCTGAAATCCCCCAGTGGGTGACTTAGTCGCGAATCCGTTTCGCAAGTTTAAAAAATCCTACCGAGTGGTGAGCAAGCCTCTCACCCGGGGGATTAGCCGCGAATCCGTTTTGCCTAAGTTTAAAAAATCCTACCGAGCGGTGAGCAAGCCTCTCACCCGGGGGCTTAGCCGCGAATCCGTTTCGCCTAAGTTTAAAAAATCCTACCGAGTGGTGAGCAAGCCTCTCACTCGGGGGCTTAGCCGCGAATCCGTTTCGCCTAAGTTTGAAAAGTCCTACCGAGTGGTGAGCAAGCCTCCCACTCGGGGGCTTAGCTGCAGTCCAGTAATCGCCTAAGTTTGAAAAATCCTACCGAGTGGTGAGCAAGCCTCTCACTCGGGGGCTTAGCTGCAGTCCAGTACTCGCCTAAGTTAAAAAAATCCTACCGAGTGGTGAGCAAGCCTCTCACTCGGGGGCTTAGCTACAATCCAGTACTCGCCTAAGTTTAAAAAATCCTACCGAGTGGTGAGCAAGCCTCTCACTCGGGGGCTTAGCTGCAAGACAAGACTCGCCTAAGTTTGTAAAATAAAATCCCTACCGAGTGGTGAGCAATCCTCTCACTCGGGGGCTTAGCTTCTGTCATGTTATCGCCTAAGTTTTAAAAATCCCACTGATTGGTGAGCTATCCTCACACTCGGGGCTTAGCTCCAGTCTCGTACTATCCTAAGTTTTAAAAATCCGACCGAGTGGTGAGAAATCCTCCCACTCGTTGGCTTAGCTGCAGTCCAAGACTACCTAAGTTTAAAAATCCCACCGAGTGGTGAGCAATCCTCCCACTCGGGGCTTAGCTGCATCCAAGACTAGCCTAAGTTTAAATAATCATACCTAGTGTTGAGCAATCCTCCCACTCGGGGGCTTAGCTGCAGTCCAGTACTCGCCTAAGTTTAAAAAATCCTACCGAGTGGTGAGCAATCCTCCCACTCGGGGGCTTAGCTGCACTCCAATACTCGCCTAAGTGTGAAAAATCCTACCAAGTGGTGAGCAATCCTCCCACTCGGGGGCTTAGCTGCAGTCTAGTACTCGCCTAAGTGTGAAAAATCCTACCGAGTGGTGAGCAACCCTTCCACTCGGAGGCTTAGGTGCAGTCTTGTACTCGCCTAAGTTTGAAACACACCCCTATCCACAAGGACGATGAGGTGCAGGTCGACTGTAACCTTCTCCTTTGGAGCTGCACAACAAATACAACATGCGCTCCATCCCTATCCGCAAGTACAACGAGGTGCAGGTCGACTACAACCTTCTCCTTCGGAGCTGCGCCACAAATACAACGTGCGCTCCATCTCTATCCGCAAGGACGACGAGGTATAGGTCGACTGCAACCTTCTCCTTTGGAGCTACGCCACAAATACAACATGCGCTCCATCCCTATCCGCAAGGACGACGAGGTGCAGGTCGACTATAACCTTCTCCTTCGGAGCTGCGCCTCAAGTACCTCGTGCGCTCTATCCTTATCCGCAAGGACGATGAGGCGCAAGTCGATTGAAGTCTCCACTTCAGGGCTGCATCTCGAACACAAAGGTCATTCCAAATGAAGAACAAATTCCAAAAGCAGTCGCAAGCATATCCTGAGATAAATCAAGTTCAGATGAACCCTAAAGGTTCAAGACCACGGATCAAAATTCTCGGACATTCAGCCCGAAGGAGTTTAGCGATTACAAAAATCACTCGGCATCCCGAGGCAAATTTAAGGTGGAACATAAAAGTTTGTTCACTCCGCTGGAGGAGGGCTGGCAGGCTTGACGAATTCGTCCAGGTCAATGCTGTCGGCAATCCGAGTGGCGGCAGCAATGAAAGTCTCCATAAAGGATTGGAAATCATGCTTCTTGGTGTTGGCAACCTTGATCGCTGCCAGCTTCTCTTCTCGAGCTTCCTTGCAATGAATGTGAACCAAAGACAGAGCCACATCAGCACCGCACCGGGCAGAAGATTTCTTCCACTCCTGCACTCGACCGGGGATCTCATTAAGTCGAGTCATCAAAGACTCAAGGTCATTCTGGAGCGTTGCCCTTGGCCAGAGTGTTGTGTCGATTCGCGACATTGCGACCTTCAGTCGAGCAAGGTAGTCAACAACACCGTGGATGCGGGATTCCAGTCGGAGCACATTCATGGCAGCTTCATCTTTCACGGGAGAGTTGATGGGTCCAAGCTTGGTTCAATTCGCCCGGTCTCCTCCTCGAAGTCCCGGCAAAACTCTGCATGCACAATCCGAGGGTGAGTCAATATTTGTATGCCGAATCGACGAGGACAAACCAGTTGGAACAAAGAATATACCTTCAAGCTTGACGAACAACTTCTTAGCAAGGCTCCTCAGATAACTCTCCAGATCATTCCTCCTGCGGGCAATGCCTTCCATCTTTCTCGTTCAGATTGGCCTTGTCCTTCTTCAAGCGAGTTACTTTCTTATTGGCTTCGTCCAGAGCAGATTTTATCTTGGCGTTTTCTTCTTCCAATTTGCCGACTGAAGACAGCTTCTGTTCAGCCAGAGCAGTTTTGTCATCAGCCTTTTTCTACGCGACAGCCAGATCTTGATCCTTTTTCGCCAGAGCCTGGTTCAGTTTCTCTGATAGAAATAATGCTTGATTCAGAAAAAGCAGAATGAAATCCAGACCAAAGACAAACCAGTCGACGAGTCTTTCTTACCAGTGGCGTCATCCTTGGCTTTCTGCAGTTCTGTCTTGGCCAACTCCAGATCGAGGTTGAGTTGAATCTGTTTCTCCGTGTCAACAAAAGCGAGCTCCAAGATCACAAGATTTACGCAACCAAAGTACAGTCGGTCGGTGATGAAAAGATTGGTTATTTCAGAGAGGTAAAAGGATAAAGCCAACAAATTCTAAGACTACTGTCGAATCAAACATCCAATAGTAGTCTCGGGGACTACACCCAGTGGGTGCACTTAGCGTGCCCCCACTGGTTCAGCTTACACTCGACAAGGCCCTTCCAGCACAAGTGCAAAAAATGAGAGAAAGAGTAAGCAACAAACAGAGTCTTCAGACCATAGTCATTTGCCGGTGATCGACCACGGTCTCGAGGACTACACCGGTGGGTGCACTCGGCGTGCCCCTGGTTCAAAATCCACTCGACATGGCCGACTGCATCGAGTGAAGAAATTCAAAATTCAAGACTACAATCGACTGCCCGCAGTCCATCATAGTCTCGGGGACTACACCCAGTGGGTGCACTCAGCGTGCCCCCACTAGTCCAAAAATTCAATCGACGACAACATCGAATTCAGCTCAAAGTACGAATTGGCTCAAGAGACAAATCAAAACACCAAGTGGGTGTACAGATGCAAAGATCCTTGGAAAGAGAGTTTTTAGGTACCATATCCTAAACAGAACAAGTCAAGAGAGTCAGTCGACAATCTGCTTTAACACGAAGCGTTGCTCACGGAAGCGGAGCGGCATCATAAGCAGCCTGGTGACATCCCGCACCATCTTCATCTTCTCCATCATAATGCCCTTTGGCATATAGCTTCTTTGGCAGCACCCACTTCGTCTTCTGGGACGTGATGTGTAGCAAAAACTGAAGGTGGATTGGCAGGAGCATGTGCAGCTGACGCGGAAGGTCGAGCACTCGATAGCGGTATGGCGAAGGAGACAGAAGTCCGATTGGCATCGCCGGCGTCCTGAACTGCCGGTTCCGCCACCGGCGTCGACTGAGGCGTCTTGCCAGCAGACGTTTTCCTGTTTCTTCTTCCCAAGGGCTTTTGTGGCTCATCCTCATCATCGTCGGGGAGGTCAATGACGTTGGGAGCTGCAAAAAGATCAGTCGCCAAAATTTCATCGCCCGATTGCATATATTATAGTTCAGTCGACAAAGGAAAGACAGAATAACAAAGATTGTACCCAGATTGGAGGTGACCGCCTCTTCCATTTCCTCATCCTTGTTTATATAAGCTGAAGTCCCAGAGGTAGCGGCACTGCCAGTTTCTAGATTCATTCGATCAAATCAAAGGAAAGATAAACAACACAGAACGTCGAGTAAAAGTGAAAGAAAAACACTCACGCAGAAGCAACAGGAACGTCAATCTTGATTTTCGGCAGCGCCTTCCGAGTCTTCTGCACTACAACCTTGGACTGCTTCGAGCCTTCTCGGTTGGTGCGGAGAGGACGTCGAGGATGCTTCGACGACTGCCCAGTCTGAACGATCGCCTTGTCAAGGGCGCTCGCCGGATCTTGGCCAAGCTTGGATCGCCTTTCCCTGCAAGGAGGCAAGTCAACCTCTTCTTCGTCACTCGAGTCGTCGCTCTCCTCGCCTCCCTCTCCGTCAGAATGCCACTCGCCACTTTCACCTCCGCTTGCCTCCCCCTCCGGATCCTGCTCCTGCTCTCCGTTGGGCATCGAGTACATTTCGGTAAGGGCCTGGAAGAAAACAAGCAGAACAAAGTCAGTCGGCGAAGCATGAACAGCTACACAATTAAATCAAGATTACAGTCGGTAGTTCAGAATTGGACCTCGTCTGGTTCGTAAGATTGGTCGAGCGGAGGAATTCTCCTGGCTCCCCTGGGGTTATCTTTGTTTCCAGTGATACTCATCAGCCACCCCTCCAACATGGTCTTGTCGACCTCCTATGGATGGGTCCGAGTGGTGTCATCAGTGCCCGAATACATCCACATCGGATGGTCACAAGCTTCAAGCGGTTGGATGCGTCACCGGAGGAAGACCTCCAACAAATCCATACCAGTCACCCCATCACGGACAAGTTGAACTACTCGATCGACCAGCACCTTGACTTGTGCCTTCTCCTCCGGGATCACCTTCAAAGGGTAGGGCTTCCCCACTCGGGCCATGGAAAAAGGGGGAAGTCCAGTCGACTGCCCTGGAGTTGGCTGGTCTTTGCAGTAGAACCAGGTCGACTGCCACCCACGGACCGAATCGGGAAGAATCATGGCTGGAAAGGAACTTTTGCCCCTCATCTGAATCCCAAGACCCCCACACATCTGGATCACTTGCGTCTTCTCGTCACTCAGATTTGCCTTTTGACCGATCGGGCGACATGTGAAAATGTGCTTGAAAAGGCCCCAGTGGGGTCGGCAACCCAAGAAATTTTCGCACAAAGACACGAAGGCAGCAAGGTACACTATGGTGTTTGGAGTAAAGTGGTGGAGTTGCGCCCCAAATAAATTCAAGAAGCCTCGAAAGAAAGGGTGGGGAGGCAAGGAAAACCCGCGGTCGATGTGAGTGGCGAGGAGAACGCACTCACCCTCACGTGGTTGCGGCTCGGTCTCGTTCCCCAGGAGCCGCGCCGATTCGTGGGGAATCAGTCCTCCCTCGACCAGGTCGTCGATGTCCTCCTGACGGATCACGGAGTGGATCCAGTCGCCCTGGATCCAGCCCGGCGGCAGGCCGGACCTTGAGGAAGATCCGCCCCTGCTGGACTTCTTCCCCTTCGTCTTCGCCGTCGCCTTCTTCGCGCGCTCCAGAGCCACCGTCTTCTCTTTCCCCATCGCCGCAGATGGAGCTCGAACGGAACATCGGCACTGGGGCGAGAGCAGGTGCAGCGGAGAAATTTGAGAAGGAGGGGGAAGAATGAGGGCGCACTGTTCAAAAACCCCGGACCGGCGCCTTATATGAGGTTACTTCCGAGTGACTGACTTGTAGGCCCGGGCGATCTTATCAAATCCCATAGCGATCGCGTCGCGCGTCGTAGCAAACAAGGCGGCGCAGAAATCGAGGCGGCCCTGCCTTATCCAGCCCGATTACTGCGGCCTCCTCCGCCCCGCGCACTTCCCGAAATTTGAATCCCGCGAGATCCGCGGACAGCAGAACAACTTGTCAGGCGGAAGATCTCCTCCACATCAGCACTCGGAGCTCTTCCAGTAAAAGTTCACTCGACAAAAACAAGAATGGATCAAGGCGACTGAAAAAGAAGTTGAGTTACCACCTCGGTTCGTTGATCCAGGACCAGACACACCCGAAGTGCAAAAAACGAGTCGGAAGTATTTTTCAACTCCTTCCCCACTCAAACCCCGATCCATTCGGGGGCTAATGATGAAGACATGTACCTAGGGCAGGGTCATAGGCCTGACCTAGGTACCCTCCCCAAGGACATCACTTTATCACCAGAAGCATTCGAAGAAGAATCATCTTTCAATCGACCATGAAGTGTTCCACTCGACAGACTTGAAGTCACTCGACCATGAAGATTATCACTCGACCACCAGAAGATCTAAAGGCACTCCGCATTGCAACGATCGGTCATTATGTAGCTTTAATGGTCGTTATGTCACTTTATTCTTAGCGTTACCAAAAATGCCCTATCTTAATGTACTTTAAACCCTGCGTGGCGAGGGCGCGAGTGCAGCGAACTCTATATAAGCCACCCCCTCCTCGGTGACAAGGGTTCGCACCCGATGTAACTTCGCACGCATATAATCCAATCGACCGCCTCACGGGCTCCAGGGGCGTAGGGCTGGTACTTCCTCCGAGAAGGGCCTGAACTCGTAAAACTCGTGTGTACAACTCCTCCATAGCTAGGATCTTGCCTCTACATCCCTACCCCCCATTCTACTGTCAGACTTAGAACCACGACATGTGGCGCTTGGCATTGAACACTAGATCCACATCCCACAAGTGACGCCGGCGCCCGGTGTCCCGCGCGCAGCAATAGTTCTGGGGCCGATGACGGTCGAACACCTTGGCAAATTTGTCTGGCAGCCTATGCGATAAGGATTAAAGCCAAGTTTTGAAACTTCAAACAACCAAACCGACATAAGTCAGTTTGCGTGTTTTAGGTTACAACACTTGGCTTTTAATCATCATCGCAGTGGCTGCAAGACAAATTCGCAAAGGTGTTCGACCGCCGTTGACCCCGAGAACTGTTGTTGCGGGACGCCGGCGTCACTTGTGGGACGTGGATGTAGTGGTAGACACCGACGACCACATGTATCTCGCACTGACGATACTTGCTATTTAGGGTTCCATCAACCTCGAGGAACCCCCTAACCCGCTCGTCCCCGGGCGCCCTCTGGTATGGCGACACACGGTCGACGGGTCAGCACTCGGACCAGGGGGTTCTCGGCATGGGCGTCAGGACCGGCGGGACCCACTGGCTCCACCATCTATCCCCTCGGGGACCGTCTGCTGATTCGAGTAGTGATAGTAATCTAAAAATAGGGAAAATACACTTCTTCTTCCTCTTCTTCTTCTTCTTCCTCTTCTTATTTTTTCATCTTTCTTCTTTCTTCTTAGCCTAAACTAAACCTAAAGTAAACTAAATTTAAACCAAAACTTAAAAATAGAAACAAAACCTAAAGTAAACCTAAACTAAACCAAGCTTAAATTAAACTAGACCTAAACTAAATAAAAAAAACAGAAAAAAAAATACAAGGTCTCACCGAGCAGTCAGCGGAGGCGGGCGGCCGCTGAGGTGGAGGAGAGGCGCGGGCTGGTGTGGAGGAGGCGCCGGGCGGGCGTGCGATGGTGGAGGAGAGGGACGTTGGGGCCGGAGTGGGGGCGCCCACAGGTGGTCTTGAGGTGGCGGCGGCTCGGGCACGGGCACGGCAGGCGGCAGCTCGGGCTCGGGGCCGGGTGGGCGGGTGGCGGTGACGGGGTGGCAGGGGTGTTGGAGGGGGTCGCTGGGCGGCGGCAGACGGGCGGGCGGTGACGGGTGGCGCTGCAGCCGGGCTGCACGCAAGAGAGAGGGGTGGGGCGCAGGCGTTGGCTTTTTAGTTAGGGCACAGTTCTTTGTCGTCTGCTAGCGGATGGCAAAGAGCCTAGCTAATGGACGTTAGTTTGGCCACTTTCTTTGTCGTCTGCTAGCGGACGGCAAAGAAAGTGGCCGTTAGGTGGCTCTCGCTAGTAGGCCACCCTCCCTCTTTGCCATCTGCTAGCTGACGGCAAAGCATCTATGTTGTCCGCTAGTGGACGGCAAAGAGATGGCTAACGGCAAACATTATCTTTGCCGTCTGCTCCTTCTGTGTCGTCAGTTTTCTGTAAGCTGATGGCAAAGACCTTCTTTGCCATCTGTTAGCACACGGCAAAGAGATGGCTGACGGCAAATCTGTTGATTCCAGTAGTGCATGGCAATTTGATAAAATTATGTACACCATGGTAGAAACGATCTGTATACTCTTGTTCATCAGGATAAAAATATTACTTTGCTTCCTATGACTCCTGATTCCATTTTGAAAGATGATATTAATGGAGCTAATAAAGCAAAACAGGAGAAAAATAAGAGTGGAAATCAGATTGTGGCAAAAGAATTTGAGCAACAAATGAAACCTAATAATAAACCATCTAGTGTTGCTTCTGAAATTAAATTTAAAAGTGCAT
This sequence comes from Aegilops bicornis, assembly GCA_021605145.1. Classification (NCBI taxonomy): domain Eukaryota; kingdom Viridiplantae; phylum Streptophyta; class Magnoliopsida; order Poales; family Poaceae; genus Aegilops; species Aegilops bicornis. The sequence goes on along the minus strand of CM038672.1, from coordinate 323,843,808 downwards.
GTTTACTTGCCACAAAATCTGATATTGATGAGCTAGATTTCAGCAAATTTGTTTGTGTATGCTTTTGTGTGCAAAGAGGCATTATTTTCATTCGAGGACGTGCCTTCCTCTTTGCCTCCTGCTATCACTAACATTTTGCAGGAGTTCGCTGACGTCTTTCCACAAGACATGCCATCGAGGTTACCACCTATTCGAGGGATTGAGCATCAGATTCACTTAATTCCCGGTCCATCGCTACCCAACCGTGCACCATACTGTACCAATCCGGAGGAGACGAAGGAGATTATGTGTCAAGTCCAGGAGCTACTCGACAAAGGTTATATACGCGAATCCCTTAGACCCTGTGTTGTTCCTATTATTCTAGTGCCGAAAAAGGATGGTACATTGCGTATGTGTGTTGATTGTAGAGGCATTAATAATGTTACTATTCGTTATCGTCATCCTATTCCTAGGCTAGATGATATGCTTGATGAATTGAGTGGCTTTACAATATTCTCCAAAGTTAATTTGCGTAGTGGATACCATCAAATTCGTATGAAATTGGGGGATGAATGGAAAAAGCATTGAAAACTAAGTTTGGATTATATGAGTGGTTAGTCATGCCTTTTGGGTTAACTAATGCACCTAGTACTTTCATGAGATTAATGAACAAAGTTTTATGTGCTTTCATTGGATGATTTGTGGTAGTCTACTTTGATATGTACTGATTGATAGCAGATATTTAGAGGAACATTTGGAACATTTTATGTGCTGTTTTTATTGCTCTATGTGATGCACGTTTGTTTGGTAACCTTGGGAAGTGCACCTTTTGCACCGACCGAGTATCTTTTCTTGGCTATGTTGTTACTCCACAGGGAATTGAAGTTGATAAAGCCAAGATTGAAGCTATTGAGAGTTGGCCGCAGCCCAAAACGGTCACACAATTGAGGAGTTTTCTTGGACTCGCTGGTTTTTGTAGGTGTTTTGTGATATATTTTAGCACCATTGTTGCACCTCTCAATGAGCTTACAAAGAAGGATGTGCCTTTTGTTTGGTGTACCGCACAGGAAGAAGCCTTCACGGTATCTCATGAAAGTAGGCATTAGTTAACCCAAAAGGCATGACTAACCACTCATATAATCCAAACTTAGTTTTAAATGTTGTTTTCCATTCATCCCCTAATTTCATACGAATTTGATGGTATCCACTCATAAATCAACTTTGGAGAATATTGTAGAGCCACTCAATTCATCAAGCATATCATCTAGCCTAGGAATAGGATGACGATAACGAATAGTGATATTATTAATGCCTCTAAAATCAACACACATACGCGATGTACCATCCTTTTTCGGCACTAGAATAATAGGAACAACACAGGGACTAAGGGATTCGCGTATATAACCTTTGTCGAGTAGCTCCTGCACTTGATGCATAATCTCCTTCGTCTCCTTTGGATTGGTGCGGTATGGTGCATGGTTGGGTAGCGATGCACCGGGAATTAAGTCAATCTGATGCTCAATCCCTCGAATAGGTGGTAATCCCGGTGGCACGTCTTGTGGAAAGACGTCAGCGAACTCCTACAAAATGTTAGTGACAGCAGGAGGCAAAGTGGAAGGCACGTATTTGAATGAAAATAATGCCTCTTTGCACACAAAATCATAGCAAACAAATTTGCTGAAATCTAGCTCATCAATATCAGATTTTGTGGCAAGTAAACATGCAATTTTCAATTTAATTTCAGAAGCAACACTAGATGGTTTATTATTAGGCTTCATTTGTTGCTCAAATTCTTTTGCCACAATCTGATTTTCACTCTTATTTTTCTCCTGTTTTGCTTTATTACCTCTATTAATATCATCTTTCAAAATGGAATCAGGAGACATAGGAAGCAAAGTAATATGTTTATCCTTATGAACAAGAGTATACATATTGTTTCTACCATGGTGTACAGAATTTTTATCAAGTTGTCATGGTCTACCAAGTAATAAGGACCATGCTTGCATGGGGACCACATCACAATCAACAAAACCAGCATATGTAGAGATACTAAAATGCACACGAACAGTACGTGTTACCTTAACATTGCCGCTGTTGTTGAACCAGTGGATGTAGTAAGGATGTGGATGTGGTCTTGTGGTGAGAGAGAGTTTCTCCTCCATCTCCATGCTAGCCAAGTTGTTGCACCTCCCTCCATCTATGATGATGTGAACAGAACGTTCCTTCACAACTCCCTTTGTATGGAACAAATTATGCCTCCGGTTTTCCTCAGCTTGTGTGACCTGCACACTCAAAACACGTTGAGCAACTAAAAGTTTATACCTGTCAGCGTCTTCAGCAGCCATGTATTGCGTCTCTTGTTCAGAATCAACTCCACCATGTTCTTCACTTGTAATAAGAGCCAAAGTCTCCTCATCATAGTCACTAGCGGACCCATACCCACCATCCTCAGTAGCAATCATAACACGCGGAGATTGGCATTCTCTTGCATAATTATCTCTTCCCTTACAACAACGACCAATAATATCATGTGTGTACCCTATTGTTGCCATGGATGAAGAAGAACTCTGGGCAGGCCCAGAAGGTGTACTCCTGGCAGATGGTGGTGGTGGTGCTTGTTCTCTTGTACCTCGGTTGGAATTAGCGGTTGAAGTCAGTGGTGCTACAGTAGGACGTGTGTGAGTAGAGGATGTACGTGGTGTCCAAGATGAAGATCGACCTGCAGAAAAGTTAGTTCGCGCCAATGCACATCGATCCACGCCTTAACGTTCAGCTTTGCAAGCAAGATGGAATAAACGAGTGATGTTATTATAGTCCTTATACTCTAGAATGGTCTGAACCTCTTTATTTAATCCACCCATAAAACATGCAAGCATAGCTTCATTATCCTCAACAATACCACATCTAATCATGCCAGTTTGTAATTCCTGATAATATTCTTCTACAGAATATTTTCGTTGTCTTAAACGTTGTAGTTTTTGAAGTAATTCACGTTGATAATATGGTGGAACCCAAAGAGTACGCATAGCAGTTTTCAAAGCAGCCCAAGTAGTTGGAATATTATTCAGATATAATCTATGATGTTCAGACCACCACACACAAGCAAAACTAGTGAAAGCACAAAGAGCAACAGCAACACGTCTCTCCTCGGGGTATTGTAAACATGTAAAACGTTGTTCAGTTTCTAACTCCCAAGTAAGATATATATCAGGAACATATCTACCCTCAAATTGTGGAATATTCGATTTTAGTTTAGGGAGATGGTCGGGATCTCGTACCTGAGCTGGTGGTGCAGCCCTACCGTTGCAATTATATACATGTGGACGGCCTGGTGCTGGTGGTTGCACGTAGTTCTGATTTTAATCAACCTCATCCTCGTAATCGCCCGCATAATCGTCATCCTCCTCGGCACCAGCAGCAGTAGGAGCCAAAGAAGCATCAACAGTAGGTACAACAGCTCCAGAAGTTTGACCATCCTCAATGGGAACACGCTTCGCTTGTCCGAACAGATTCGGAAGGGGGCGTTGTTGTTGTCATTGTAGAGGTGCGATAGGTGCAGCCCATGGTGGTTGGGGAAGACGCGTGAGCAATTCATGAAACTTGTTATCCAGCTTTGTCTCGAATGACCTCTCCATGCCATGTATCTTCTCCATGGCATCTTCAAATTTGTTTAGCACATCTCCCACCTGGCCATTCATCATTTGCTCAAATTTATCATGCAACTCCCTGTTCGTCATGTTCTCCCAGTCAATCTTGTCGGCTTGTGGTCCTGCCATGGTTAGCAGCAATAGAAACACACAAGAATATGATCCTACAGAGTACTAGAAAGTGGCGGAGTGTCACAAATCCGTCAAGCGAATCTCAAAGGCTTACCAGTTCTTACCAAGCAGCAGGCGGTGATCGGCAAACGCTGTAGTCAAAACTCTCAAGCTTGGATATAGCGATTACCAGGGAGAGTCAAACGCACGATGTAGATGTATGTGGAGCTGGGATGGCTTATAATATAGTAGCAAAAATGGTCAGCAATAATCAGTTCAAATATGCAAAGCTGATTAAACGCTCAATGACGGTACTGTGTTGGTCCTAGGCTAGACCGTACTAGAGATGCGAGCCTAGAACACTAACAAAATCACCGAGCGGCACGTAAACAAGAGAAAAGCACACTCTGGGATTTTTTTCGCTCTTTTTTTGGTGCTTTTTTTGCTCCTCTTTTTTTTTGCGAAAAATCACTATAATGGCGAGTGTCTCAAAACTCTTCCCAAGTCAAATTGACAGGATAGGCACGAAAATTTGTTGACTATTTTTTTGGGAAAGGGCAGTGACGGCGAAAAAGAGCAACAAAAAATCACTATGACGGCGAGTGTCTAAAATTGATCCGTGGGACCTAAAAATACGATAGGAAAAAAATATTTTCGATCGCTGAAATTTTGGCGTAAAAACTGCCCGGGGGTCTGTAGACCCTTTTTTTAAAAACCTACTCAGGCAAGGAAACATGAATTAGAAAATAAATGTATCTCGAAAACAAACCTAATATGAAAAGAACTGGACTCGGATTGGTGGTGGAGAGGCGGATGTATATGTGTACTCAGATTGGTGGTGGACAGGCGGATGTATATGTGGACATGGGTTGGTGGTGGATAGGCGGATGTATATGTGGACTCGAATTGGTGATGGACAGGCGGATGTATATGGCAGCGGTAAGGAATATGTTGGTGGTGGTGGTATATGGCAGGAGCAATGACGATGGTGCGGCGGCGGCGTGACAACTTGTGAATAGAACTCGAAACTCTAAGGGAAACTAGATGCTAAGACCAGCAACTTGACACGACGATGCAACTGCAAATTCAACAAAGTAAAATACTGAAAATACTATGCAAAGGCTCAGACTTGTTCGGATAAGATGAACTAACCCAAATTTTTTGTGGCTTTTTCGTGGACTGTAGGTATGAAGAACAGACTCGATCTAAACTACGAAAAACTAGAAAATCTCACCGAGCAACCTGGAAATCTTATACCACTTGATAGAGGTGAGGGTGTCCCGATGTTTCGATGAGATAGCTATCTTTTTTGTGCGAGTCGACCTTGACGATCCGACTACGAACGTGCGAGACGTTGCACCTTAGCAATCGCTAAACCAACTTCTGAGGGGTTATTGACCACGCCGGAGCATGATCAACCTGTCCACGAGGGTCTATTTCCTGCAAGCAAATGAAGAACAAGCAAGAAACTAAGATTGCAATATGGATATTGCGAATATAAGATGAAAGCTTTATTGATCAAGGTGGGGTTTTGTGACGTCTTTGTCTGGTCATTGAACACAAACGAAGTACGCAAAGTTGCAGCTATGGAGAACTTTTAATCTAAACAAAACCCAAAGTCTAGACGATGCCCTAAGGGTTGTATATATGGAGGAAGAGGGGGGAATTTCGTGGCCCTTGAAGGAGGGGTCCGAAACCAACCCTAACTCTTGTTTCCCCACACATACAGACTTTAAAAACAACCTATAATCAAGTATTTCGAAATTACATGGGCCGGGCCCAATAATAAGGTGACACAGCACCTAGAATAGCCTCTGGACGAAAAATATGAACTGGCATCTTGTATATTTCGTCCAAAGCTTCATGCACTCATTATGGTGGCATCAAAGTCCTGAAATCATCACTTGTAACTCAGTTCTTGTTCCCCTTGTGCATGCCATCATCTCCATGCTTGGTCTGGCTCCAGTGTTCATCCCTCTTATCCATGCCAGGCCCTTCATTTGTAAGCAAAACAAATGTATCCAATTTAGGCAGCATCATATTCTCATGAACATTAGAATCATTACCAAGAAACGAAAGTACCTGATAATTTAATTGGCGTGCGCGAGCTCTAGTAATTGGTCCAGTATATGTAGCAGTAGGGGTTGTGGATGTAACAATGGTATTGATGTCCTCATCATCCACCGGGATTCCATATCGTAAGCATCGCATTATCATGGTGTGACAATGTTCCATCAGATGCGTGTGGTAATTTATAATGGATTACTTGGAGGACCCCCTGCAGGGTTAAATCTTTTCGAAAACCATGCCCTCGGTCATGTAGCGACTTGGAATTTATAATATCTTGTTGTATAGAACTTGACACTAAACCGAATTAAAATACACCAACCACGTGCATAACTGTGACCGTCTCTTTTCGAGGGAGTTCGGGAAGAGAACATGGTGGGGTTACGTTTGACTCAAAAGTAGTTCAGGATCACTTCTTGATCATTACTAGTTTGCGATCGTTATGCATAGTTTACTCTTCTTATTCTTGTACTCGAAAGTTAACCACCATAAAATGCTTAGTGCTTGCTGCAACCTCACCACTTAACCATTCCATACCTATTAAGCTTTGCTAGTTTTGATACCCGTGGTAATGGGATTGCCAAGTCCTCGTGGCTCACAGATTACTACAACAACAAGTGCAGGTACTGGTAAAGCGATGCTTTGACTTGAGAGCAATGCATGCTTGTTCTGCTTGGAGTTCTTCTTCTGCTTCTTCTTCATCGATCATGGGATGGGATCCCTGTTTGGAGCCAGGGATTAGCAGGATGGATGTCGTTCTTCTCTTCGTTTGATTTCATCCGTAGTCGGATCCCGCTCTTCTGTATGATGATTGCTATGTATTGATGGATTGATGTATTCATGTTGTAGCTTGTGGCGAGTGTAAGCCTTTATATTGTATTCTGATCTATTTAGTACATGGTATGTTGTAATGAATCCACCTTGCTATGCGCTCGAAATGCGATTTTGTCCCAATCATGAATTCATCACATGGTCGGGATAGAATTGTATCTTGGGCGCTACAACGATTTATTTAGTTGAGTTTTAATTAGGCTGCAAATGTTGATGGCATGATAACATGATGCAATGCAAAAGTAAAATAGCTCAAACAAAAATAATAGCAATCACGGAAAGAATCGGCCTCGAGCTATTACAATGCCCCACCACCTGGGCACTAAGTACTCTCATGGTTACAAGGCTTGGGTATTTATCTGCCATCTCAGCATTAACATGTACCTTCTCCATGTCATGCTCCTTAGTGTCAGTTGCATTATTAGTGGCAAGCATAGCATGTGTCTCTTCATCCAAATCATTAGCAGAGGAGTACTCACCATCTTCCCGCACAAAGAATGTACGTTTATCTGGGCAGTCCTTCATCAAGTGCCCGCCACCTTTGCATATATGACACTTCATGTCCCTTGTGCATCCAGACGAGGTGGTGGGTGCTAGAGTTATTGCTTACAAAGCTACAGAGGATTGTGGAGCTGATCTTGGACTTCTTTGGGAGTGCACCATTGTTCGAGATAAAATTTGCCAACATAATAATACTGAATTAATTAATGTAATGCATAGGGTGTCATCAACCCGAGGATTCTTATTTCCACATAATACAGGGGGCAGTGCTGATTGTGTTGGTCCAAAATGGCAGTAGCCGAGGTCACCAACATGTGTGCAAGCCAGAAACTTAGCCGATCTGGTCGTGGCCTGAGACGAGATACCGCGGCTCCTATCAGTGTGTCGGCACGCCAAGAGGTCTTGTTGGTTTAGTTTTACCTTTGACGAATGGCTTGTCCACTTGGATTCCTTATTGTAAGCATCGTGTTATCATGGTATGACGATGTTCCATTGGATGCATGTGGTAATTTATAACGGACTACTTGGAGGAACCCCGCAGGGTTAAATCTTTTCGAAAGCCGTGCCCATGGTTATGTGGTGACTTGGAAATTTATAATATCCGTTTGTAGAGAACTTGACACTAAACCGAATTAAAATACACCAACTGCATGCATAACCGTGACCGTATCTTTTTGAGGGAGTTTGGGAAGAGAACATGGTGGGGTTATGTTTGACGCATAAGTAGTTCATGGTCACTTCTTGATTATTACTAGTTTGCGACCGTTATGCGTAGTTTACTCTTCTTATTCTTGTACTCGTAAGTTAGCCACCATACAATGCTTAGTGCTTGCTGCAACCTCACCACTTAACCATTCCATGCCTATTAAGCTTTTGCTAGTCTTGATACCCATGGTAATGGGATTGCCGAGTCCTCGTGGCTCACAGATTACTACAACAACAGGTGCAGGTACAGGTAAAGCGATGCTTTGACGTGAGAGCGATGCATGCTTGTTATGTTTGGAGTTCTTCTTCCGCTTCTTCTTCATCAATCATAGGAATGGATCCCTGTTGGGAGCCTGGGATTAGCAGGGTGGATGTCGTTCTTCTTTTCGTTTGATTTCATCCATAGTCGGCTCCTGCTCTTCTGTATGATGATTACTATGTATTGATGTATTCATGTTGTAGCTTGTGGCGAGTGTAATAGATATACATTATCTATTCAGTACATGGTATGTTGTAATGATATCCACCTTGCTATGCGCTTGAAATGCAATTCTGCCCCAATCATGAATTCATCACGTGATCGAGATAGAATCGCATCTTGGGTGCTACAATAATTTAATTAGTTGAGTTTTAATTAGGCTGAAAATGTTGATGGCATGATAACATGATGCAATGCAAAAATAAAATAGCTCAAACAGAAATAATAGCAATCATGGAAAGAATCGGTCTCGGGCTGTTACAATGCCCCACGTGGGCACTAAGTACTCGTTGGTTACAAGGCTTGGGTATTTATATGCCATCTCAGCATTCACATGTATCTTCTCCATGTCATCTTCCTTAGTGTCACCTGCATTATTAGTAGCGAGCATAGCATGTGTCCCTTCATCCAAATCATTAGCAGAGGAGTACTCACCATCTTCCCGCACGATGAATGTACGTTTATTTGGGCAGTCCTTCATCAAGTGCCCGCCACCTTTGCATATATGACACTTCATGTCCCTTGTGCATCCAGACGAGGTGGTGGGTGCTAGAGTTATTGCTTTCAAAGTTGCAGAGGATTGTGGAGCTGATCTTGGACTTGCTGGGAGTGCACCATTGTTTTGAGATATCTGGTGTTGCCCCAGTAGTGGTTGGGGCAGTTGGAGAGGGTGCCCATGATGAGTGACGACCTACAGAAAAGTTACCTCGCCCCTGTACTTCCCTTTCAGCTTTATAATCGAAATGAAACAAATGAGTAATAGAACTGTATGCCTTATCGTCCAATATATCATGAATATCACGATTCAAACCACCTAAAAAACTACCCATCACAGCATCTTCGCTTTCAACTGGGACAATGCCGTCCTCCTGCTGAACCGCTGGCATCTGAACAGAGAGAGGATTCAGGTGCCAGTCATTCTGGCCTCCCATCGTGCATGGGATGCGAAGATCAACTACCGACGAGCTCATATCCCCGATGATCTCCGCTACGACCATGAGTTTGTTGTCGACTCGTCGCGCCAGGACACCTAGTTCACCAACGAGCACGACCAGCGACGCCAATTGTTCTTTGGCACTCCAACGCACAAGCCACCCTGCGAGCTGGTGAAAGAGGAGGAGGAGGCCGACGCCTACAAGAAGGCCCTCGAGGACTCCTAGATTGACGAGCTCGCCATGTGGCCTTGCCTGCCACTTGTGCCAGCCGAATCTACCAGAGTATAGGTCGCCGTGCCCGAGACAGAGCAGGAGCAGTGGCCACTGGCATCACTGGTGGGGCACTCGTGGTCATGGACGTCCATGGTCCTGTGCACGCCCGAGTGAGTGGGCATGGAGCTGGAGCACCCAGAGCATCAAGAGGTGCCCGTTGCGGCACAACATGAGCCGACGACAGTTCCGTGGCCATTTCAATGGCCGGCTCTGCTCTTCGTCGACCTCACCGACAAGGACGAGGACCACTAGATCTAGTTTTTACTTATGTTTTTTATTTTAAATTAATATACGAACGGATTTTTCGCGGTAATGTATATATTTTGAATTCTCAAATTGGTCGAAATTTGAAATGCATCCCAACATGTTGGTCGCATCTTTTTTTAGAAAAACATTGGTCGCATCTATAGGCCGACGGACAAGTCAGACTTTCATCTCCGCGTGGGTCGGCCCGTTGGAGTAGCAAAATTAAAGTTTGCAAGCGGCCCGTCTTTTCATTTTTTTTCAAACAAAGATACAAATCTCAAGACCCCCCTCCCTCCTTGGCGCCTTTAGCGCTCGTAAGCGAATGGAGCGCCCACTACTTTGCTTGCATGGGCCTGGCCCAGCAAAGCTCGCTGGCTGCCGCCGCCTGCCTCGGTTGCTCGCTCGCTCGCTGCCCCGCTTGCTCGCTCACTGCCTGATGAGTACATGGCTAGCACAGTTACACCCACAAACCCTGCTACTATACCTATTGGACCAATAACTAGAGCTCGCGCATGCCAGTTAAATTATTAGGTACTTCCGTTTCTTGGTAATGTTTCTAATGCTTATGAGAATGTGATGCTGCCTAACCTAGATATATTTGTGTTGGTTACAGTTGAAGCACCTAGTATGGAAAAGAAGAATGAACACTGGAGCATGGCCAAGCACTATGATGAAGGCGCGCACGAAGGGAACAAGAACGGAGTTTCCGGAGGAGATTTCCGCACTTTGAAGCCGCCATGATGACATACAAGAAGATGGACGAAATATACAACATGTCTTTCACAAATTTCGTCCATAGCTTATTATTGGTGTTGTGTCACCTTAGTTTTGGGCTAGGCCCATGTATTTTCGTAATACCTCTCATTTGACTATTTTTAGAGTCCATATTGTAGGGGAAACGACTTAGGAGGTGTTTTAGTCCCACCTTGCCTAGGGTGGATGAAATCCCCTATCTTTTCCCCTATAAATACAACCCTTAAGGCACCGTTTAGACTTGGGTTTTAATTAGTTAAAAGTTAGCCATTGCTGCAACTTCGTGTACTTCGTTTGTGTCCAACGACCAGACCAAGACCGCTTTTAGAACCCCACATTTTTTAACACTTCATATATATCTATATATACGCAATATTCAGATTGCTTTATCATATTCTTGCTTGTTCTTTGATTGCTTGCAGGAATTGACCTTCGTGGTCAGGTTGATCGTGCTCCGGCGTGGTCAATAACCTCTCGGAGTTAGTTTAGCAATTGCCAAGGAGCAGCGTCGTTGCTCGTCTGTAGTCGGATCGTCAAAGTCGTCTCCACCAAATCGACAATTATCATCTCATCGAAAGATCAGGACCCTCGCCTCTATCAAGTAGTATCAGTTTTAAGGTTGCTTGGTGAGATTTTCCAGTTTTTCGTAGTTAGATTGCATCTGTTCTTCATACCTAGAGTCCAAGAAAAAGCCACAAAAAAGAGTTAGATTAGATGATCCGTATCCCAGATAATCTGAGCCTTTTGCTATTATCACTTAGTTTTTGCATTGTTGAATTTTTGGTTGCATCGTGTGTCGATTTGCTGGTTTTAGTGTCTAAACCTTTAGAGTTTCGAGTTCTAGTCACGTTTTATTCACGCCGCATACGCATACACCATAGTCCACTTCATAGTCATCTTCTGCTGTCACATATTATTTCCACCACAGCTCGTCATCCATCTGTTGTTGACGTACATCATCATCGCCTCCAAATTTTTGTACACCATCATCTGTGTGTGTCTTGCCATTATCATAGTTTCGAATTATAATACAAGAACAAAAAAAAGGGAAGGATTTTTTTTGTGATCAGATCTTGTTCATCGGTTGGAGAAAAAAACAGTACAGATCTATTTGCTTCGGTTGGTTCATTGATGCCCACGTCATGCATGTGCTTAACTCACGAAAAGAAAGATACCTTGGGTTGCTAGTCACGTGGAGATAGGTCCTACAAAATTCTGATAAAAAAAGAGAATTGTCTCCCACAAAATAGGATTAGTTCGGAGACACAAAAGTAGAAGGAGAGAATCACGTGGCTGTTATTATTTTGAGGAAGTTGAGATTGATTCGTTTGGAACTTCGGGTCAGCAAAAAAAGAGAGAGAATCAGACCGAATCCTCCTGGTTTGGTAATTTTGGATCAGCAAAAGAGAGAGAGATAGATAGATAGATAGAGAGAGAGAGAATCAGACCGAATCCTCCTGGTTTAGTACCTTCGGATCAGAAAAAAAACGAGAATAAAAGGCAAGCTTGGTGCGGCCTAAAAGAAAGAGACAATGTTTAGCAAGGAATAAAGTGCTGATTTGTGGTTTCGCTCTAAAAGAAAAAAAAGGAAAAGCTGATTTCCCTTGCTCGTTTTGGGGAAGATAAAAAAGGAGAATTTAAAGAGTACGATTACTTCTTTGTTTGGATTGTTTTCTTTGGAATACGTGAGGGTACTACTACCAATTTCATTTTGGCTATTCTAGCCCACAAAAACAAGAGCCAATTTATTTTGGAAAGTTGGATCAGCTGCTGATATGGGGATCTTTTTGCAGAGGAAAGTTTGGACATGTTAACTGGAAAGAAGTCGAGAAAAGGAACCTACCAGATTTTTGTTGGGATCTGCGCCCCAAAAAAAGGCATAGTGTGTTGGTCTTTGGTCTGATTTTACGGGGAGTTTTCTAGGGCGTTTGACCGGCAAAAAAAAGACAACAGCAAGGAAAGAGCACTTGCATTGATACTTTGGATCTTGGAAATAATAAAAAAAGGTGGAGAGAGAAATTGCCTAGGTGTACACGCGAGGGAGAACATTACAAATAGTACACTGACTTGTTTGGTGATTTGGGCAGTTTTGTTCTATGGCTTCTACAGGGAAGCTAGTTCCAGATTTATTTCTCTGCTCTGTGCATCTATGTGATTTTTTGTTGCATGCACCGCTTCGCGTCAGCTCTTATTCGTTCGCCACCACAATATTATTGACACCTCGCTCGCTCTGTCGCTTCACTTTATACAATATCTGCAAGAGTTTTTTTGCGGTTGTTCCTTCGCATTGCCGTGTAACTTCGCTCGTGTCTTAGCCTAGCGTCTCTAGTACAGTCTAGCCTAGTTCCAGCACTCGACCACTTCGAACGAATTTTCAGCTTGCATTAATTAACGTGGTTGTAGCATTTTTTTCACAGATATAAAGCCAACATATTTCTACGCCGTGCATATGTACGTTCACCTGGCCATTGCTTTACCCAACTTTTGGAGTTATTTAACATCGCTGGTTGCCAGCCACCACCTGCTGCATGGTAAGAACTTGTAAGACATTGATATTTGCTATACTGTGAGCGTTTACCACAACATCCTAGTAGTTCACAGGAACATTATTCTCGGATTTTTTTTCTTGTTTTCTATTAAATATGGTAGGTTCCAGAGTCAGTTGGGCTTCATCGATCGTGGGAGACGTGCCACCACCTCCGAAAATACAGCCACCGTCACAAGAGGTGCAAAGACATCGGAATGCGCACAATCAGGTTCTTGTTTCCAGGCCACCTTTTAATGGTCGTCTTAAGTCTGATTTATATATTGAATGGGAGTTCGAAATAAATGCTATATTTGTTTCCCATAATTTTTCTGAATGTCAAAAAGTTAAGCTCGTGGTTGGTACATTCACTAGCTTTGCTACTGTTTGGTGGAGTGAACATTGTCGGTTATACCCTGATTACCTAATACTTGGGATGATTTAAAACTTGTCATGAGAGATAGATTTGTCGATATATATGATACTCGTGGTATGATTAGAAATCTACAACATTTAAAACTAGGTAGTGACACTGTAACAAAATATTATGATGATTTACAAACTACTTTGTTGCACTCCTTTTTAGAGGAAACGGAAGATAGTTTTATGGATAGATTTTGGGGAGGGTTAAACCATGATATTCAGGAGATACTAATGCATGAAGAGTGTTATCCTGTGGAACGTTTGTTTCATCCTGCTTGCAAAGCTGAACAGGAGATAAAACAACGTGTTGCTCACAAGGAGAATAAGATTAAGGTGCACATTCCAAGAGATGATATGGTTGTTCCTTCAACTACTAGGCGTACTATGACAACCACATCCGTGGTTGTGAGGACTACATCACCTCCACCATGTGATACATCACCTTCGAGAGTGCCTACATCATCTGAGTTGATCATAAGAGGTAATGACAAAGGTACCAATCTTCCACCTCCACATGAGTATGATGAATGCCTTGTCAAATTAATTGAACCATGCGATGAGCTACCCACTACTTTGATCACACCATCCATTTTACAGGACTATGTTCATTATTTTACTTTTCCATGTGATCAAACACTTTTGAGTGAACCCATTGAATTAACAATTGATGCGAGAGAACCATGTGAATCAGGGAATAAATCATATTTGTATCAAAAACGTTTGTAAATAGTTGTGTCAATGTTTAATCATTTTGATATGATCTCTAAACTTGGTGATGGTTCATCAAGGTTGGGATGATTTAATGATGAGCATTGACAAAATTTTGTTACGATTAAGAGCTTCACTTATATGTGCAAACTGAGTTGCAATATTTTCATGCCTTTGACTTCTTGAGTTAATATATTGGCTTTATATTTCACGACTTTTGAAGGGTGCTCTTGTATAACCGTGTCACATGTGCCACAACTGAGATCAGTAAAAATGGATGACATATACATATACAACATGTACACCTTGTCTCTTTTGTTAGCCATATTTCAGATTAAGCAACACCGAGGTCGGCTTTGTTTTCTAGAAGGGGGGATGATGATGACATGGCTAGCACATTTACACCCACAACCCCTGCTTCTATACCTATTGGACCAATAACTAGAGCTCGCGCATGCCATTAGGTACTTCCATTTCTTTGTAATGTTTCTAATGTTCATGAGAATGTGATGCTGCCTAACTTAGATATATTTGTGTTGGTTACAGTTGAAGCACCTAGTATGGACAAGTAGAATGAACACTGGAGCATGGTCAAGCACTATGATGAAGGCACACACGAAGGGAACAAGAACGGATTTTCCGGAGGAGATTTTCGCACTTTGAAGCCACCATGATGACATACAAGAAGATGGACGAAATATAGAACATGTCTTTCGCAAATTTCATCCATAGCTTATTATTGGTGTTGTGTCACCTTAGTTTTGGGCTAGGCCCATGTATTTTCGAAAGACCTCTTATTTGGCTATTTTTAGAGTCCATATTGTAGGGGTGACGACTTAGGAGGTGTTTTAGTCCCACCTTGCAAAGGGTGGACGAAATCCGCTATCTTTTCCCTTATAAATACAGCCCTTAAGGCGCCGTTTAGACTTGGAATTTAATTAATTAAAAGTTAGCCATTGCTGCAACTACGTGTACTTCGTTTGTGTCCAACGACCAGACCAAGACCGCTTTTAGAACCCCACTTTTAACAACACTTCATATATATACGCAATATTCAGATTGCTTTGTCATATTCTTGCTTGTTCTACGATTGCTTGCAGGAATTGACCTTCATGGTCAGGTTGATCATGCTCTGGCGTGGTCAATAACCTCTCAGAGTTGGTTTGGCAATTGCTAAGGTGCAGCGTCCTTGCACGTCTGTAGTCGGATCGTCAAAGTCGTCTCCACCAAATCGATAATTATCATCTCATCAAAAGATTGAGACCCTCGCCTCTATCAAGTGGTATCAGTTTTCAGGTTGCTCGGTGAGATTTTCCAGTTGTTCGTAGTTAGATTGCATTTGTTCTTCATACCTAGAGTCCAAGAAAAAGTCACAAAAAAGAGTTAGATTAGTTCATCTGTATCCCAGACAGTCTAAGCCTTTCGCTATCATCACTTAGTTTTTGCATTGTTGAATTTTTGGTTGCGTCGTGTGTCGAGTTGCTGGTTTTAGTGTCTAAACTTTTAGAGTTTTGAGTTCTTGTCACGTTTTATTCATGCCGCATACACATACACCATTGTCCACTTCATAGTCATCTTCCGTTGTCACATATTATTTCCACCGCCGCTCGTTATCCATCTGTTGTTGACGTACATCACCATCGCCTCCAAATTTTTGTACAACATCATCTATGTTTCTTGACATTATCATAGTTACGAAGTATAGGAAAAGAACAAAAAAAAGGGAAGGATTTTTTTTGTGATCAGATCTTGTTCATCGGTTGGAGAAAAAAATAGTACAGATCTATTTGCTTCGGTTGGTTCATTGATGCCCACGTCATGCATGTGCTTAACTCACGAAGAGAAAGATTCCTTGGGTTGCTAGTCACGTGGAGATAGGTCCTACAAAATTCTGGTAAAAAAAGAGAATTGTCTCCCACAAAATAGGAGTAGTTCGGAGACACAAAAGTAGAAGGAGAGAATCACGTGGCTGTTATTATTTTGATGAAGTTGAGATTGATTCGGTTTCTTTCCTAGTTTGCCACGTTTGGAACTTCGGATCAGCAAAAAAAGAGAGAGAATCAGACGGAATCCTCCTGGTTTGGTAACTTCGGATCAGCAAAAGAGAGAGAGAGAGAGAGAGAGAGAGAGAGAGAGAGAGAGAGCAAGAGAGAGAATCAGACTGAATCCTCCTGGTTTGGTACCTTCGGATCAGCAAAAAAACGAGAATAAAAGGCAAGCTTGGTGCGGCCTAAAAGAAAGAGACAATGCTTGGCAAGGAATAAAGTGCTAATTTGTGGTTTCGGTTAAAAAAAGGAAAAGCTGATTTTCCTTGCTCGTTTTGGGGAAGATAATAAAGGTGAATTTAAAGAGTACGATTCCTGCCTTGTTTGGATTGTTTTGTTTGGAATACGTGAGGATACTACTACCAATTTCGTTTTGGCTATTCTAGCCCGCAAAAACAAGAGCCAATTTATTTTGGAAAGTTGGATCAGCTGCTGATATGGGGATCTTTTTGCAGAGGAAAGTTCAGACGTGTTAAAAGGATAGATGTCGAGAAAAGGAACCTACCAGACTTTTGTTGGGATCTGCGCCCCAAAAAAAGGCATAGTGTGTTGGTCTTTGGTCTAATTTTGCAGGGAGTTTTCTAGGGCGTTTGACCGCAAAAAAATAGACAACAGCAAGAAAGAGCACTTGCATTGATAGTTTGGATCTTGGAAAAAAAAGGTGGAGAGAGAAATTGCCTGGGTGCACACGCGAGGGAGAACATTACAGATAGTACGCTGACTTGTTTGGTGATTTGGGCAATTTTGCTCCGTGGCTTCTACAGGGAAGCTAGTTCTAGATTTATTTCTCTGCTCTGTGCATCTATCTGATTTTTCGTTGCATGCACTGCTTCACGTCAACTCTTATTCGTTCGCCAGCACAATATTATTGACACCTCGCTCGCTCTGTCGCTTCACTTTATACAGTATCTTCAAAAGTTTATTTTCGCGGTTGTTCCTTCGTGTTGCCGTGTGATTTCACTGGTGTCTAGCCTAGTACCAGCACTCGACCACTTTGAACGAATTTTCAGCTTGCATTAATTAACGTGGTGGTAGCATTTTTTCACATATATAAAGCCAACCCAGCTCCACATATTCTACACCGTGCATACGTACATTCACCTGGCAATCGCTTTACCCAACGTTTAGAGTTATTTAACACCGCTGGTTGCCGGCCACCACCTGCTGTGTAACATCCCAATTTTCAATTTGGATGCTAATCATTAGGTCATCATATACATCCATGATTCTTGCATTTTTGAATTGGTTTTATTTGGACATTTTGATCCAAGAGACCTTAAGCAACTCAAGGACCATTTGAGAGTTGGGAGGTTTTCATAAAATTCCATTTTTGAATTTTCAAAATTGGTAAATTGAATTAAGGTGATTTTTATTTGAAATTATTTTTCCAATTATTTCAAAATAAATGAAATAATGAGAGAAGATAATATGACTTCTTCAAAAACAGAGGAAATAATGGAAATTTAATTTTAAATAAAAATATATTTTTTATTTGATTTTTTATTCGGTTAAATTAGGAAAAATTGCATTTTAGCCTAGAAAAATGTTCATGTTGTCCTAAATATTATTAGAGGGCCGTGAAAATTATTTTTGGGATTTTAGGATTTTTATTTATTTTATTTTTGGATTTTTTTCTTTTTCAATGAAATTATTTAAGAAAAATATCTTCGACTGACTGGGTCGAAGCCCAGCCGGCCCACAACCGCCACCGCCTCCCCGAGTCCACCCCGCGCACGGCAGCCGCCGCCACCGGAGAGTCCCGGCCGGACTCCGCCTCGCCCCCTCCTCCAAGCCGAGCCGCCTCGCTTCCTTAAATACCGCCGCCTCTCCTCAATCAGCAGCCGCCGCACCACCGCCCACGCCATCGCCGAAACATCATCGCCGCTGCCGCTTGCTCACAGCCACCACCCTGCCCCATCGCTTTCCCTCGCCCAGCCGCCGCCAACGCCGCTGCCCCGCCTCGCCGGAGAAAGCCGTCGCCGGTTCTTCTCACCCGAACCGGTATAAACCGAGAAAAACCGTCCGTTTTTCGGTTTATTCGTTTAGATCGGTTTATTTTTTTAGGTTTTGCTAAATAGCGAACGTTCACCCGATTTTCTCTGTTAGTGAACGATTTCGTTTGTTAGTCACTGTTAGCGGACGTTCGTCCAATATATATTTTTTCTGTTTATTTTTGGTCAGGGACCTATTCGCGAATATTTTTCTTACAGATTAGTCCCTAATCTTCAAGCCCTCACTACTTATTGCTTGTTTACCCAAATCCAATGAAACCAATGCCAAAATCTTCGTCTTGTTCCCCTCTATTTAGATAAACAACTTGAATATGATTTGAACATTTAAAATTTGGTTTCAAGCAAATTTGTTTTTGAACTTCTTTTGATGGTAGTTTGAGTTTCGTATCTCCGGTTCGATTGATTCTTTTTGCAAATCGAAGCTCTTCACTTGTACTTTCTGTTTAGATCTTTTCTTTTGGTTTTACCTCTGCATCTTGTGCTTGAGTTCTTATGTATGCTATTGTTTGTGCACGATAGAGTTTCCGGAGTGCGAGGCTTGCTACTACGAATCTCTAGGGTTTTTGAGCGTCAGCAAGGCAAGTAACACTTTGATCATATCCCTTTATTACCTTGTTTTTATGCATTAGTTTCAACCCTCAAACATTGAATGAGTAGGATTTGATAACATGTGGGAATTGGGAAGTAGATGATGAGGTAGGAACCTATTGTCTTATATTCAAATCCTGGGTGTTACTACGTTATGCTTATACTGCTATGCTATGCTCGTAGACGTGGATTGGTATGTGAGATTCATGCAAGATGTGAGAGATGTTAAATTAAGGGAAACTTAAGGTGGCTACTTAAATACACATCTGGTTGAATTGGTTATGGGCACCTGGAGCAATCCAGTGTTGTCCTAGGATATCCTGGAGTACCCGTGTGATCATCCTACGTTTTGCCACCCAGGCTCAAAGGGATCATAAGATTATTCATGCTAGAAACTTCCATGTGCTGCCACAAGGCATTATGGGCTCTGGCATAGTTGAGTATGTTGTGTGACCTCTTTCAGTGGTAGGCTAGCAGATGTAGGGGAAGTAGGTGGTACTGTCTGCCCAGAGTAAAGAGTTAATGCTTGGGAAGGACTGTGTCTTGATCATCCGTTTCACAAACACCATGTAGTGCGAGAAATTCAATAAAGGAGATCGAGCCTTATGGGGAAAAGTGCGCAAACTCTGCAGAGTGTACAAAATAATCATGGTTAGCCGTGTCCCTGGTTATGGACATCTTGAGTATCTGGTACTTGAATTATTGATTTGATCTCATCATTTTACTTAATAAACTTGTTGGGTTGTTCATGTTAATTTGGGATTGAGTTGGAGGAACCTTCTCAATATTTCAACAAACTTTGTAGTTAAATAAAATTTATTCCTTTGTTGTAGGGGAAAATTGGCTTTATGTAAATGATAACCTTAGAGCCTCCACCAGCCATATATGCTTGTAGTGATAGCTGTTACTTGTTCATTGCTCTATAGTGTTATCTTGCCACCATATTCCATGTGCTGACCTACACGGCTGCAACATATTATGTTGCAGAATTTTCAGACAAAGAGTAAGGTGCGCTAGGTCGTTGTCGTGCACTCGGTATTGCCATGGAGTTGGATGGACTCATTTATCTTCGATGCTTCCGCAGTTATCTTATTTAGATGGCCTTCAGCCATATTATTGTAATAAGTACTCTATTTGAGACTCTTGATGTAATAAGTGTGTGATTGAACTCTGTTATAAATCCTTGAGTATTGTGTGTGTCAACAATATCGATCCAGGGATGACACTTAAACATAGAGACTTGACCGTCTGAGATCTGGTCACTACAAGATGGTATCAGAGCACACGCTGACTGTAGGACGCGACCACTAGGAAAAACCACAGGATACTCTTCTCTACTCATTTCTGACTCTTCTCCATTTCTACTCTATAGATGGTGGACTCAAGGAACAAGTTCACTCAACCGGATGACGGCACCCCTTTTGGACGACACTTGAAGGAACTAACTAGGTACCTGAGCATCGGCATACCAGGTTTTACCGGAACCTACACCGCCACTTTACCAGAAGAGGAGCGCTGGATGATTCGAGTTCATGTTCCAGGAAGGACACTCACGCCAGTTATCGAGCCCATCGAGTTTTCCTTTGATGCACCAACCTGGAGTCTAGGAAAGAGCATGGCCGCCCAGATCACCATTGGACGCATCGACGAGGTATACCACAAGGATCTTAAGGACACCATCTACCAGATATGTGGACGACGAGATGAGCAATGGGAGATGATTTGCACCAGCAAGGACAAATCTATTGCAGCCTACATACAGGAGTTGAATCAGCACATTCGTCGTCAGGAGAACCGGATGTACGCCAACATGATAGACATGAAGAAGGTGATGACCCGGAACATGGAGCTAGAGCAAGAACTCAAGTCTACACGCGATGGATATGAAGAAGAAATTGCTGTACTACTGGAGAAGATTGAGGACCTAAAGAAGAAGCTAGGAATATTCATGGGGGATACCGAACCTAAAGAAGACATCTATTCTGAAGACTACATCGTAATAGATGACACAGACTCCG
Organism: Aegilops bicornis; assembly: GCA_021605145.1. Lineage (NCBI taxonomy): Eukaryota > Viridiplantae > Streptophyta > Magnoliopsida > Poales > Poaceae > Aegilops > Aegilops bicornis. Next base: position 323,822,964 of record CM038672.1, on the reverse strand, counting down.
ACCCCGACAGCGATGATGAAGACAATGATGAATATGAAGACGAAGCTGGAGCAGATATCATGGAGTCTTCCACCAATCAAAATTTCTAGTCGACCACCATATTACCATTAGTATTCTCCCATGTATATAGTAATAGTCCGTGAGATTTTGTAACAGTAGTTTAGTTCGATTGTATGATCTTGTTTGAATTGAGTGGTGCGAAATGAATGTGTTTGCCTCATGTGCATATGGGTAGTGATTTCTCTTTAGACCTCACTCTATTCTATTCTCACCCCTCTAAACCTATCAGATGCCTCCGAGACATGACCCCGGATTTGTCTTCCCACCGGAGCTCACTCAGTTGATCCAATAGCAGAATGCCTTGATGCAGTTGCTAGTCCAGAACCAAGGCAACAACAACAACAACAACCCACCACCACCACCTCCAGTGGACAACTTAGCCCATTTTCTAAGGTTGAACCCGTTGGTGTTCTCTAGTAGCACCAAGCCGGTTGTTGCTGATGACTGGCTCTGCAAGATTGGAAGGGAGCTGACCACCGCAAGTTGCACAGATGCTGAGAAGGTGCATTTTGCAGCACACCAACTGGATGGACCCGCGGCCTCATGGTGGGAAAACTACACTGCCACTTTCCCTGTGGCCAACGTCACCTGGGATCAGTTTCAGCAAGCATTCTGCATGGCACATGTCTCAATTTGAGCCATGAGTATGAAGAAGCGTGAGTTTCGCAACTTACGCCAGGGGAATCGTACCGTGGCGTGATAACCCACAAGTATAGGGGATCAATTGTATCCTCTTTCGATAAGTAAGAGTTTCGAACCCAACGAGGAGCTAAAGGTAGAACAAATATTCCCTCAAGTTCTATCGACCACCGATACAACTCTACGCGCGCTTGACGTTCGCTTTACCTAGAACAAGTATAAAACTAGAAGTACTTTGTAGGTGTTTTCGGATAGGTTTGCAAGATAATAAAGAGAACGTAAATAAAAAGTAGTGGCTGTTTAGATAAAGACAAAACTAAATTAGTTTTAGTAAAGAGCTTTTTGTCACGAGAAAGTTATTTGTCCCTAGGCAATCGATAACTAAACCGGTAATCGTTATTGCAATTTTATATGAGGGAGAGGCATAAGCTAACATACTTTCTCTACTTATCATATGCACTTATGATTGGAACTCTAGCAAGCGTCCGCAACTACTAAAGATCATTAAGGTAAAACCCAACCATAGCATTAAAGTATCAAGTCCTCTTTATTCCCATACGCAAACAACCTTACTCGGGTCTGTGCTTCTGTCACTCACGCCACCCACCATAAGCAAATCATGAACATATTGCAAACCCTACAGAGGGGATCCCTCACGCTTGCGCGACACGGAGAGCACCATAGGACAGCACCAATAATAAAACATGCAACTCAAACCAATCACGATCATCAATTAATCCATAGGACAAAACGGATCTACTCAAACATCATAGGATAGCCATACATCATTGGGAAATAATATATAGCGTTGAGCACCATGTTTAAGTAGAGATTACAGCGGGTAAAAGAGGGGTTACACCACTGCATAGAGGGGGGAAGAGTTGGTGATGATGGCGGTGAAGTTGTTGGTCAAGATTGTGGTGATGATGATGGCCCCCGGTGGCACTCCGGCGCCACCTGAAGCAAGGGGGAGAGAGCCCCCCTCCTTATTCTTCTTCCTTGACCTCCTCCCTAGATGGGAGAAGGGTTTCTCCTCTTGTCCTTGGTCTCCATGGCATGGGAGGGGCGAGAGCCCCTCCGAGATTGGATATGTCTCTCTGTCTCTCTCTGTTTCTGCGCTCTGGGATTCTGCCCTTTCACCATTTCTTTTATAACCGGAGATCCGTTACTCCGATTGAGCTAAATTTTGGACACGATCTCTATCCGGAAATTAGCTTTGTTGCGGCAAAAGAAGGGCTCCAACCGCCTTACGGGTTGGCCACGAGGGTCCAGGGCGCGCCTGACCCCCTGGGGCGCGCCCCCTGCCTCGTGGCCCCCTCGGGCATTATATCGCGTTGATTCTTCTCCCCAAAAATCATGAATATTCCAAAAAAATCTCCGTCAGTTTTTATCCCGTTTGGACTCCGTTTGATATGGGTTTTCTGCGTTACAAAAATATGCAACAAACAGGCGGCACTTTGGGCCTTTGGATCAATATGTTAGTCCCAAAATAGTATAAAAAGTTGCCAAAAGTATATGAAAGTTGTATAATATTGGCATGGAACAATCAAAATTATAGATCTGACGGAGACGTATTAGCATCCCCAAGCTTAATTCCTGCTCGTCCTTGAGTAGGTAAATGATAAAAAAGATAATTTTTGATGTGGAATGCTACCTAGCATAATCTTGATCACATAATCTAATCATGGCATGAATATTAAGACACGAGTGATTCAAAGAAATAGTCTATCATTTGACAGTAAGACAATAATACGTCAAGCATACTAACCAAGCAATTATGTCTTATCAAAATAATATAGCCAAAGAAAGCTCATCCCTACAAAATCATATAGTCCTGTTGTCGGCGCTCGGGAACGGGGTCCCAGACTTGCTCGCCTGTGCCTCAAGCGTGGCTCAAAGGAGGCCCAGGACAGCCCATCTTCATCAACGCAAGCTCAAGACCCTCGCTGAAGGGCCAAGCCTCATGGGCGGACGACGAGGAGCTTCCTCGTGCATGGCCTCGTCAGCTGGCTCATGAGGAGGCGGAAAGTTCAAGGCGGTACCTCGCGAGGTGCCCATGACGCAAGCCATGACGACCAAGGGCGCCAAGGCGCCCAGCCAGCTGGCGTCCTCCTTTTCCCTTTGGTGCAAAGGGAGCAAGCGCAGCGAGAGCATCAAGCAAAGGCATCTGCTTTCGTGCAACAAGACCAAGACCAGCCCCAACGGCCGGAAGGGGGTCATTGTGGAGCCCAAGCAAAGGCCATCACCAGAGCCTTTGCCAGCGAGGACCAACTTTAGTCGTGATAAGTGTACCCGCTGTTCCCCTTCAAAATGGCCAATTGTTGGCGCCCTTCCCGCCCAATATTTGGGAAGAGGCCCAGGGCCTTCGTCTATATAAGTAGAGCTAGCCACCATAGTAGAGGCATCGAGATCTGGCATTTGGAATCCAAAGAGAGAGATAGAGACCTGATCCTCAAGCTAGAGCAACGGAACACCACCTATCAGTTCATCACACCCACCAAGAACAGACCCTCGCGAGGCTGTTCTTCCCTGTACTGTTCCTCATCAGCCCAAGAGGCAATCCACCACGCCACAAACTAGAGTAGGGTATTACACCACAACGGTGGCCCGAACTAGTATAAAACTTGTGTCTCTTGTGCTGTTCTGTTTAGTAGTTTAGGTCCCTGCGATTCGGCGAGGTACGAGACGGTGGAGGGTTGGATCTCCACGCGCACCCCAGTGTTCGAACCTCAAGGGTCTGCCGGAACCTGAAATCCGACACTGGCTATGCTCCATCTTCACCACACAAAGCATTCAAATCATGCACAACCACGATGACAAGCCGAGTAATTGGTTCATACTTTTTAACGCGCTTCAGCCTTTTCAACCCTCACGCAATACATGAGCGCAAGCCATGGACATAGCACTATGGGTGGAATAGAATATGATGATGGAGGTTTGTGTGAGAAGACAAAAAAGGAGAAAGTCTCACATCGACGCGGCTAATCAACGGGCTATGGAGATGCCCATCAATTGATGTCAATGTGAGGAGTAGGGATTGCCATGCAACGGATGCACTAAGAGCTATAAGTGTATGAAAGCTCAAACTGGAAACTAAGTGGGTGTGCATCCAACTTGCTTGCTCATGAAGTCCTAGGGCATTTGAAGAAGCCCATCATTGGAATATACAAGCCAAGTTCTATAATGAAAATTCCCACTAATATATGAAAGTGATAACTCAAGAGACTCTCTATATGAAGAGCATGGCGCTACTCTGAAGCACAAGTGTGGTAAAAGGATAGTAGCATTGTCCCTTCTCTCTTTTTCTCTCATTTTTTTGGGCCTTCTCTTTTTTTGGCCTTTCTCTTTTTTTTCTTTTTTTCGTCCGGAGTCTCATCCTGACTTGTGGGGGAATCATAGTCTCCATCATCCTTTCCTCACTGGGACAATGCTCTAATAATGATGATCATCACACTTTTATTTACTTACAACTCAATATTACAACTCGATACTAGAACAAAGATATGACTCTATATGAATGCCTCCGACGGTGTACCGGGATGTGCAATGATCTAGCGTAGCAATAACATCAAAAACGGACAAGCCATGAAAACATCATGCTAGCTATATTACTATCATGCTAAGCAATATGACAATAAATGCTCAAGTCATGTATATGATGATGATGGAAGTTGCATGGCAATATATCTCAGAATGGCTATGGAAATGCCATAATAGGTAGGTATGGTGGCTGTTTTGAGGAAGATATAAGGAGGCTTATGTGAGACAGAGCGTATCATATCACGGGGTTTGGATGCACCGGCGAAGTTTGCACCAACTCTTGAGGTGAGAAAGGGCAATGCACGGTACCGAAGAGGCTAGCAATGATGGAAGGGTGAGAGTGCGTATAATCCATGGACTCACATTAGTCATAAAGAACTCATATACTTATTGCAAAATTTTATTAGCCCTCGAAGCAAAGTACTACTATGCATGCCCCTATAGGGATAGATTGGTAGGAAAAGACCATCGCTCATCCCCGACCGCCACTCATAAGGAAGACAATCAATAAATACCTCATGCTCCAACTTCGTTACATAACGGTTCACCATACGTGCATGCTACGGGACTTGCAAACCTCAACACAAGTATTTCTCAATTTCAAACTTACTCAACTAGCACGACTCTAATATCACCACCTTTGTATCGCAAAACTATTGCAAGCAATTAAACATATCATTCAGTGATCTACAAGTTTTATGTAGGATTTTATGACTAACCATGTGAATGACCAATTCCTGTCATCTCTCTAAATAGATATAAGTGAAGCAAGAGAGTTTAATTCTTTCTACATAAGATATGCCCATGCTCTAACAAATATAAGTGAAGCAAAAGAGCATTCTACAAATGGCGGTTTTCTATGTGAAGAGAAACAGGCAATCCAAACTTCAAATGATATAAGTGAAGCACATGAAGAATTCTATAAAGCCATACTCAAAAGATATAAGTGAAGTGCAAAGATCATTCTATAAATAAACCAAGGACTATCTCATACTAGCATGTAAGATTTGCACATATTGCATGAACGAAATGAATCCGAAAACATGTCGATATTTGTTGAAGAAAGAGGGGATGCCTTCCGGGGCATCCCGAAGCTTAGACGCTTGAGTCTCCTTGAATATTTACTTGGGTTGCCTTGGGCATCCCCAAGCTTGAGCTCTTGCCTCTTCTCCTTCTCCTCACACCGAGACCTACTCGATCTTCGAACACTTCATCCACACAAAACTTCAACAGAAAGCTCGGTAAGATCCGTTAGTATAATAAAGCAAATCACTATTGTAAGTAATGTTGAAAACCAATTCATATTTTTTTTTGCATTTTATCTACTGTAATATAACTTTTCCATGGCTTAATCCACTGATAGAAATTGATAGTTTCATCAAAACAAGCAAACTATGCATCAAAAACAGAATCTGTCTAAAACAGAACAGTCTGTAATAATCTGAACATTCACCATACTTATGATACTTGAAAAATTCTGCCAAAATTAGGAAAAATAAAAAAATTGTATATAAAGACAGTGCAAAGAGAATCAGAACCGTTTGACGTTCCAGTAAAAAATTAAAAATCGCGCTTACAGCCAAAGTTTCTGTCCTGCACCGTAAAAACCAACAAGCATTGTAAACATCCTAAAGGCAAACCTTGGAACATTATTTTTATAATACAATGGAATTGTACAAGGGGATAATTATTTTTGT